>CM052802.1:127586942-127601539 GCA_028533885.1 Nasua narica
GAAGGGATCCGCACTTTAGGCAGGACCTAAGAGGTGATCGGAACTCTCATCGGCCTTCTCCGAAAGATCCCATACGTGCTCCCCCTTCCCCAGACCTTGACCTGAACTCCAGCAATGGCTCTGCGCAGGGAGGAAGACTTTTCGCATCTCCGCTTTTGCAAAGAAATGACAAACTTCTCAACGTGTCATGCCCCGGCCACCTAGGTCGAGGGCTGGCGAGCTCACGTGTCCCGAGGTCACGGGGATGTGGGAAGAGAGCAAAGCAAGCTGGACGGAAGACCACCAGCCTCAAGGGCACGAGGAAATGGCAGCCAGCACTGGACCTCAGGGGCAGGGGTGCCCTGGGGATCGCGGGGCACTGGAGAGAGCACGCCTCGGCTGAAAAGCCGTCACCCATTCCTCCAGCCCCCGTGAGGAACAAATGCAGCCCCAGGTCCCAATGTCTCAGCTGCCAAGAGTGGCCAGAATCAACACTTAGGACTGAAATCTCTGAATGTGGAAATGGAGTAACCGACTTTCATTTTTTTTTTTTTTTAAGATTTTATTTATTTATTTGACAGAAGGAGAGGGATCACAAGTCGGCAGAGAGGCAGGCAGAGAGAGGGGGGAGAGCAGGCTCCCCGCTGAGCAGAGAGCCCGATGGATGCAGGGCTCGATCCCAGGACCCTGAGATCATGACCTGAGCCAAAGGGAGAGGCTTTAACCCACTGAACCACCCAGGCGGCCCTCATTTATTTTTATTTTTATTTTTTTTAAGATTTTATTTATTTATTTGAGAGAGAGAATGAGAGAGAGGAAGAGGTCAGATGGAGAAGCAGACTCCCCGCTGAGGAAGGAGCCCGATGCGGGACTCGATCCAGGGACTCCAGGATCATGACCTGAGCCGAAGGCAGTTGCTTAACAACTGAGCCACCCAGGCGCCCCTCATTTTTTTTTTAAACACTATTTACAGAAAGCGCGTCAGGACTGACGGCGAGCCACTAGCTTGTGACGTCTGCTTTGGGTCCAAACTGCCCGTTGTCAACTTAAACAGCTCAATGGTTCTCGTGAGCTTGGTCTTCTTCCTCATGACTGAAGGATCCTCTGTGACCGCACGTACATAGGACCCTGCCAAGACGGAGACCGAATGCGGAGCCCAGGCGGCCTCGAGGCCGAGCGCACCAACCGCTGTCCAACGTCCTCGTCCACTGACAGGAGTTCTGTCGGGCTCCTCACGCCTCCAAGTCACTTTATCGCCCCAACCACTGTCCCCACAAGGACCAGGGGAGAGGGGAAGGCCAATGGGATCCCTGAGGAAGCGCTCCAAAGGCCCACGGGACCTGGGACAAGAGAGGAGGGAAGACACAGCGGAACCTGAGAGAAAAGTGGGTGAGAGGCTGTGGCGTGTGCCTCAGAGACACGGAACTTCTCCAGAAAAGAAGCAAGGCCTGCAGGTCTGCAGGGAAGAAAGGTAAATAAACACACACACGAGGGGGAGAGAAAGGACATCCATGTAGCAAGGACGCTTTTAATGACCTGCCCCAAGGATACGCACAGCGCCATCCAAA
This sequence comes from Nasua narica, assembly GCA_028533885.1. Taxonomy (NCBI): domain Eukaryota; kingdom Metazoa; phylum Chordata; class Mammalia; order Carnivora; family Procyonidae; genus Nasua; species Nasua narica. Next base: position 127,588,490 of record CM052802.1, read on the forward strand.
AAACTCGTAGGTCAGTCCCGAAGGAGCCCGCCCCACGTGGGGCATCCGAAGGGCCCTTTCTGTTGTGTCTGGTTCTTGTCAGGAAAACTAAATGTAGGCGCCCTGCGGTGCTTCGGTCCCCTTCCAAGTCTCCCGTGAGTCCTCTGTCCCCTTCAGAGGCCCCGGGCTTCTCTGCACACACACCATTCTGTGAGCCCCGGTCCCCCAAGTCCGGTCCCCCACAACTCCACCCCGTGAGCGCAGCACAGAACAAAGTCTCACCTGAGACTCGGGTTCAAACGAGAGTTTTCTTTATGGGCTCATGCCCTTGCCTACAAGTGGGGAAATACCACCTCCCTCCCAGCGGGGACGAGATGAAATCATAAACGTCAAGGCCCAAGCGCAATGCTTCAGAAAGAAATGGCTCCACAAGGGTCCCCCTGCCCCCGAGCCCACGGCTTCTCACGCAGGCCCCAGCGTTTCAGTCTTTGACCCCAAATGTCAAACGTGGAAAAGTTCTGAAGACCTGACCGTACCAAACAGAAGCTTGACGAGATAACCAAGCTATAAATCTCTTTTTCTGTTGCTTCCTCAACGACGTGCATTTGACGAGGGACAGATTACAAAGACGTTGGACTCGAAACCCCAACATGAGGTGCCCAGGAGCCCGTATCAATAGCCAGTCATAATTTTTATTGCAGCCTGGGACGCTAGTTGCCAGGAAATTCTTTTCCTAATCTTGGATGTTGTTTTAAATATAGTAATAAAAGAAAATATGACCGGCTGTGAAAGCCCATATGCTACTCCTTTTGGGGACGACAAAATGCTCATCCAGAGTTTGCCTGTGCACACCAAGTGGCAGCCGGAGGGGAGGAGAAACCAGAGAAAACCCCATTGGGACATGAGACGCGTAGCAAGCTGGGGCTGTCTCCCCGGTCTCTTCTCATCTGAAATCCCCGACGCAGACCAAGTCGATGCTGGAACTTTCAGTTTCGAATGTTCACCGACATCGAGTGCTCGTGAATGCTTTCTGGGCTTCATCCTACTGAACCCAGAAGCTGTAAGCACAGGTGGCTACTCTCTCCTTGAAATAGTTTTCCCATGCGTCAGGTTGCCGGGGGGCGGGGGGGCTCACCCCAAGGAGCAGCCCTGCCCTCCACCACCCCATTCTCGCTCCCATCCACGACCCAGCAGCAGCTAACTACTGGTCTTTCCTAGGCCTCAGGCCTCTTATTCTGTCGGCAATCATTTTAAACATATCACAGATGGTGGGATTTCTCTATTTAAAAATGAAGCCCAAACTCCTTAGTTACCACAGTGTAGGTGGTCCAACCTGATATCGCCAACCCACCGCACGCTGGCCTCACCGTCCTTTTAGTCCCCCCAAAACCATATGCTTCCTCAGGGCCTTTGCACATTCTGTTGAATCTGCTTAGAAGCCCCTTCTTCTCACTCTTCACACGACCCTGCTCACTTTCCTTCAGGCCTCATCTCAAATGTCCCCACCACCAAAGTGTCACATCTGACGACCCTACATTGACCCCCCCACTCCGAATTCCCTACCATTATACCCTTTCCGATAATCTCCAGGTTTGCCACAGCTAGTGTGTGTGTAGGCATACACTTGCTCTGTCTCCCTCACCGCCTGCATGGCTAGACCAGCCGAGTCTGTCCCACCCGCCACATCCCAGCACAGTGCCTGTGACACAGCACGTACCGACTGGATGGACAAACCCAAGGAATATGCACAAACCTGCAACAGGAGAACGCAAGGATTTCACACTTCTATCCCACATAATCAAACTGCCCAGATTAGTTGAATCAGCCTCTTTAAGATGAGTAAATCATCTTCCAAACAAGTCAAAACAAGACCATATGAGAGCAGTGAGGAGGGTGAAAAATGCCACTGAACACAAATCTTTTCCACAAAAACAAACCCACGGCAGAACCCCAAAATCTGAAAGCAGGTTGTCTTTTCCAGTCCTTTTCTTCCCCCAGATAATTAAGTATCAGCCTTCACACCCGATGACACTTCCACAAATCCTTCCAGATTAAACAGCTCATCGTATGTGACAATATGTCAACACGCTCTCACGGAACATAAATGCCCGCCTCCCAGACGGCAAATATCCGAGTTTCAACGAATTCTCCACCGCACGGATGTTGGAAGGCTCATCCCGGGGCACAGCCAAGGGCACGGGTCTCCATGGAGACTCAGTAATAAAACAAATTAACAGGACACTTGAAGGAACCTGTACCTCTCCCCTCCAAAACAGTGTCCTCTCTCCTCTGATCCCTACTCCTCGCTCACTCGTGAAGCAACTACTTTCCCGAGCAAGGGGTCAGTAGGACAGCGGCCGGTGGGCGAGCCCCGCGATACTCCATCCCGACACTGCTGCTGGGACGCTCCTCCTCCTCACAGGAACGTCTGTTATCACTTCTCCTGCTGAAAGCTCCCCCAAGAGCTCCCAGAGGCATTCCGGGAAGACTCCGTGTTCCTCTCTCTGGTACAGGGGACCCTCTTCTCTGCTCTTCCTGGCTGCCGCTCCGGCTTCCAGCTCCCGTTCTTGCCACTCCCCACGTTCCCACCTCCCGCGACTCTGTACCCAGATCTGCGTGCCCTCCGATGAAGCAGCCTCCTTTCCCACTGACCGCCTCACCATCCCGAACTAACCCCTTCTAGATCTTCCTCGAAACCTCGCTGGGGGGAACGCACGCAGACACAGCCCGGACCCTCCCGAGAACACTTGTTGGATTCTGTGGATAAACAGAGGACTTCCCAACTTCTGTGACGGTCCGGGGACCCCCCGGGGACGGCCTGGGCTTCATGCACGTCCTGTCCCTGAGCCCCAGTGCGGCCAGGAGTGGCCACCGCCGCAATGTCCCCGAGGCAGGAGGGCACGCGGTCTACATGTGCAGACAGACGCTGGGCAGCTTGGAAAAGGCAATCCGGCACATGCTCCGGCGGCAAACCCGATCAGGCTACGTGAGGGAAGCCGGCCTCCTCGGCCAGATGCCTCGGGGTTCCACGATCATCACCTGAAGTCGTGTCCAGAGCAGTCCGACTCTCAGAACGCAGAAGGGCGGCTGCAGGGACTCGGGGGACGGGGAGCGGGGACGGTCACAGCTTGCAGAAGGACAAGGTTCCGGAGGTTGTGCACAGAACTGTGCGTGAGGTCAACAATCCCGTTCTCCATGCTCACAGACAGTAAGGACAGTGAACTGTACGTGATGTGGGGTTTTGTTTAACAATTTAAAAAAAAAGAGCCCAGAAGCGCTGCAGCTGAGGAAGAGACTCACGGCCGCCTCGTGCCGCGGTCGAAGCGAGAATCCTTCAGTTGCCGGCAAAGTCAGTCCCGTACAGAAGTTTGCATGTCCCCAGTCGATTCACCAGTTAGAAGTCCTGCTGCCACAAAAGGCTTAAAGCTCCAGAGGAGACCGTGGGCCAGCTGGGGGCCCGGCTGCCGGCTCCCCCTTCTCGCTCCCCGGCAGCCTTCTCGGGGCTCCCGGGAGCCCACTTTGGGGCCGACAGTCCCGCCGCGCCTCCCCAGGAACACTAATCCTCCCGGACGTCCTCGCCCCCGAGCGCACACGGGTCCCGGCACCCGGCACCCCGCGGTCTCCATCTCCTCCCAGCTCAGGTGACCTCTGGATACTTCACGCGTGTCAGCGGTCGGTCACGGCCCCCCGCCCCCACCACGGTCCAGGGTTGCGGGACCCATTTGGCTTGCCGTTGCGTTCCCCACACCCAGGACGTGCTTGCACTAATAGATCTGTCCGCTGAATGAGGAACGAGCGAAGCCTCAGGCCTAAGTCACGGACGCCCTGAGAAGCCAGGACCGGTGTGCAGCAACGGTCTCCCTCTTCCCGACACAAGGAATTTACTTTTTTCTGACCAGAGAGGTTACGATCTGAGAGAGCTCTATTCCAACAGTCCCCCTGTCGATGGACATACGTGTTCCAGTCAAAAAAAAATATATGTTTTGAATCTTGAGGTAGTAGGTTCTTCAGTGTAATTTGTACCTTGCGCTGGGAACGCGAGGGCCTTGGTAACGGGGTCGTGATGAAGGTAGGGTCTCCCCCCACGGTGACCACATTCTCCTGCACACTGTCTGGCATGGGGGTGCCTTCCCTCTGTGGCCGCTGCAGGCCAGAGAAAGCGACCCCAAAGCCAGCTCCTTTGTAGGGCATTAGAAGGGGTTAACTTCCCGGAATCGTGATTCCCTGGAGCACTGCCTGAGCCCTGGGCGCCCCTCCTGTTCCCCTGAAGACTTGTCTTTTGTCTCCTGTTCTTTCTTCTCCGTTTGCCAAAACAGCTAGGCCACCTGGTCTCGGCCATGCCATCTTTCTATTCTGAGCTAGAAAACCAAAGTGGCCTAAAACCTGAACCATCCTCCGACCTCTTGTAATCTGACCATTACAGCCGAGAAGGGAAAAAAATGAAACACTGCTCTGGAAAGCTGGGATTGTTAAGATTCACGGAATAGGGCCAATCCCCAAGGTTTCACCCAGCGACGGTCCGTAAAATGAGCGATCACAAAAACCAGCAAAAGGAACCAGGAACGACTTGGACGATTCTCAAAAAAATCTTTGCAACCACGGACAATTTCCTTAAAGAAGGGCAGCTTCAACGAAGACAATGGAACAGTTTTAGTTCGCTAGCCATTCCTTCCCCTTCGCACAGAGAACACTTTTTTCTACGAATGCTCTTCCAAACGTCCATCCAGGTCAGATGCCCAAGGTGGCGGCCACCGTTTATCCCATCCACCTGCCCAGTGTTTCGGTCCCTCTTCTCTCCGTTGGAATTCAAGTGCTACCCAGCCAGCAGGGAGGGAGACCTTCCCGATGAAGCTGGGGTTACCTGCAATGTTCGCAGATCACCAAAGGGAGAAGGAAAAAGGGTGATCCAGGGGGATTAACCCAACTATCCCAATTTCACCCCTCCCTGGCGTCTCCTCCCTGGGTACCTATGGACCAACAATCATCATGTCGTCTTCGACACCGAACAAAGCAACCCAGCAGGAGAGACTGGCCTTGGAAGGAGTGCAATGCGGACCCGTCAGAAGATGAGATCCTAGCTTCATACTCAGCAGACAGACCTTGAGAACCGTCTCCACGTGGATAAGGAGGGCAGAGACGTAAAGAGGGGGCCTGCGTGAAACCAGTAAGTAACCCGAGCTTAACAGCAACTCTGCTCTTTAGAGACCTTCCACCGAAGGCTTTCAACCAGGTAAACGCCTTCCCCAAAGGCAGCTGGATCAAAGCAGGGGCCCCTACAGGGTGTCGGTGGCTTCTTTTCAAGTGGTTATAATGCGGAGACCGTGTTAGCAAGGGAGAGGTTGTAAGTTCACAGAAAATTGAAGATCCTGTCTGCCGGGCACAGGAAAGGGAGCACCAGCTGGGCTGGGAAAAGAGCTAAAGAAGACTGAATGCCGTTTCAACATACTTCTGGCATTCCTCTGCGTCACTTTTAGGGAGAAGAAGACAAGTTTCTCTTTCCACCACTGATAAGTTAAAAGGAAGTACCCACAACTAGGAGAAGCAAAGGGGAGCTCGGTCCCCAAATGTTTACCAAAGTGCATCAAGTCCTGGGGCCGCGAGAGCTCCCACCTTTGGGGTGTCCGCAATCCAGGGGCTCGAGCCAGCCCACCTGGGAATTCCCTTCCCCCGTGAGATGAGGCAGCAACCCCACTCCCCAACACCAACTCCGCTGGTGGACGCAGTCGATTTCCCCGGGAAGAAGCATTGCCTGTACAGCTCCGATCGGAGACAGGCATTATCGTCAAACAAGCAGCGGCCCGAGGAGACCAGCAGCTTCTTCGTGCCCGTGGAAGCCGCCAGACACACGGAGCATCTGTTTTACTCCAACAACCTCACCGGCCAAACCTGAAAACTATTTTCCATCGACTTCATGCTTCGTCCTCAAAGGGGTCCAGCCGCTCTGGAATACATCCCGTCATTTACAAAAATCACTTCCGCGTGGTGCATCACTTCGACTGGTGATGACACACAGCCCCCCACAGCGGGACAGAATGACGACAAACGACGTGCGCCGTTCACTGCGCACACCTTTATGCTGCCTGAACGTCACATGTGTGTCCGAGGACCTGAACAGTCCCTCCATCGGGGGCGCCTGGGCAGCTCGGTCGTCAGGGGAGCATCCGCCCCTTGGTTTCAGCTCAGGCCCGGATCTCAGGGTCATGGGCTCCAGCCCTGCGTCGGAGGGGGGGGGGGGGGTGGTCCACGTTCAGCAGGGCATCTGCTGGAGATTCTCCCCCCACACTTGGACTCTCCCTCTTAAAAAAAAATCACCTTATTTACCCCCTTTCTATAAAAGCATCAGATTTCTTCAAAATTAATTACAAGAAATGGAAGGTCTAAAACAGTATCAAATACTTAAATTTCTTTTCCAACATTATAACATAATACACCATTCTGGTGGGGACCCTGATATCTCCAGGTTTGGAAGGTATTCTGGTCTTTCTGTGGAAAATCTCTTCAACCTCTCCGATTTGCATAAAGCACTCTGGGCTGTCACACTCCTGAAGCTTACTGTAAGGGCGGCATTCATCATGAATTGACTCATTCCTTCGAACGCCCCTTAGGCCCCTCCCCCACCCCGCCCCGAGGTTCACCTCCAGGCTCAGACCCTCAAGGGGCTCAGAGCACCCTGCGCGGCCCCGGCGGCACTCTTCCCTCAACCCCAGAACACCCGGGTCACCTGTCCGTCTGCTCTGTGAGCCTGGGAGCTAATCAAGTAAAGACCTTTTTCTCTTGTTTTACCACAAAACCTCCCAAGTCCCTGCCAACCCGTGAGTGGGTGCTCAATAAAGGCTGAAAACGGATTAAACGACCACATTTTTACTGACCAACTACTATCCCGTAGGTCACCACGTGCTGTAAATCCTCCCCGCAGAGTTTCAATTCTGGGGGTGCCTTGGTAGCTCCAGTGGTTAAGCATTCAACTCTTGGTTTCAGTCTAGGACCCAGTCTCGGGGCCATGAGTTCAAGCCCTGCCTGCTCGAGAGTCTCTCTCATCCCTCTCCCTCCGTTCTCCCCCATTTACGTGCACTCTCTCTAAAATAAATAAAATCTTTTTTTTAAGTTTCGATTCTATTTTTTTAAAGATTTTATTTGCCAGAGAGAGAGCAAGACAGAAAGAGCACAAGCAGGGGGAGCAGCAGGCAGAGGGGGAAGCAGGCTCCCCGCTGAGCAAGGAGCCTGATGCAGGACTCGATCCCAGGACCCCAGGATCATGACCTGAGCTGAAGGCAGATTCGGTCGAGCCACCCAGGTGTCCCAGAGAGTCGCAATTCTAGACAGCTGCAGAAGAGACAAGCACTTCGAGGCCACCAGAATGTGTAGAATGCGGGATGCACACACTGGTGGGGGGGAGGGGGCAGGCAGAGGCAAAAAAGCAGAGTGCGCAGAAAGGTCTATCTACAGGGTGTTTCAGGCTCCTCCCGTTCCTGAGAGTCTGGACAGGGCACAGCCCTCCCCTCCCGGCCCTCAGCTCAATCTCCGCCACTTCACCCAAGAACGCAATGTCACGAGTAGGAATGTTATCGCACACTTCCGACTAGCCTGCAGGAAGAGATTACTAAGTGGCTTTGTTTCCTTTTCATTTCTGAACAAGACCTATTCAAACCAAGTTATTTCTTGGGAGGATAAAATTAGTTGTTATATATAAAAAGCTTAGAAACGGTTCCTGACAAATGGCAAGCACTCGGGATCGGCTCGCTCCTAACGGGACGTGTTTTCTGCGTAGTCGGAACAAAGGTAAACCAGGCTATTTCAGTGCCAGTGACTAGATCTGAGAAGTCAGAGCCCTAAAACAGAGAACACCCTCCTCTGCAAGTTTAGGGTGAAGCCTTTGCTTACATCGATGTGGCAAAATAATACCGCTAGAAATGACCTACTGGTGCACACCCCCGTCTCCAAAATCTACCTGTAACCGTGGGGGGGGGGGGGGGCGGGCAGGGAGAGGAAGAGGAAGAACATACGTTCACATTGCACCTGATTCTGGTGCTTTTTCTCTTTAGATGCAACACTGCATGAGGAGCAGAAATAGCGCCCTATCCCGGGTCTATCTGGGTCTTTGAAGCAGGACAGACCTTGCTCGCTGACTAAGCCTCATCGATTAATCTTCTCAGACTACTGTCTGACCAGAACACGTGCGGGAGGGTTTGCTGCTGGACAAGTAACAGGAATCGATGGACCGGCTCTCGGAGAGCCTCAACTGAAGACATCCAGTGTTTCTCAAATCTGCAACCTGTTGTCCCAGTCAAGAAACACTGTAGAGGTGCCCAGTTCTTAGGGGGTTAGCTCCTCCTTTGAAAATCGAATAAAAGGTATGGGCCCCAGAAAAATGAATACACATGAAGTTTGCATGGACTTTGCAGATTCATGGGCTCTAGAGCATGAAAGTTAGCAGCAAACACAAACTAAAGTCTCTGCATACCCCCCTCCTGAAAGGACCGCCATCCTCCTTTAAATCAGCTCTCACGTTCAAAGAAATCTAGCTCTTTGAAATTAGAATAACTTTTAGGGCACTTGGGTGGCTCAGTCAGAAAAGCGTCTGCCTTCGGCTCCGGTCATGATCCCAGGGTCCTGGGACGGAGCCCCGCATCAGGCTCGGCGGGGAGCCTGCTTCTCTCTCTCCCCTTGCTCCTCCCCCATACTCATGCTCTCTCTCTGTCAAATAAATAAGAAAAGTCTTTTTTTAAAAAAAGATAGATATTTAAAAAGATATTTAAAAGATATTTAAAAAGATAGATATTTAAAAGACATTTTTTAAAAAAAAATAGAAATGTGCATAACTATTCGCACCTAAGGGCACAGATTTGAAGTATGCGTGCTACCATACACAACAAACCCTACCTAAACTACGACACTCGGGTTTTTTTTAAATCAAAACTATACAAAGTTATTTTACGGCTCGGCAACATTCACAGGAGTCACAACAAGGAGCCGGCCTCGTGAAGCCCAAGACAGGCTGCAAAGCCGAGGCCACGTCCGATGACTAAATCAGAGTGATGCACAATATATCTAATTAGTTCACTCACCACGTAAACTAAGGTTCCTCGGGGCCAGAGCAGGACACTTTAAAAGGAGTCTGTGGTCTTCGGTGCTTCAAGCTCAGAGAGTCCTTCCCGTCTGACTCCCCTTCCTCTCCCAGCAGGGCGAGCCTCTCTCGCGGATAGAGCTCGTGGGCGTCCACGAGGCCGACCGCAGGTGAAGGCAACGTGCAAGTTCTGGTATCCGCCGAGGAAGGCTTTACCAAGTGTGGGGCGGGCCCAGGTCTCCCTTCAGGTCAACCTTCACTGATGGCACCGGTGTCCCCAGGGGGTTAGTGAGGTGCCCAGGCCGCAGGGCTGGGCTGCCATCTGGGCACTGCTGGTGAGCCATGTGTGCTTACCTCCCCGGCTCCCGGAGCTCCGGGGGCCTTCCCCACAGGGCGGGAATGCCGCCCCCCCCATAGCACAGCCCCGGGGTCTGTCTCTGAAACACTGCCTCCCCAATTCCTGTGGGTCCAATGAGTTCTCCTACAAGAGGGGGCTCCCAAAGCATGAGCCGGGACCCCCACCCCACCTCTGCGGTGGACGACCTGCAGACACGAGGGAACAGAGAGGGCTAGGTGCCCTCTGCGGCCACTTTCCACGTCCACAGTAGGACTTATGACAAACTGCTCAGAGGATTAAAAAAAACAAACCCTCAGCTGGCCCAAGGCTTACTTGATCAGGTTCCCCTAAGAACACCAAAATCCGAAGAGGCTCTTCTCAAGGCAAAGTCAAAGCCTGCTAACCAGTCACCCAGACTCCTTCCTCTTCCTACTCTCTACACCTAACGAGTGGCGCAGACCAGCCTCTGTTCCCAGACGGTGTCGCGATCCCCCCACCCCTCCTTCCCAATTTCACTGCAGAGGCTAGAGCCTCAGCCGCCCCAGGCAGCCACCCCACTGGCAGCCCCCACCCCACGGTACACCCCGCTGCCTGCCAGAGCGGCCACCCTCCCAGGCAGGCCCCCCTTCCCTGCCCGACGCCCCACAGCCCCGCTGGTCCCGCAGAACAAAGCCAGCGCCTGGGTGTGTGGCACGCGCCCCGGAGTCCCGCGGCCGGAAGACAGGGGAGCAAACCCAATACGCTTCCGGGTTCTCATCTGCGTGTGCAGCTGATCTGAGTTTGTGTTTATTCCCTCACCGGTCCCAGAAGGAACTGGAGATGACTTAAGAGAAAAGGCAGATCCTAAAAAACGAACTTAATTGTTAAGATAAGAATTAAAAGACAAGGAGGAAAAAGGATGGGAAGAGAATCCGAAGCCGTAGTAAGTACAAGAGGGCTTCTGGTACAAACTCAACAAACTCGCGGCTTCCAGGAAGACCAGGAGACGAGGAAGAGAGCACTGAGTTACAGCTCTCATTACTAATATAAGGAAGCATATGGAAAGTTCCTAAGAAACCCTGAGAGGCACCTGTCCCAAGGCCAGTGCATTAGAGAAGAAAGAAGATGGTCGGTGTCCTCAGTGATGGGTTTTAGTTCATACTTATTTTTTTTTTTTAACAAAAACAAACTCCGTTTTGTAACCATGTGAACCTGGAGTTGTGCTATCAAGAGCAGCATGGGGCCTGGATAGGAAGGCAACTTCTCGGATGCCGTGTTCCGTTTCTAAACTGTAGACACAGTCCTGAGGCCTTCTTCCTCCGCTCCACTTTCTGATTACAAACTAAGGACCTGCGGCTAAATCTGACCTCCAGGAAAACCGCAGTGGGGCTGGGGGACGCACTTCCAGCTCTGAGTAACCTAACACGGGTCAGGATTCGTCAGGCAGGCCCGTGGAATCTGAAGCATGTCATCTACAATCATGAAGACAATCCAGGGGAGCCTGGGTGGCTCAGGTCATGATCCTGGAGTCCCGGGATCAAGCCCGGTATCAGGCTCCTTGCTCAGCAAGGGGTCTACTTCTCCCTTTGACCTTCCCCTTCTCATGCACTCTCTCTCTCTCAAATAAGTAAATAAATAAAATCTTTAAAAAAAAAAACAAAAACTGTTCAGAACTGAGCCCCCATGGGTCCCTGGGGGAGAGGTGTGCACCAGGCGGGGTGGGGGGGACCCGGAGGCCAGCGGGGGGAGAGGTGTGCACCAGGCGGGGTGGGGGGGACCCGGAGGCCAGCGCTCCTGACCAGCAGTCTGGACAGGCCTCAGGCTGCACAGCATCGCACTGGGCAGCCTGTGCTCCCTGCGGAGTGCCCACCTGTTTTAGGGTGATCACTCGCTAATTAACTAAGGCTACTTTCAATTCCATCCTCCTCGTTTTCAGAAGCTGCTCTCTGCCTGTCTCCGCCTGACCTCACCCACAAATCTCTCCGGGACCCTCGCGAACCATGGCACTGGAGGCTTTCAGCTGGGACCAAGACAGAACATGTAGCCTTAAAAAAGGCAAAGAAAACAGCAGCTTCTCGGTATTTCCTCTGCACTGCTTGCCTACCATCATCACCCGGGTGTCTCGTTAAGAACGCGGGCTCCGGTTGTGGAAGTCAGAGCGGGGCTGCGAGCCTGTGCTCTTACGAGCTCCCGGCTGACTGAGGCCAACGATGCTGGTCTGTGCACCACAATCTGAGCAACAAGGGCCCAGACGGGGTCTCTTCCTTTTAATTCTGTTGCATCTAATTGTGAGTGAGCACAGGAAAAGGAAAAGCAGAGTATTACAATAATAAATAACAATAAAACTCAGAACACTGAATCAGGTCCTAGCAAATACCCCGTTTCGGGGTAGGGGTAACCTTCCTTCCTATATCAAAGGTCTGGAACATTAAGAATGCATTTGGCTACAGAAGAAGCAATTACCCGAGATGGATTTAAGTAATCTGCTTAAGGGAAACATAAAGGGGAGGAAGAGGGAGAGGAGAAAAGGAGCAGGGGGTCTGGAGGGACTGTGCTCAGGCCCCGGTCTGGCTCTGGCCGCCACCAGGTGGGCCCGGGGACCCCTTAGGGTGGGCAGCAGAGACAGTGACAGTGTGCAAACTGCCCTGTGTGGGTGGCCAGATCAGGAGTCAAGAAGGCCCGTCGTGAGCAATGAATGACAAGGGGAAGGCATCCACCTCCCAGAACAAAGGCTCAAAGTGGAGGCTGGAACAGGTGAGCAGGAGAAAAACGGCATGACATCACAGAGTTCCCAGGATTAGAGCCGACCAGGAGACTCTCCCCGCACAGACAGGGAGCACTGTCCTGAGAGTCCATGATGCGACCCCGGGAGGCCATCGGGGGTCTCCAGCCTTGGTTTCTCCATCTGTAAAATGGACACAAAGTGGACCCACCTCGGTCACCGAGAGGGTTAAAATAGCACCCAGAGCACGGGCACATAGGGAGCCTGTAATAAATGGGAGCTAATCATCATTTTTCTTTCTTCTCCATCCAACGCAGCAGGGGCTCAGGCTACCTGCGGGGCACCCTTCCCTCCCTAACACTCTGAGTCAGTGTGTCACTCTGCAGTGCCCTCCAAGACTTTGCTATTTTTCAGACGCTAGAGCGAACCAGTTCATAGAGCAAAACCTTAGCTATGTAGGCAAAAATCTAACCATCATAAAAATAAAAGCTATTTGGGGATATTTATATATAGTACCTCCGTCTGTATCCTAGGCGGGCCCCACAAGAAGGCCAAGTACATGCTTGACTGTTAGTAAATACCTCAAAGAAGGACAGAGCCCTCCACTAAGGAAGACGCTGGATATGCCAGGAAACAGCACGGGATATCAGGGATACTGACAGAGAAGGGTAGCAAAAATTAGGTTGACTATCAGAGTGAATACACATAGATATACATGTTAAAAAAATTTATAAGCTGGCTTTAAAGTCAGGCAGAAAAAGACCTCACAGGTTAGCCTTCCTCTAAGACCCTTCACGTACTTTTACCTGGAACAGTCTTCCTTCTGTCCAAGTGTCCGAACCACCATAATTAGAAAAAGATTGGGTGGAAAGAAAACATAGCGTAATGGAACACATAATTCTTGAATCTCACTGGACTCCGCAGTCTTCAGCATCTCTCCCCCTCCAACTTTCCCTGGGGCTTATTTTA
>CM052802.1:127601639-127620618 GCA_028533885.1 Nasua narica
CCCACCCGGGGGGGGGGGGGGGGGGGGGGGGGGGGCGCTCAGGCCAAGTGCCCCACCCCCACACCTGTCCATTGCACCTGCACTAAAAATATCAAATGACCAGAGAAGCTGCTTGACCAGGGAAAGAAAAGCCCCAGGAGAAGACGCCAGTCCAGGGGAGGCAGGGGACAGGCGGCCCTTCCGTCCCTGAGGAGACGCTGGCACGGGAAGGGCAGGGGAGGAAAGGGCCCTTCTCTCCCTCTGGGCAAAGCTTCGGGTCACTCCTTTTGCAAATCTGAGTAACAGTTTGTTTTTCTCTGAAATTCATCATCCTTCCCCGAACCGAGAACGATAATCACTAAGCAAAAAAGAAAAAATGTTTCCCCCGAGTTGTGGGAGGCCGGGCGGCTCACACACAGAGTTCCCAAAGGCCGCCTTGGGAGGAGGGTTTCTTCGCCTTCATCACAGGCTGCGGTCCAAGCGAAGGAAACTGGGGCAATTAAATGAAAACCTTCATAAAAGTCCTTGGCGACTCAGAAAAGGAAACAAGGGTTTCTTCTCCTCTCTACTCGCTCCCCTCCCCTGGACTTTTCGTACTGAGTCATGCGAGGGAAATCTCAGAGGTGGGACACTGGAGGTCCGCCAGCCGTTTCCTCCTTACAACCTGGCAACGTTTCCAGCAAATGTCCTCAGTCATTTCTCAGAGAAGACCCGAGTCACTGGAAAAAGGATGTGTGGGAATTCCAAAAGTGACCCCAAAAGGAAGAGTGTCCTCCCCACCCCCCCAAAAACATATAAGCTGTAAACAGAAAGTTTCCATAGCAGAATATTAACCTCCAAGCAAGAAAGCACCTTCACTTAAAGAGGCTTATCACACATTTGAGGAAAAAAAAACCACATATGTTAGGAATTAAAATTTAAATTCCGAGATTTATTACGGGAGTGGCCCGTAATTTACATTCTTACATTCATGAAGTTTTGTCTTTTTTAAAAGCCTATGTTTTGCAATCATCTTGGCTATTTTCCCAGGAGGAAAAAAAAAAAATGACAGAATAAGCAAAAGGATGCCTAAAATCTGGAAGTCATCCGTGATATCTGAACCACTGAAAAGCTAGCTCTCAGGTCTCTTGTCTTGAGGGACACAGCCCCTTATACTAAAGCAGTCCAACGACATTTCAGTAAGTTTATTACAAACAGGAAGCCCGGCCTTTGGTGAGGCTACTCTAAGGGGCCCTAATAAATCTTTGGGGCATTCAAATGGATTTGGGCAGACCCAAAATGAAAGGGAGTGGGAGGAAGTGCAGACAGGATGGGGCAGAGAGGGGTTTTTACCCTTCACCCTGACAAGATTTATCTTTCAAGTATATAACTTAGAATGTATATAATCCCTCATAAGTAGACAAGTTCAGTGGGCACGGGATAAATTCCGTTATTACCTCCCACAAGAGCCAGCACGTGGCTAGACACACAGTACCTACAACCGATGTTCCAACGACTCTTCTGGACCAAGAGGACGATGACGCACCCCTAGTCTGATGGGCGGTGATCACCTCCTGCAACAGATTCCAGGCCTGGGAAGCAAGCGGGAGGGGGGAGGGCTGTGTCCTCACAGACTGTGTCCTCACAGAGGGCTTTTCAAACAACACATTCCCTGCCGCTCCGAGGGGACCACGATCCCACAGGGGTCTGGCCGCTTTTCCTCCCCACCCCCAAGCCCAGCTGAGCAACACTGCTGAAGTGTGCCATTGTGTCTGCTGGGTGTGCGTCTCACATCGGTGTGCGCGCTTGTGGGCTTGGTGGCTACACCACAGAACCCTTGGGGGGCCTGGATCTGACAGGTGGGGGTGCGGCTGGGGTTTAAGCACTTTCACAGGCCCCCCCATCGAATGCCCTTCTTCTTTCTCAGGTCTGTACCTACACCTACACCCCTGGCTGTAGGTCTTGGGTATTTCTGGCGCTCCCTTCTCACCAGTATCGCTCTTAGAGACCCTGGAGTCCCCTTCCTCTGCCAAGTCAGGGACCCTTCCTTCCAAAAACCCAGGGGGAAGCTCTTCTCTGCTGGGGTCTCCCTCCTACTCTCCTATTCCCTTGTTTTCTCATTTTGGAGGTGTTTTACAAGGACTAGGATTGGCACCAGGTTTTATTCTGATTGCTTATCAAAAGTCATTCTGAATGCTTATCAACCTGTATGTCTCCCCTGCCAGATTCTAAAGTCCAAAAGGACGGGGCTTATTCAAATCTTGCATCCCCACAAAACCTAGCACAGTCCAGGCGCATGATAGATAGATGAATATTTGCTGAATCCATGAATAATTTTAGAAGCATAAAGATCACAGAACTTTAAGCTTTTAAAGAACCTTCATCCTTGCAGGTTACTGTCTTTTCTAGCTCTGTGCCCCTCCACGTTCTAGTGATCCCGTATTTAAACTTCCAGATTACCGATCTCATCCCCATCGCAAAAATCCCCAGAGTGGTGGCTTTCACAGTTTTCTGACCGCAAGCTGGAGTACAGGATACGTTTTACACAAAACTCACTACACGTTCACATGGAGCAAACAAAAATAAGTCCCACAACATACATAATGCGTACAAGTTTCCCCAGATCTACTAGGCTCTTTTAGATCGGGTCTTAAAAATGCCAGGCATGATGCGCGAGGCTGATTTCAGAGCCACCTCATGGGTCGGGGCCTCCAGTCAGAAGATGTTTTTATTCATCCTGTCAAGTCTTGCCTCAAACACCGCGTCCTCAGGGGAAGGCTCCCCTGCTTCCCGAAGTTAGGGCTGCATGTTCCTCCTCTAGGCTCCCATAATATCCAGGCTTTCCCCACTAGCTTGTGGGACGATGGCCTGGGTCTGTGGCATGGGCAGGAGATCCGGTGGGTCCGAGAGAGCTGAACACATATGTCCATGTAAAAAGACGTACCCGCATGTTCACAGTGACTCGCAATGGCCAAAAGTAGAAAGAAGCCAAGTGTGCACCAATGGCTGCAGATGAAGGGATAAACAAATGGCGTCCAGTCCTTGTGGGGAAATACTATGCAGCCATGAAAAAGAACGGCGTGCTCATGCAGCACCAGCAGGGATGGACGCCCAACACATGTGACATCAAAAATGCCAGACACGAGAGGTCCCCTGTCACTCCCTTTACATGAACTATCCAGAAGAGGTCAGTCCATGGAGACAGAGGGTAGATGGCTGGCTGCCAAAAGCTGGGGAGGACGGGAGGATTGGGGGTTTCTCTGGGGGGGAGAACAAAGACTAAAAAGCTGACGGGGATGATGGATGAGGAGTCTGCTAATAACCACTGACGTCCACTTGAAATAAGTGCACTGCATGGGACAGGAATTCTAGCTGTATTTCTCTTAAAGATTTTGTTTATTTATTTGAGATAGAGAGAGAGCACAAGCAGGGGGAGCATGGGGGAGAGGGAGAAGCCAGGCTCCCCGCTGAGCAGGGAGCCCGATGTGGGGCTCGATCCCAGGACCCTGAGATCATGACCTGAGCTGAAGGCAGACACTTAACGACTAAGCCACCCAGGGGCCCCTGAATTCTATCTTTAATGAGGTGGTTTAAAAAGCAGGAACCTAGAGGCATCTGGCTGGCTCAGTTGGTAGAGCACATGACTCTGGATCTCAGGGTTGTGAGTTCGAGCCCCATGTTGGGTGTAAGGGGGATTATTTAAAAATACAATCTCAAATAAAGAAATAAATCATAAAAAGGGGGCATCTCGAGGCGGACCTGGGAATTGGCCCAAGTTGCGAACAGCAGCGCAGAATTGGCCTCACTTTCCCTGTACCCCGCCCCCCACTTCCAGCACAAGGCTGGGCACATGACACAGGCCCCAGGAGCATTTGTTGAATGAATACTTGACTCCCCGACAATGACTGGATGGGCTTTCCCAGGCAGGTGGACGCATCCACCTCCGGACAGCCTGAGGGCAGCCGCTCAAAGAAGGAAATGAGCTCCATTTTCATTAACCGACCTTCCCCCTTCACTTAGCAGACAATCCAAAGTCCAACAGCCTTTATGAATAAAAACTAAAGGGTTCGGGGCGCCTGGGCGGCCCAGTGGGTTAAAGCCTCTGCCCTCGGCTCAGGTCATGATCTCGGGGTCCTGGGATCGAGCCCCGTGTCGGGCTCTCTGCTCGGCGGGGAGCCTGCTTCCCCCTCTCTCTCTGCCTGCCTCTCTGCCTACTTGTGATCTCTCTCTGTCAAATAATAAAACCTTTAAAAAAGAAAAACTAAAGGGTTTTTTTTAGAGTGAGAAAAACATTTTTTCTTGTTGTGAGGTCTCAACAAAAAAGGTATACAATAGTCTGTCCCACAGAACCTCACAGGGAATCTGGCTCGTAACGGTGCACGGGGTCGGGGGCAAGGAGGAGGGGTGGGGGAAGCCGCACCGCTGAGGGGGAGCACCCCGCAGGGCGCCCCAACCTCACACTGTGGACTTTAAGCTTAATTCCTGCAAGGACACTCTCCGCTCGCTACCAACAACCGTGAGCCACGAGCCGCCTAAAGAGATCCGGAATAAAGGCTCAAGGAAACCACAATCACAAAAGCAGCGCACTGGACTTTCGGCAATAAAAGTCAATGTTTACACGAGTATTAAACGTGTAGCTCTAATCCACACACGGCCATTTTTTCCAGCCTGAGCGTCACCAGGCGTCACCTCATTTCAGGTCTCAGTGGTGTCGGTCTAAATGCCTCTATCAGGGTCGTGATGCCACCAGCTGCAAGGAAGTGGGTAACCGTCTAACCCAAGAGGTGACAATTCTGGTCGTCTACTAAAAATAAAACCACAGGGCCGCCAGGGTGGCTCAGATGGTCAAGCAACTGCCTTTGGCTCAGGTCATGATCCTGGAGTCCTGGGATCGAGTCCCGCATCGGGCTCCCCGCTCAGCGGGGAGTCTGCTTCTCCCTCTGACTCTGCCCCCGCCTCGTGCTCTCTCTCTCTGTCTCTCTCCAATAAATAAATAAAGTTTTTATAAAATAATAAAAGTAAATAAAAATAAAACCAACAATCACAAAACCCCATCTTTCACCCACTCCCATAACTCAAAAAAAAAAAAAAAGGCTTTAAACTTCAGATTTAGATACCAGTAGAGAGGTCAAAGGAAAAGCAGGGTCTAAACAAAACAAGAGCACGACAGGAAGACCACCCCAATGGTATTCTCTTCCCGCACTCTTTGGCTCCCGGAAGAAGCTGTTCCCCGGTATCTAAATACTCTTCTATTTTACCACACTTCTTTCTTCTTTAACACATATTTTTAACAGCAGGAATACTTCCCATTCTGCCCCCAAGCAAAATTAACGAATCATATCAGAGCTTGACTTTGGCACAAGGAGACTTAGGAATCATTCCCGTGTGTTTCCTGTGAACTGATCTCCTTTTTTAAGTGACATTTTAGAATACGTTGCCCAGCTACCCAATGTCCCAGCAAACAATTATTGCTGTATAACATACAAAGTAGGCGGCCATAGATAGAGGAATGCAGACGAGGTCAGGGAATGTGTAATTAAGGGAGGAACACAAGGACCCGAATGAGTGAAATGCAAGGAAGACAACTAATAAACTCCACGGCAGAAGAGACGTGCGTGATGAAAGTGCTGACAAATGTGCTCTGATCACTTTTCTAATTTAAATAAAGCTCCAAATGGCTGAGAAATAAGCGAGAACACTGCTCACAGGCACAGGCACGAGTTCCCGGGGTTGGCGTGCTCAGGGCGCTACAGAAGACAGTTTGGAGGCTCCTCAAGAGGGTAAACACGTAACTAGCAGCCATTTCACCGCCCGGTACATACCCCCAAAGCACTGAAAACCGAGACGTCCACGTTCACAGCACAACACCCAAAACGTGGAAACGACCCAAGTGTTCATGGACAGGTGAAGGGATACGCGAGATGCAATCCCCTCCATGCAAGGGAACGTCACTCGGCCAAAAGAAGGATTAAAGTCCAATACGCAGTGTGGACAGACCGTGCTAATGTTGTTGTGAAGCCAGGCACTAGAGGAAAATTAGTGTTCTACTTCTAGGAGGTACCTCCAGTAGGCAAGGTAATAGAGACAGAAAGTCGAATGGTGGTTTCCAGGGGCAGAGGGGAGAGAGGAATGGGGAGTTACTGCTTAACGTGGCAGAATTTCTTTTTGGGGTGATGAAAAAGTTCTAGAAATGGACGGTGGGGTTGGGGGCATTGTGAATATACTTCACACTGAATGGTACACTTAAAATGGTTAAAATGGTAAGTCTTAGGTTATGAGTATTTGAGCATAATTTTTTTTAAGTAAAACAAACAACAAAACACTCAATGGCGGTGCGAAGAACAGCTCAGTGAACAGGATGGCATCAGGAGTAGAGACAGGCACGGGTCCCGCTCTCCTCAGTCTTGCTACAGACAGTCCTGGGTCCCTAACCTACACAATGGCTCTGTATTCACAAAGGATGACAATGACCGCCATGTTCCCACAAGAGAAACATTGTATCATGTTATTCTGTGCACCAGTGGCTGAGTGAAAGGGACCACCTACCAAAAACAACTTCGGAATAAAAAATTATCCACAGCCTCCATTGGTTGGCTGCAACTCAGTCCATAAAATTTCAAGGTCCTAAGTCGAGCAGAAGAGAGAGTTCTTAGTGGCAGCCCCATCAGAGAAGCAAAGTCCCAGGCTCATCAACTTGCCACTTAAGTCTCAACAAAATTAAAGTCATTTACGACAAAGGAGAGGACTTCACCTCGGGCTGGGAGGGAGGACCTAGTGAATTATCTTACCTTTTGAGATGCAAAGAAATGAGGATCTTACTAAGAGGAACCTTGGCCTGTATGATTGATTAATTGAACTAGTTTCAATTAATGCTCACTCCAGGCAGGAGCCTCTGCCATCCCCACACCCTTAGCTAAAAAAAAAAAAAAAAAAAAAGCAGAGCTGGGTTGTGAGCACTAACACTCAGGTCTCCTGACGTCCAGTCTTCCAAAGCAAAAATGTTTCTTTGAAGACCCTGACATCTTCACCCATCTAGATGGACAGACGATGCCGTTGTTTTTCCACGACCAGCACGGGAGGCAGAGAATTCTGCTCAGGGTAAGACTCCCAAGTGTCAAAACGTGTCAAAATCGAATCCTGCAAAACACCCTTAGAAAAAGCTTCTCAGAGCTCTACTGGAACTCAAAATAGCAAATCCACTAGAAGCCAAAGGGCCAGGCTTCCCAATTTGCTTTCAACCTCACCAAAGCGATCGAGTACCTTCAATGCAAAAACACAGGGCCGATCCGCACAGTCAGTGTGGGACTCGATGGTTCTCAGCAACTGCTTTGTCCTGGCCTAGGTTTATAACAGTAAAACTGTTATATTTAATATGCTCTATACCAGACATGCTTTGACAGATACCAGTGGAAAGTCTGACTCCTGGGATCTTAGGATCTTAGGATCAAAGGAGGCATGTTCATATCTGGATGTCCTCTAGGGCATCCCAGTCGAGAGGCTGAGCGATCCCTACCTGAACGCCTCCCGCTCCGGGAACTTGAACCCCTCCCCCACCCCGTACACAGATCAGCACCTTCTATTACTGGACAGCTCTGGCCCCCGGGCAGATTTTTCTGACTCAAGACCATCCTCAGTCCCCAGTAGTTTTTACCCACTGCCCCCCCAGTGCAGGACCCCAAATACCAAATCTATGTCCTCTCTTCTGTGGCAGCCCCGCCCACACATGCAGGCTGCTCAGTCCCCTGACAGAAACTGCACACAATCAGGGAGACACATGCATTTAAGGAACCTTCTCTCACCCCAATTCTCAGTACTCTTCAAGCAAAGTGCTCTGAAATTCACCTGCACATTTCTAAGAAGCAGACCGAACATCTTCTCCAATGGAGAAGCTAACAGAAGAGATCCCCGGAAAAAGGGCTTCTTCCTTGACTTTACCTGTCAGTTCCCATGGAAAACTACCTTCTTCCCCCAAAACACGGCTCCTTGACACAATTGGTGTCAAGGTAAAAAAACATGGTAAAAAACCCAAACAAACAAACATGTTTTTTTTGTAAAAAAAATCTCAACCATCTCCCTGAAAGTAGGATGGATTGATGTGTCTCTTCTTTACCTTTTTTTCCCCCAATTGGCTTATCTGCAAAGTGTCAGAAGCAGATTCGACGACAGCGTAAAGGGATACGTAAATTCTAATATACAGTTCCTTGTGTCAAAGAAAACAAAACTGAAATGAGTTGGCAGCTTTTCTCTGAGTTCCTCAGAACACTGGTGTCCGAGGAGATGGGACTTGGTGCTTTATGAAATGTGCAAGGTATGTGTCACCTCGGAATGCTGAAAGGTCCAAGAACAGAGAAATGGAGACACCTGTTCAAGTTTGGGAAATGCAGAGTCCCAGTCTCGGGCAGTCCCTGTGCTCCCAACACATCTATGCCTACCTCAGGAGCAGGGTCTGTCCCCCAGTTTGGGAATGGAGGCACAGAGCTACACAAGGTTTCTTCTGGTTTAGCCCCTGGGCTAAAAGGGGTTGCTGGTAGAAACCACCTTAGGAAACGAGATGCTTTCTTGGTATTTCCAATAGCTGTAGGAAACAGCTTTATTTGTTTTAAAATAAGAAAACAGGGGCGCCTGGGTGGCTCAGTTGGTTAAGTATCTGCCTTCGGCTCAGGTCATGATCCCAGGGTCCTCGGATGGAGCCCCGCATCAGGCTCCCTGCTCAGCGGTGAGCTGCTTCTCCCTCTGCCCCTACCCCCTGCTCATGCTCTCTCACTCTCGCTCTTAAATAAAATCTTAGAAAAAAATTAAAATAAGAAAATAAAATCACACATTATAATTTTATCACACAAAAGAAATGAAGTGTCATCTCTGAAAGCATAAGAAATCTCTCCACCAAACCGGCAAGAACAACTCTCACGACGGGAAGAGAGACGATCTTTGCAGGCAGCCAGTTGAAAGCTGGAAAGGACAAGCCATTTCTCTCCCTGCACATGGTGAAACCACACTGTCACAAACAGGAAATCAACCACTCTCTCCGAAACCGTGCGTAGAAGGGGAAATAAGAAAAGCCCACCTCGTCCGGGAGGCAGTGGCGCACACAGGGTCCGGGACCACGTCGGGGAGGCGGCGGCTTGCTCCCGAAAGCCCCCTCAGAGCCCCTGGGTCAGGAACAGTGAGACGGCAGCCAAGCTCAAACCAACCAGTCACATGGCACTCATCGCTGACCCAAGCACAGAGCCCTGTTCACGAGCTTGCAGCTGCCCCTTCCCCAGCCTTGCCGCTCTACCGTGATTGATCCCCGCATCCCGCGGAACGCTAAATTAAAGATAGTGATGCCAGATAAGGCTGCTGAGCAAAGGGACTCTGGAAAACCAGCCGGGCTTGAGATCTGTACTCCAGGCCTGGCTTGCTTATTAGGCAAATATGCCTGCACCGCATGGAAAAAGATCACTATGGGGTAGGAGCGCCGGACACAAAGCTATAGTAAGAAGAGAGTCCAGGGCTCTCTGTAGAATCTCCTCAAAAATACGAGTTGGATTAAGAGAATCGCGATTATGTCCAATTGGGCCCCAAATCATTTATTTATTTTTTTGACAGAGCGAGCACAAGCACGGGGAGCAGCAGGCAGAGGGAGAAGCAGGCTTCCCGCAGAGCAGGGAGCCCGACGGGGGGCTCAATCCCAGGACACTGGGATCATGATCGGAGGCGAAGGCAGATGCTTCACCATCTGAGCCCCCCAGATTGCTCTAAATCTTTTAAACTGGGCTTGAAAACACGCACTGGCCTACATCCCATAATCCATTACCCCCCTGGAGCCAGCGAACCATCTGAGCCACCAGTGAAATATTCTGCATCTCCATTCATTCCTCCCCCAGGGCGATTCGTGGGAAAGAATCCCGAGAGCAAGCTACAGGAAGGTACCTGTGCTCTGCTCGGGTCTGACTGGGGGCGGGGAGCGAGCGATGGCGGGGACAGTAAGGGTGGGACCGACCAACTGAACAAGGCCTGTGCCGCCAATTCAAACTAAAAAGAAATTTCTTTAGGTCCACTGAATTTCTAGAAAATGATTCACAAGGCTGATTTCAACACTCGATGGCTTATACTTCCAGCGATTTTTTTTTTAAGGCTCCGACTTTCCCTCCAAAGAGAGAGCATGGCGAGTCCTCAACAGGAAATGGTAAGAGAAAATGTTACTCAAGTCAAAGCAATGGATCCCTGGAACAAATTAACGATGAGCTGTCCTCTTCGGTCAGATTTAAGGAAGTGAAGCGGGGTCTAAGGTTTTCTGAAACACGCCCTGGGAAGGTCTCTTGGGGGAAAGTCAATGTGACATACGGCATTCCTTCCTGCGGTGTCGACTCCGTATGAAGGTCTCGTGCCGAGAGGGTCTTGAAGGCAGGCGTCTGTAAGTCACCCAGCAGGGCCGGTCTGTGTCAGATAGAGATTCTTCCTGGTGGGGGAGAGGCAGACAGACAGACAAAGACAGAGAAGGGAGCCAAAAGCCGAAGGCACAGGTGGGCAGGGAATCTCTGCTTGGGGGAAGCCGCCGGCCGAGCCCACCTGGTCTCCTAACACACATTATCTGCCTGTCGGCTCTCACAGAGGACGAAGAGCAGACACACAGGGAGGCTGCTTGGCTCGCGCTGAGCTCAGATGAGGCTATTCGGAGAATCGAGACAGGAATACCCATCAGCAGCTGCTCCGCTGGGCCTCGCAGGAAACTAAAAGGCACGGTTCCTGAATATGTCCGTTTCAGGCGTCGCTCGACTTCAGGCTCACGCTCTCCCAAGCAGCCGTCCAGGCCAGGCTTGGCGCCCCATCCTGTCTGCTCTTCCTGCTGCAGAAACGCGGCTCATTAACAGCCTCTTCAAGCCTCGCATCTTCCGCCTTGTGCCTTCGGCTTTCTTTCGACTCCCATAGTCTGTGTCTGTCTGTCTGTCTGTCTCCCCCTCCCGTCCCTCCTCTCTGCCCCTCCAAGAAGAATCTCCGTCCAACATGGATCAGCCGTCTGGGGCCGTTGGATGACTTACAGACGCCTGCCTTAGAGCTCAGGCACGACCGCGCTTGCTCGGTCAGGCGTGGGGTATCCTGGGCCCGGCGGGGGGATGCTGAGGGAAGGAGAAGCCCACGAGGAAGCTGTGGACGGGCAGGCTCCCAGCCAGCAGGTACCTAGCACGACCTACCTAGTAAACCTCACTCCCCTAAGCAGATTCTAAAGGCCTGCAAATGACAGCTCAGGAGGATTTCTCAGTAAGCCTTATTCCACAGGTCTCTGATGGGGGCCTAAGAATCTAATCCCGAGCTTCTCGAGTTTCGTGTGGATCACCATTATCGGAAGGGCTT
The DNA here is from genome assembly GCA_028533885.1 of Nasua narica. Taxonomy (NCBI): domain Eukaryota; kingdom Metazoa; phylum Chordata; class Mammalia; order Carnivora; family Procyonidae; genus Nasua; species Nasua narica. The sequence goes on from CM052802.1 coordinate 127,612,932, forward strand.
GTGAAAACAGACGGCTGGGCCCCACTCCCAGAGTCTGGGATCGGCAGCTCTGGACGAGACCCAAAGGAGTCTCCATTTCTAAGAAGCTCCCAGGCAAAGCTCCTGTGCAGGTCTCAGAACCTCACACTGAAAACCACGAGGGGAACCTGTTAGGCGTCTTAAGACAAACTTCCATTTGGTACAATCTGTTCTTTTCTTTTACATAGATTGAACTACCTAAATACTTCAAAAATAAGTATTTAAAAATGTGTAAGGATTTTTAGGTCAATGAGCCATAGTTGTATGACAGAACTCTACATTTCCAGACTTAGAATCCAATACACAAATATGACTAAGGTACTGCTCTCTGACATTTGGGGACCCACTGATCTAAACAAGTGATTCTCTCAGCGTGGGGGCAATTCTGTCACCCAGAGGACATGTGTCGATGTTAGAAGAGATTTTCTCATTGTCAGAACCGGAAGGAGGAGGTGACACTGCTGGGATCCAGTGCGTGGAGGTCAGGATGTCCCATCATGCACAGGCAGCCCCTACAGCAAACAACTATTTGCTCTAAAACGTCAACAGCTCTTACCCTATGACCCTGCAATTGCACTACTCGGTGTTTACCCCAAAGAAGCAGATGCAGTACAAAGAAGGGCCACATGTACCCCAATATTCATAGCCGCAGTGGCCACAATAGCCAAACTGTGGAAAGAACCAAAATGCCCTTCAACAGATGAATGGATAAGGAAGATTTGGTACATCTATACAATGGAATATTATGCCTCCATCAGAAAGGATGAATATCCAACTTTTGTGTCAACATGGATGGGACTAGAAGAGATTATGCGGAGTGAAATAAGTCAAGCAGAGAGAGTCAATTATCTTATGGTCTCACGTGTGGAGCATAAGGAAAATCCATGGAGGACATTGGGAGAAGGAAGGGAAGGGTGAATGGGGGAAATCAGAGGGGGTGATGAACCAGGAGAGACTGTGGACTCTGAGCAACAAACTGAGGGTTTTGGAGGGGAGGGGGTGGAGGGGTGGGCGAGCCTGGTGGTGGGTGTTGAGAAGGGCATGTATTGCATGGAGGACTGGGTGTGGTGCATGAACAATTAATCTTGTAACACTGAAAAATTAAAATTAACATATTTGGGGAAAAAAAAAAAAACGTCAACAGCTCTAAGGCTGATAAACCCTGACCCAACCGTGTTGAGAAGGCAGGAATCCCACATGGCCTGGGGGGTGCTCAAATGTGGGAAAGCAGAGCCACACAAGCCAGTGAACCCAAATGATGCCCCAGAACAAAGATCAACATGACTGAAATGCAAGAAGAAGCAACCAGAGTCAGGCACCTACCCAAAGGGGCCAACAAAGCCCTATCTGGATGAAGAGAGTCAACTACTGATTTTCATGGCATTTGGGTTTTTTGTTTTTTGGGTTTTTTTTGAAACCTGACTAACGCAGAAGTGAGAGAGGGGATTGAGCATATTTCTGAACACACCTGAATTTGTAGTAAAAAGGAGGTGAGAAAAGATACCCGCCAAAAATGCACAACACTACTTTCAGAGACAGTCCTCAACAACGTACTTATTAAACCCTTTCTTACAGAAGGCTTTCTCAAAAAACATGCACCTTCCTCAGGAGCAGCAGAGTGAAAAAAATCCTAAACTCATCTTTTCTTAAAGATTTTATTTATTGGGGTGCCTGTGACTCAGTGGGTTAAAGCCTCTGCCTTTGGCTCAGGTCATGATCTCAGGGTCCTGGGATCCAGGATCTCTGCTCGGCAGGGAGCCTGCTTCCCGCTCTCTCTTTGCCTGCCTCTCTGCCTGCTTGTGATTTCTCTCTCTGTCAAATAAATATATAAGATCTTTAAAAAACAAAAAAAAAAGATTTTATTTACTTGTTTGAGACAGAGAACACACAAGTGGTGGGGAGGAACAGAGGGAGAGGGAGAAACAGACTCCCCGCTGAGCAGGGAGCCCGATGTGGGGCCCAAGCCTGATGTGGGGCCCGATCCCAGGACCCCAAGATCATAACCTGAGCCAAAGGCAAACGCTTAACTGACTGAGCCAACTGTCAGTTTAACTGAGCCGCTAAACTGAGGGGGTTTAGGGGGTGCCTAAGCCCATTTCTATCAACAAACTGAAACCTCTGAGCAGAGAAAACATCAACACAAGTATCTTGCCCAGGACGAGGAGAAGATACAAAGGAGACATCCCTCTTTTAGAGTATTTATATGAAATACACCAGAGCCATCTGTGACGACGGAAATGCAATCAGAGGGCTGAGCGCCATCACTGCACCCCGCGCCCCACAGCAGCGAGCCCCGAGATTCACTGACGACTTCCTGTAGGCCGGACACTGCCTGCGATACAGTCTCGCACTCGGGGAAAGACGACGCTGACTAGCACGGTGAGCAGAGCGGGGCTCACGGAGTTGTCGCAGCTACGTTGGACACCTGAAGCTAACCGAACAGTCTATGTCATCTACGCTGCAATAAAAAAAATTTTTAAAACTTTAAAAAGGAAAAGAAAAAAAAGGCTGTGACTCTGGCAGTGCGTTTGCAGAGCGAAAGGCACAGGAACTGCAGGACTCTAAGCCGACGGATACGCCACAGGAGGAAAGACCACACATCCCACAGGCACACTGGAAAGGGCTTCGGTTTGCCAAAAAAAAAAAAAAGTTTGCCTCGGGAGCGAGGGTCTGAGGAGTGCGGCCGAAGACATACAAGAACCTGAACAAAGAGAACGAGCCAGTCTGCAAAACAGACTTGTTTAAGACAATAAAATTGATGCAGTAGGGGAATTATTCTCCATTGAGACTTCCTGAATAACAATCAGGTGAAAAACGTATCCTTTAGAAAGCCTGTCAGGCGGCAATTCCACTTCCAGGAATTCATCCAAGAGAAATAAATAGGTGGAGACACTCATTTCTAGGGCGAGGTATTGGAGGCAACCTAAATATCTCACAATAAGTATTAAACTATAGCGATTAATGAAGTGCCATGTGGGAGTCCAAAACATAGATATGTATTATTTTTTTTCCCGATGTGATACTTTCTTTTTTTTTAATTAACATATAATGTATTATTTGCCCCAGGGTACATGTCTGTGAATCATCAGGCTTACACATTTCATTTCACAGCATCACAGATATGTATTATTCAATATATACCTTACATACAATATTAACAAATATAATATATATACACATTATTGTCATGGAAAGCTTTGGCCTTAAATACTACTTTTTTTTTAAGATTTTATTTATTTATTTGACAGAGAGAGAGAGGTCACAAGTAGGCAGAGAGGCAGGCAGAGAGAGAGGGGGAAGCAGGCTCCCCGCTGAGCAGAGAGCCCCATGCGGGGCTGGATTCCAGGACCCTGAGATCATGACCTGAGCTGAAGGCAGAGGCTTTAACCCACTGAGCCACCCAGACGCCCCAAATACTATGTTTTTAAAGTAGAGTACCAAAGAGTATTTATAATTCCCCCTTAAAAATGTTATACATCTATACATATGTGTGTAGAAAAACATAAAAATACTTACTGATATTTTTTTCCACCGGTCGCTTCTGAATTGATCACCTAGGTGATATTTCAGTTTTGCTTTCTATATAAATTTTTAGTAATGCAAATAGCACAGATACTTCCAAAATCTCAAAAAATGTTTTATTTAAAATTTAATTTATTTAACAGAGAGATAAATATGCAGTAGGGGAGCACAGAGCGGCAGGCAGAGGGAGAGAGAGAAGCAGGCTCTCTGCTGAGCAGGGAGCCCGATGCGGGGCTCAATCCCAGGACCCTGGAATCATGATCGGAGACAAAGGCAGCCACTTAACCAACTGAGCCACGCAGGAGCCCCAAGAAGGAAACACTTTCAGTGCCCAAGCAATATGTAGCTGATGTTCTTCACCTGGCCAGACCTCAATACACTGATGTTTTCTACAGGGTCTGGAGGGACAATTCTGTGATGACACGTATGCCATCCCCCTTCAAGAGACACAATCCACAGGAGCCCACTGAAAGCTCTGAGAAATTCTGTTTAATTCAGTTGCACCATGTTGAGAAATTCTGTTTAATTCAGTTTCACCGTGTTTACCAAATACTTGTGATCTCAAAACATCTACAACGTAAAGGGCTCATTGACAAGTAGGATGATTCGAAAGCAAGGTGATCAGAACAGTGAAAACTCTGAGAGCAGCACCCTCCTCCAGTAAGACTGTGGGAAGCGAGCATCTTCAGCCTGAGGACCGAGAGACCAAGGGACGACACGACCGCCATCTCCAAATGCCTGACCTGCGCTGATGGGAAGGCGTGAGTTCTGTGACGTTCCAGAAGACTCAGCTAGAATGAATATGGACAAGTCCCTGAGAGGCAGATGCCAGCCCAGACCGACAGAGGGCTTTCTGAGACTCTTGTTTTTCCCACCCCTGGAAATAGTTAAGCAAAAAGTGGACACCCAGGGATGTCACTCAAGAAACTTCTTGTCAGCTAGGGTGCACGGTTAGATGGCCACTGAGAGCCCCCCAGTCCCACGACCGTCGGGGCGACGACTGAGGTTGGCAAGATCGGAACAAACTTCCCCACGTCAGCTGAAGTCCAGCCCCTCCACACCAGAGGGCACGCGGAGCACACGGGCACTAACCCCAGATGACACCCATAAATGACTCCTGAGACCCCCAAGGCCCAGCAGAAATAGATATATTTGCCTCCTTAGCAGGGAACACTCATCTCCACTTCTTGCCACAGGCTGTAAACGCTCTAAGCACCATCCAGCACACGGGGTACCCCTGCTTCTACCTCTAAGAGGACCCACGGAGCACCCGCCACAGCCAAAGAGAACAAGACACTGCAGGCCAGCATTCGCGAAGCCACAATGTCTTCAAAACAGAAAAACTCTCTCTCCAAACACAAATATAAGGAAAAGGACCCAGTAGGTGAAGGCAAACAGGCTGCTTTATTTACATACTCACAGATGCACGCGCACGCACGCACACACACACACACCACCCCAAGCATCCTTCTTTTCCCACCTTTGACTCTCTTTGCTCAAGGAGTTGGGGGAAGTGATCTACTTAGAGAGAGAAAGAAATAGGGCACAGTTACAAAGATTGAGACAATACGCCCTATATACACCAAGCCAAATTCTTTTAAAAGAGAACACACATTTGAGAAAGGGGAGGATGATGGAGATGGGGAGGCGGAATCTTCTAACCTTCATCAGACTTGATAAAGTCGCAAGCTTCCATCTACTTGAACAATAGATATTAACAGTGTTTCCAGTGAAATGCAACAGTGTTGCAGCAACCCCTCACTCAAGTCTTTGTTTTCTCTGCAACTCTGAAAAAAAAAGAGTTCTCATTCATTTTGCCTTTTCTGCAGATCTCCTGGCCCGTCGGTTTCCACCGTGCCCCTTTCATAGGGCTCACACAATCCCCTGCCTCCCCTGCCTCCTCAGGGTGGCTAAAACCCAGAGGCTGGAAAAGAGTATCTTTTTAAGAGCAATGAAAAGTTACACCAAGGCTGATAAATGTTGGAGGGCTTGAGCCCAAGGTCATCGGACTCTCCTCTCCTGAGGACGGCAGAAACAGGGGCAGCTGCAGAGGACAGAGGAGAATATAAATGCATCTCGGGTAACAGGTGCACGATAGCCAGAGATGCCTTCTGGAAACAGAAACAGATGCCCGGAGCCAGAGCCCGCCTCCCATGTCCTACCCAGAGACAGGTGGGCACCGGCTCCAGCCCAGGGTCCTGTAAAGTCTGAAGCACTTCAGTATTGGTTTAGTTTGAATTTCCCAGGACTTTTGTGGGGCCCCTTGGCAACAATGGGTGCTCTCTGCTACCCTCCTCCTGATGATCATGTCAATGTTGTTGCTGTTTTCTGAAGCTCACTTTTCTCGAGTCGGGTAACTTCACCCAGGTGCTCTGAAAATTACCTAAGCACTGAATTGTAAGTGATCCTTAAAAGCTGAGACTCCTAATGGTACCACAAAGGGAACTGTTCGAATTACCCAACAACTGGCACACAAGAGCCTCCTGCAAAGGCAAGTGAGCCCAAAGATCTGGACAATTATCTTTCCAATGCTCTGCAGAGGTCCCCGCGGGCTCCAGACATCGGACATGAAGTTCATCCCCCCCCACCATAATTACTGGAAACACGCGTGGTCTGAAGTGTTGCACCCTTAATATATTAGAGGTGAGCTGTGCAGTCAGCATAGAGCACGCTGGTACAGGACTTAGAAGAAAGCTGTTCCTGCCATCTCGACTTGGAGAGCATCCCGAGGCGGCAGAACCCGCTATTTTAAAAGCTGTGATATTTGTACCACTTCACTGGTGAATAGGGATCTCTCTGAACTGAGCAGCCAAAACAAAATCCAATCTCCCTCTTCTAGTTCTAATTTATGTTCATCAAAACAGCCTCGCCGCGATCGCTGATTGGGTTTATACTATTTCAGATTCAACTATAAATGTGCACGACAGAGTCTTAAAATAGGTCTACTTTATGGGCTCCCCGGAAAATTAGTGTGCTTTATAAAGGTAATACTGGTTTAAAAAAAAAAAATCTGGACACAATTGGCCAAGGTGGGTGTTGCCCGAAAGGAGCTGCAAAACACCAGTTCCAGGGTGGCGATTGGTCTGGGAAGTGTCGGTGCCACGGGCCGGACCACTGGACCGAGTTGGGCACGAGGGGCCGGGAAATCAGGAAAGTGTTAAACAGACCGGCCACGCGACATAACGTGGCCTCGTCTCAAAGCGGCCTCGTCTCAGATCTTTCCAGATCTGAGAATAGCTGAGATTTAAAATCATTCGCAACTAAGTAGGCCAGATACCTGCGAAACTTTTAGGTGAGAGACAGTCTCCTCTTTGAATGTATTTTTAAAATAAACAGGTGGTTGTTGAGTTTATATTTTGAGTTAATGGAAGACGGCACTGCCACCAAAATATTTTAGGGACATGCCTAATATGTAGGAATCCCCCGAGATAACATCCTTATACCTTTCAACATTTTTAATATTAATTGACAGTTATCCCAACCAAACCTAATTAAGATGCTCAAAAGTTACAAATCCATAGTCAAATTTAAACAAAGAAAAATGCATTAAAGAGATTCTGGGGTAACTCTGCAAAAAGGAAATAAATGAACAATGGGTGAATTGTTTCTAAGAGACTAGGTGATGCCATTTCACCCGCCTCCTCAGTCTAGGAAGAAAGGCAGTCCCACTTTCCTGCTGCTGGCCCATTTGATGAAGGCTGTGGAAAATCAGGGATTCCAAAACGGAACAGAAAAAAAAAAAAAAAACTGAAGCTGAGACCAGGAATGAACCTTCCACATGGTTGAGAACCACCACCGGGAGAGAGGAGACCACACTCCTGCCCCCAAGGCCAGCAGCACCCAAAGCGTGGGTGGGAGCAAGTAACCGGGCACCCTGTTTCCTCCTGTGACAGTATTTTTCTTTCAACCATTATTCCCAAAAGGAAAGGAAAAAGAAAAGAGAAAGAAAAAGAGAAAAAGAAAAAGGAAAAGAAAAGAAAATGTCCGGGCAATATCAAACGCTGTCAAAGACGTGCAGAGACTGAACGACTCACACGTCGCTGGCAGGACTACCCCCCCCCCGCACCCCCCCCACCCCCCCCCCCCCACAGAGCCACTGTGGCAAGCAGCTGACAGCTCCTTGTAAAATTAACCCGGCGATTCCAAT
>CM052802.1:127620718-127651119 GCA_028533885.1 Nasua narica
ACAGAGCCACTGTGGCAAGCAGCTGACAGCTCCTTGTAAAATTAACCCGGCGATTCCAATACAAACCTGCAAGTGCGCTCCTCGCCATACATCAGGGAGAAATGAAGACCAGAGTTCACACCCGAGTCTGTAACTTTGTATCGGTCTCAGTTTTACCGCTAAGAGCCCCAAAGCACCCCGAAACAGACAACCACCCACAGGTCCATCAACAGGTGGGTGGACGTCCAAACCATGGAATCGTCCCCAGCGGGAGTCGGGGGAACCCGATGGCTACACCCAACAACCCAGAGGAATGTCTAGGAAGTTATCTCAGGTGAAAAAAAAAATCCCTAAAAGGCATATGTATACCGTGTGATTACATTTACATAACATTTTTTGAATGTTATGTAGATTTTTGAAAATTTAAAAAACAAAGAACATGTTCGCAGCTCCCAGGGGTCAGAGAAGTGGGTACACGGGTGTGGCCCAGAGAGGAGGGAGGAGGAATCCTTGCTGTGGTGGGAACGTTCGGCGTCAAGGGCAATATCCTCAATGTGATATGGCACGCTGATTTTGCAAGACCGGAGAAACCGGGTAAAGGGGACCAAGGATCTCTCTGGACGGCTGTTTACAACTGCATGTAAATCCACAATGATCCAAAACTGAAAAGTTTAATTTAAAAAATGCACAAATTTGGGCGCCTGGGTGGCTCAGTGGGTTAAAGCCTCTGCCTTCGGCTCAGGTCATGATCTCAGGGTCCTGGGATCGAGCCCCACATAGGGCTCTCTGTTCAGTAGGGACCCTGCTTCCCCCTCTCTTTCTGTCTACTTGTGATCTCTCTCTCTCACTGTCAAATAAATAAATAAAATCTTTAAATAAAAAAAAAATGCACAAATTTAAACAGTTTTAAAAGTCCAGGTACCAGGCCACCCAGGTGGCTCAGTCGGTTAAGCGTCTGCTTTTAGCTCAGAGCATGATCCCAGGGTCCCAGGATCCAGTCCTGTATCCGGGAGCCTGCTCAGCAGGGAGTTTGCTTCTCCCACTCTCTCTAACGCTCCCGCTCATGCTCACTCTCACTCACTCTTGCTCTCAATAAACAAAATCTTTCAATAAAAAAATTTTAAAAAGTCCAGGAACTGCAAAAATTGGGTAAAGAGTCAACTAGCAAATGAGAAAACAGAGTAAAAGACTGACGGAATCTCTTCCTGATGACACACCCCACGAACAAGAGAGAAGGTATTACAGAAACACATGACACGTATCTTCAGCTCAGCGGACCTGCCTGCCGCTTAGATAGAAAGTACGGGGCCCGGGGGCCATACCTAGGAGAGCCATCCTAAGGATGGACAGCCCTGTTCCAGCCTTTTCTGTCTTCCCTTTAACTGTCCCCAGAGGCCCCAGCTCAGGTCTGTTCCCCCCTGGTCTTCTAACCTATAGTCATTAGGGTCTCTGGCCAAATAAGATGGAGAAAGCACCCTCCAGCTCATTCTTAGGAATCACCCATGTCCATCAATGTAGTTAGTAATGGCCCTGAAGAGCCATGCTCATTTATCTCTAACACCCTGATTGCCAAACGTATGTGACCACAGATGCCCCCCCTCCCCCCACAGCCTAGCATTCCAGATCCCATGGGACCAGAGCCCTACCTGTGGAATTTCGGATCTGGTCAGTTGCACTCTATCCTGCTGAAAAGGAGACGTAGCTATAGATATTATGGGGAACTGAACAACCACCCACAATATCCACCCTTCAATAAAGGGTGGATATATAACCACCCTTCAATAAAGGTAGGAGATGCTCGGGCATCAGGGGTGGCGTTTTCGGTGCCACTGAGGAAACAGGGCAGGGTCTCTCGGTTCCTCTTGCTTTATCATTTGTTAGCTGTTTCCCATGTGCTGGGCCCTGCACCAAGCCGATTAAAGCAAAGCCTAGTTAAACTTCAAAGCAGCCGGGAACAAGCAGCTACTGTTGCACACCTGTCTCAGAGAAAGGAACGGAGGCTTCGGGGTGTTACAAAGCGGCCAGGCTACAGTGTGACTCGGTGTGACTGCAGGGCCAGGTCCTTCCCCACTGAGCCCTGCTGCCTCCCTGGAGACCAGAGGATAAAGTTCACGAAAAGGTTATCAGAAACAGGCAGTGAGAAGAGACTTCCTGAACCAGTCCCAGCCGCACCTGATACCCCGACGGCAAGGAAAGGCAGCCCCCCTGTGCCTGGTGGCTCCCCACTCCGCACCTGCTCCAGCCCTGCTTCCGCGGTGGCTTCTGCCTCTCTAACACGGAAACCCCACCCCCACCCCGGCTTCCTGGTTTGTTCTGTTCCCTTCGTCCACAACCCGTCTCTACTCTCTCCCCTTGGCAACTCCCACTCAGCCTCCCCAGTCAGCTTAGGGTTCCCTTCCTTCTGGAACTCTTCCCCGATGCGCCAGCCTGAGTCTGGGTTCCCTCTGATGTGCTGTGGTGACAGCCCCCCAGTCGTCCTGTTCATAGCCCAGCTAGGAGCACGGCCCCGCACATGTTTGCCTCCCCAGAGAGACAGTGAGCTCTGGGTACCTGAAGCCTTGTACCTGTACCCGGCATGGCGCACAGGACGTGCTCGGTCAGGCTGGAAACTGTATAAATCCATCGAGCCACAGAATAAACACAAGGATTCCTGATCCTCCCAGGTTCCAAATCTTCCTGATGGTTGAGTGAAAGAGTGAACAACAAGCCAAAGGATATTTTATTTTTATTTAGAGAACAATGATGAAGCAGGGGCACTGGGTGGCTCAGTGAGTTAGGCATCTGCTTTGGGCTCAGGTCATGATCCCAGGGTCTTGGGATCGAGCCCCACATAGGGCTCCCTGCTCAGTGGGAAACCTGCTTCTCCCTCTCCTTGGCCCCTTCCCCCACTCTTGAGCTCTCTCTCTCTCTGTCAAGTAAGTGAATAAAAGCTTAAAAAAAAAAGGGTGAAGCAGGCTGAGTAAGGCAGATCTGGGTTCAAATGCCAGCTCTGATATTAATTAGCTACATGCCCCGAAGCAACTTCTCCAGCCTGCCAAATCTGAACGGAGAAGTAACGGGGCCTAACTCATGGGCCTTGCTGTGGAACTGAATACGGCAATGCATAATCAAGGGTTGAGCAGAGGGCCTAGCACCCGGTCAATGTCCAATAAATATTAGCTATTATGACCAGGAGAAAGAGGAAGATGAAGATAAACCCTCTATAAAAGATAAGCTATGAAGTCTCCAACTGTAAAAAGGAGGAACTACGTGACGTAAAACACACACTCCCAGCCTTCTAAGAAGGAAGGACGCTAAGAGCAGGCACTGTGGGTAAGGAAGTAAAACTCCACCAAGCTCTACTGAAGGTATTAAGCCAACTCGTTTATTACTGATGCTGATGGACCGACAGCCAAAGAGAGTCAGAAATGAACACTATAAAGAGATTTCCCCCACGTTTTCATTTCAGTAACTGAATTCCTCTCGGTGCAGAAATTCCAAAATCACAACGTGAAGGTCAGTTTGTCATTGACCATCTTGCTCTGACCTGAATACTTCTGTTAAGATGGTCAGACTCCACGTATTTCGATGAATAAATCCTGTCCACACATGTAAGGAACAGCCAGAAACAAGTGTATGCCAAACTATCAGAAACTACTTAGGCTCCACATTTGGGAGAATAAATGTTCACATGCAAAGATGTGGATAATTTGGAGACACCTTCAACTCCAGCTTATGTTGAGATGAGTGGGGCGGTCCTTAAACATTAAGTACTAATCATAAGTATTTGTAAACGGTGCTAATTTTGCTACACGGGACACTTATATTTGTTTCTGTGATTTTCACAGCGTAGATCTCACTCATGACACGGGCTCGTTCCTAGCACGATGAAGGGTGTCCGTACCAAACAACATCACGCACCGGGTCACACTGCTGCAGCCAACATTGCTGGACGACGACGGAGTTCGATAAAAGGGGGTCCGTCCACGTGAAGGTTGGCTTTAAATAGCAGAAACAAAATGTCTTCTCTCTCCACTACTGCCCCCCCCCGAGATACCACTATCCCGTAATGTTAAATAACATACTCGAAGGAAATTTACTCTTTAGTAAAGCAAACTAACTCAGAGTGATGGCACCCATCGTTTCTGTTCTTGGTAACCCTAACAATGCGGGCCACGCAAACCCACTCTGTCACCGGGCCAAAGCCCCTCCGTCAAGTTTTCCCACAAGTTTTCGCCATCCTGCCATCTCTGCACAGACCACAGAGAAAGAGAAGCTGGCCATCAACAGCGTAATCCTTCCATCTACAGAGGAAGGCAGCCAGATAGCCTAAAAGATTCTCAAGACAGATGTTACCGGAAAGACACTTGCGATCCTGTGGCAAATTCAACTGAAGAAACAGAATATTTAAAAGATTCTCTTTCAATGACAGGTGCTTGGAATTTGTTTTAAAATACTCCAAGAGGTGGGCAAAAAAAACGTTGGGGAGACCAACAATATTGGTGAAACACGAAAAACCACTGAAGCTGGATGAACATACACGGGGTCAATATGCTAATCTCTACTTTGGCAAATGTTCGAAAATTCCCACTGACAAAAAGATAAACGGAATATTCTCTCCAACTTGAGAACACAAACACGTATTCCCCTAAGGCTAAATCTAGGTTTGCCGCAACCTCAACCGAGAAGCCAATAAAACACCAAAAAGGGCTCTTCGCCTCTCTAAAGCTTAGAGTCCAGTCACTGACAGTGCCCCTCCCCCATTCTGTGCCCAATGCAGTCCAACCCCTGGGCCCCCAGCAACTCCCCCACCCGCTGAGAGGACCTCAAGTCCAATGTCAACACTAGCAGATACTGTCAGCCCCCTGCATTTCCCTTCAAAACACCAAGCATATCTGTGAAATCTTCTTCCCCTCGAGATGGACTCAGATATAATATTTGAGAACATTTAGTTACATAGTTAAATCAACATGAGATGAATTCTTTAAACTCCTCCCTAAGTCCTCACAAGTGAAATCATACAATCAGCCACAGCAAAGATAACTAAAACTCCATTTCACACCAAAATTGAATAATCTGAAAACAGGCTGCAGGAGACCTTAGTGTGGATGACTGGGACAATTTTAAGAAATAACTTCCCTCTTGAAAATGTAAATATCCTACCGTTACCTTTCAATGGAGGACATTCCAATTAATCCAGGACAAATCAGCCCTCGGAACTTCCCAGTAAAATATGAAACACGGCACTTCAGTTGCATGGAAATGAAGCAATCAAAACAATGAAGAGGAAAAACACTTTCACTTCCAAACCTTTTAAGAAACGAGAATACTCACCAGCACTTTGTTTTCAACTTTGTCTCCCTTGACTTCCAACTTTACTTTCTTCGTCACTGCAATTTTTATCTTTCTGCCAATAACATCCTTTATGCTTTCTGAAAGAAGGGAAGAGTTTCATTATATTCCTTTATTAATAAGAAAAAAGCATTAGAGAGGGGAGAACATTTGAAAGAGTGTTTGTAGTTGTTTTTATTGTTGTGGTCTTTTTTTTGTTAGCTTGTTCTAACAAGCCTGATACTTCTCAGTCACATAGTCAATCTAGGAGCTGTATTGTGCTCCCAGATGCAGAGGCAAATATAAAAGCCTGTGACATGATCCCAGTTCATGCAGGGCACGACTTGATCTCGCTGGGCAAATAGACGCACACACAAGAAGAAACAGCAATGTCAGACGGTACCACAGAGTGTTGTGTTGTGTGCAGATCGCAAGTTCAACAGGGGTTCATAACCTCCCTTGGTTGGTTACCTCTGGCCCCCAGCAGCCTCCGTGTCCATCACAGTGGCCTAGAAATAGTACCATTTTCTAGGAGTGCCTGACATTACAGTTGGGAAATATGGCAAGGAACCAGAACCAGACTGGACCATCTAGCCAGGGAAGGGTGATCCTGGCCATCTGTCTTCTGGAGGCATCACAGCATGACACCCCCAAAGAGTGGTCAAGGCAATGACAAAGGAGGAATCAAGAGCGAAGCAGGGGAGACTTCAAAATCTGGCTGGTGGCAGGAACGACCCCAGTGAGCGCTCCCGATGGAACAGGCCCCATCTCAAACTCATTTTCCTCCCCACTCCTCTGACCACTAATGAAGCTGGAAATTTCGTTTTCTAGCAGACAGGAAGCCCGCCACCCACTCTCCTACAACCACCTCCTAAACAGCTCCCGATCCCCAGGTTTGACCCCACATTCAAGGACTCAGACTCTCTCCCCAAGACAAGTCCATGATGTCCCACCTATCAGCAATCTGTCCCCTCCCTCAGCAAAGGGACCGTCCAAAAACCACAGGTCTGATCACATCACTCTTGCTCTTTGAGTTGCTGTCATTTCTGCATAAAGACCCACCCTGTAGCAGGCCACTCAAGGTCTTCCACTTTTTCCAGTTTAACTTTTCAGCACACACACTTAACAATCCAATCATCCCTATTATCTCCAGCTTGCACACCCCTAGGATTCTGTGTGCACTGTTCTCTTTCCTGGGATGCCCTTTCGCTAGTCTCCTGGTTACGTGCTACTACAAAATATAGTGACCTCGGGTGCCTGGGTGGCTTGGTCGGTCAAGTGTCTGCCTTTGGCTCAGGTTGTGACCCCAGGGTCCTGGGATGCTTCCCCTTCTCCCTCTGCCTGCCGTTCCCCCTGCTTGTGCTCTCTCTCCTACTCTTGCTCTGTCAAATAATAAATAAAATCTTAAAACACACACACACACACACAGCAACCTCCTCTATATATTCCCAAAGCTCTGTATTTTATATTATTATCATCTTGGATTATTCATATATTCAACAAATACATGGACACAGGAGGAGCTCCTATTTGCCAGGCTGTCAGCTAGGTGCTGGGGCACAGACGCCCCTGCCTTCCACAGGTGCTTAGAATCTAGAGAACTCAGATAAATGCCTCTAGGCAAATCTGCACTCACTAGCATGAGATCATGGACAAGGAGATTCCCAAAAGTTTCAGGGAGGAGGGGACCCCTGAGCAGAATCTTAAAGGAGTCAGACACAGACCAGTAGTCCAAAGTATGGTGTCCAAAGTATAAAATCCACTGAGCTGCAGGAAGAAAATACAATTTTTACTTCTATTTGCGATGTAGTCCGGTTTATGTTTTAAATTATCCATGCTAAATGAAGTATGTATGTAGTTAAGTAAATAAATATGTTTATGAGGGGATAATCAAACCCACCACCAAAGTTTAGAGCTGCTGAGTTAGAGAAGAGTGAAGAAGGAAGAGTGGCACCCACATGGAGAAGAGAACGGAAACAAGAGAAAGCCCAGCTTCGGGGGAATGGCGTTGGAACCAGCAACCAGGTGGGACGTTTGGGGAGGAAAGGGGATGAGTGGGGGACCTCACTGCGCTAAGAGTTCTCTATCAGAGCTCAAAACGGATAAAGGCTACTCCTCCCTCCCCTAAAAAAATACATGCAGGAAAGGAACATCAGAAACAGACTTAAGGGACACCTGGGTGGCTCAGTTGGTTGAGCAGCTGCCTTCAGCTCAGGTCATGATCCCAGCGTCTTGGGATCGAGTCCCGCATCGGGCTCCTTGCTCCGCAGGGAGCCTGCTCCTCTCTCTGCCTCTGCCTGCCTCTCTGCCTGCTTGTGATCTCTCTCTGTTAAATGAATAAATAAAATCTTAAAAAAAAAAAAAAGAAACAGACTTAAGAGAGGGCCTGGATGGCACAGTCAGATGAACGCCCCCCTACTCAGGTGGGGTCATGATCTCGGGTGGTGGGACCAGCCCCATGTCAGGATCCACAGTGGGTGTGGAATCTCCCCGGGATTCTCTCTCCCTCTCCCCCGCGTGCTCTTTCCTCTCTCTCTAGAATAATTTTTGGAAAAATATAATAAGAACATACACACATGGAAAGGGACTGGAAAGTTACACACCAAAAGGTTAAAAGTAGCTATCTCGGGCGCCTGGATGGCTCAGTTGGTTGAGCAACTGCCTTCAGCTCAGGTCATAATCCTTGGGTTCCGGGATCGAGTCCCACATCGGGCTCCCGGCTCCACGGTGAGTCTGCTTCTTCCTCTAACCTTCTCTCTCATGCTCTCTCACTTTCTCTGTCTCTCTAATAAATAAAATCTTTAAAAAAAAAAAGTAGCTATCTCGGAGTGGTGATACAGTTGACAGTCTTCTCATTCTTCTTAGTGTCTAAACTTTTTTATAAAAAGCCTGTATTTCTATCAGAGAGATACACAATGCATTTTCTTACTGTCTTGGGTGATCAGCTTAAGGGAATACACAGAGGTTTTCACATAGTTGCCATTTTGAATCGATCTATGTGTAACTCTCTGAACACCTGAAATTAGAGAAAAGCAGGTGCAGGAATTTCCCTGGCCCCAGACTAATTAGACCATTTAAAGGCCCAGAAAAATCAGACCGGGCATGTCACAGAAGCACGTGTCATTTGGTTGAAGGATCTGTGAGCTGGGCAAGACTCAATAAACACACAAATTCCATGTCTAGATAAGGATGAAATCAAATTCTCAAACATACCAAAGGATTTATTTTGAGAACCATTCACATAAACCAGGTATCTTATTCCCAGTCCTCCCCTCTCTCTTGAGTCTGAGTAACTACCTAAACTTTTCATTACCAGGCTCAAGGTCAACTAACTTAATCCCCTGGCCAGGGAGGCCAGCTCTCCCCACTAAACTTTTGCAGGATCTCCCGAGGGATCTGCAGAGACTCTGGGCACTGGTTTCCTCTTCCGGGTGGGGTGCTGGGAAGATCTCAGCCTCCCAGAACCGGATGGGCCACTCACTCCAGCAGAGGCAGCTAATGCTTTATCTCAGAAGCCGACTCCACAAGGTTGGGGAGAGAGAAGAGGCCAGAGTGGAAGAAGGGAGTGGTAACTTCATATCCTAAATTTGGGTGAAAAGTTAGGATTGAGTTTTGGGGTTTTGTTTTTGTTTTTTGTTTTTTAATTTCACAAAACCTGAAGCTTTCATAGAAACCTAGCAACAGCTTCTTCACATCAAGTGTCACCTGCTGAGTTAGGTCACTAATGGAAGAGCACACACAAATTTCCCCAGAGTATTATGGCTAAGAGGCGAAACCGAGGGGCAAATTTCTCAAGAGCAGATAAATGGGCAGGCAGAATTTCCTCTTGCTGTCAGCCCCGATTAAACAGCACCTTTCTGTGTAGTGTGCCAAGGATGGGAGAGTAAGGAATATACGTCCCTAGGGCTCAAAACACGCGCGCAAACACACCCTGATAAAATACAACGTGCTATATACATACACACCCGTTTAAACGCTGGGTTTTCAGAACACTCCTCCGCACCTCATTGTAACTCTGCATTTTAACCCTCCGCATAACTAAGTTAAACCCCAAGACAAAAAATCCAGGCCAACACCCCTACACACACACCAAACCAACCAACCCAAAGAGCAAAAAAACCTCAAGGGACTCAAACAACGGGTCACCTGACAGAGGGTACTGCACATGGGTTCCCTGAGATTCGGGATGGGGAGAATCGGTAGGTTAATTATTATTAAAACAAGCTCGTACCATTAACCCTCAGTTTGCCGGTCCGAGCGTGCGTCACTCCAGTAACCCTTTCGCTCCCGGCCGGCTGGGCGAAGCCACGCCCCGCCCGGCTCAGTCCGCCCTCCCGACTAGCGCCCCCTCCCCGCAGCCTGCGCGGGGGAGGAGCACCTCGCGGGGGGCGGGAGCTGGTGCCCGGCAGGTGCCGGAGACAACCCACTGTGCGCTCGCCTCCCCCCACCCCTCCCTCCGCCCTGGCCCAGCGCTGGCCTTTCCCGGACTTCCCCGAGTTTGGGGCAGGGGGCTGGTCGCTGTAAAAGGTATTCCTTGCTTCCAGAGCTCCCTAGCCCGAGGCAGCCCGCCCCCTTTTTCCGCCCACCGCGAACCGCCCCCCGGCCATGGCTGGGGAGGCGCCCCGGACGCCCCGGCCCCCGCTGCCCGCCACGGCCGCCCTCCCCGGACTGGGCTTTCCGGGCGGCGAGACGTGAGCAAAGTTCCCGGCGCCCCGCCCAGCCCTGCTGCGACCTGGGGGGCGCCGCGACTTCGCGGGACCTGCGGGAAGGCGGAGGAGGGCAGGGGGCGGCGTGGAGGGGAGCGCCGGGGCAGATGGCGAGCCCGCGGCCGCGCCACTCTTACCTGTCAGCTCCCTGGGAACCTCGGGGCTCTCCTCGGTCATGGTGGCCCTCCAGGCGCGGGGGCAGTGCCGGTCCAACTCTGATTTACGGCCCCCCGCCCGCCCCCGAGCCCCTCAATTTTAAGAGGCAGATGCAGCTTGTGCCCGGGAGGAGGCAAGAAAGCGAGGGCGGAGATACAATTTTGCCGCGCCCCCCGCCCCTCCAAAAAGAAAAAAAAAAGAGTTGCAAATAGGAGGTGGGTCGGCTGCGGCCGCTGCTACATGTCGCCGCGGCGCAGTTCCCAGCGGCGGCACGGAGACCCGGGGATTCGGGCTGCGGCTGCGGCGGCTCCGGCTCCGGCTCCCGGCGGCGCTGCTCCGGCCGCGGCCACCTCTCGCCGGCCCCGCGCCGCGCCGCACCTACGGCCCTAGGTGAAGGCGGAAGGCGTGCGGAGAGGGCGGGGAGAGCGGCGCGGCGCGGCGGGGCGAGGGTTTCCTCGC
This sequence comes from Nasua narica, assembly GCA_028533885.1. Taxonomy (NCBI): domain Eukaryota; kingdom Metazoa; phylum Chordata; class Mammalia; order Carnivora; family Procyonidae; genus Nasua; species Nasua narica. The sequence continues at coordinate 127,631,329 of CM052802.1, forward strand.
GCCCCTGCCGGGCTGAGGTTGGGCGGGGGCAGCGCCGGCCCTCCTCCTCGTCCTCCTCCTTCTCCTCCTCCTGCTCCCGCTCCTCCTCCTGCTCCCGCTCCTCCTGCGTCTCCTCCTCCGCCTCCTCCTGCGCTCCTCCTCACCTCGCGAGAGCCGGCCTCCGCACGGGTGCCCGGCCGGCCTCCCGCGCCCGGCGCTCGCTCCCCCGCGCGGGGCGCCCCCGGGGAGGGGGCTGCGCGGGGCTGCGGCGGCGGGCAGGCGGGCGCCCCTCCTCGCAGTCTCCCTCCGCCACCGCCCCGGCCCTGCGTCTGGAGAGGGGGCGAGGGGGCGAGGGGGCGCGAGCCCGGGAGCCATCTGCTGGCTGCGACGGAGGCGAGCCGGGTGCGCCCGGGCTTCCCCACCTCCCGGCGGCCCGGGGGAGAGCGAGGTTGCGAGACTGCAGATGCCCGCAGATTCCACAGGCCCGTCCGCGCGGAAGCCCGTTCCGCCTGGGACCCTTCTCCGCACTTTCCCTTCTCAGCCCTCCCTGGGACGTGCTGTCTTTTCATCAGCTTGATTAATTTTCTATTTCTGGCGAGCAGGAGCTAGACGAAACCTGGAAACACTAACCATATGGGGAGAAGGCACTTTTTTCTGCGCTCAGCCGGCGCCCCGCAGCCGCCGTTGGCAATCTCGAGACCTTGGAATTGAGAGAGGGCTTTGGAAAAAGGCTTTCACTGGCGGCGGCATCTCCTTTAACCCCAGGGCTTAGTCGGTGAGCTCGCTGAGCAATGTTCCCAGAAGCCGGAGTAGGGCCGCCGATAGGTCTGGTCCTAACTGGCCCAGCTCCCTCGACTTTCCCAGACCCCACCCCCCCCAAAGAGACAACTTCGATGGCCAGGAATACTTGGGAGCGTCTCAGTTGCTGCTTTCTCTCCTGGCAGCTGGGAAGGTCTCTGTCGAATCAGGTTCTGTTTTTAAAGGACAGAAAGAGGGGAGGAAGGAAAGCGAACGCAATCCCCTACTTCTAAACACTGCTGTCGACCTTGGATCCGCAAGAGTCATCTTTAGCCTCTCCTCCTGACGTGTCCTAATGGGGTCCTTGCTACCTTTCTAACCTCTCCCACTCCCCACTCTTACAAACGCTCTCCAAAACTATTTGCTTTCCCCATCCCATGAAAACTATTCGATTCTTACCTGTGTTTTCAATCCAGCCCAATGTGTGAAGATTTTCAGGGGATCTCAGGGCACTGTGACCCCTGTATTCAAAACCAGCAGAGTATATTGCTTGAAATACTTTGTAAGCCCAAACCATGCTTTGCCTTCTTTCACTGCTTGTGTATTTGTCTGGTTTTACTGTCTCACTCTTGCGTTGTTCCCTGAGTTTGGGTTTCTCTATCCAACTAACTAGTCTGTGGGCAATTCGAGGGCAGGATTTTATCTCAGACTTGTAAACTTCAACAGAAATTTGCGCAAAATAGGTGTTCAATAAACATTGGTTAACGGATTGGTTTTAAGCCTGTGGCCTCGGGCTCCCTGATGTTTGTCTCAAAAACTGGAACTAGCTTTAAGTTAGACATTTCCTTTGTGCATTAAATATCTTTTTTAGGCAGTAAATGGGAATTAACTATCTTCCATTCAACTGAGTGTGTTAAAGAGGATTTTTCTGGCACACACCAGTGGAGTTTCAGAAATAGCCCTCAGGTTCCAAACCATGTGGTAACTTGTGAAAATACGGACAAAAGATTTTTTTTTTTTTTTTTTTCCTGTGGCGTGGGGTGATGGAAAGAATAAAAGAAAGGCTGTATGCCAGTCTGGTAATTCAGCGCTGCTTGGCATCTTGTAGAGGAAGCTGAGATTGCAATAAAAGAATCCTTTTTTTTTTTTTTCACTGAAGAAGAGTCCTCATTGGCTCCCACATCAAGGCATGGATTCAAATGAATCTCCCATCTTGATACCTAAAAAGGACTGATTGATTTTGGAGATCATTTACGTCTTGGGTGCAAAACTCAAATATGTTTTAGAATAGCAAGTGGAGAATTCCAAGGAGCACTGTGTATAAAGCTGCATAACCCAGCCAGCAGGAAATGTCCCCCTTCACAACACAATCATGGTGCCAGCTTCGAGAATGCATTTTGAATTCTGAAATGCGTGCTTATTGGCTGAAATCTACTCACTCTTCCCATGCTGCAAACTTTCCTCCGTGAAACTACCCTTTAACTTCCAGGATTTTAAGGTCATCCCTGCCCATACTGTTTGGTTGGGGTTTTTTTTTAATAGGGTTTTTTTTATGTTATGTTGGTCATAAGGCATCCCTCCTTATACCATCTTAATTCATGTTAAATCACCACATGAGGGCTCCTGGGTGGCTCAGTTGGTTAAGCAACTCCCTTCAGCTCAGATCCTGGAGTCCCAGGATTGAGTCCCACATTGGGCTCCCTGCTTGGCGGGGAGTCTCCTCCCTCTGACCATCTCCTTCTCGTGCCCCCCCCCTCTCTCTCTCTCTTATTCTCCCCTCTCAAATAAATAAATAAAACCCTAAAAAAAAAAACATGAAACTGATTGTTACTATAAATGAGATGAACTATAGCTACATCTAAGTAAGTATTTATATATAGCCATGTTTGGGCATTACAACTAGCACTGAAAGCTGAAATCTATTAGAAAGAGAAAACTGGTTTTTCAGAGCATCCCTACTGCACCTGAGCAGAGTTGCAAAATGTAACATATACAGAGCACCAAAATCATTTTAGAAAATTATACATAGACTTTCATTTTTAGTTCACAGGCACACGTTCATATCCATATAGTATATTTTGTAGTGCATTCTGGTGAGAAAGTACACTCTGAATTTATAAATCTGCCAAAAATACTAATGTCTATAATGATCTAACACACTATTGTTGGAACCATATCATATAATGATTAAACCCATGGCAACAAAACAAAAAAGAAATCAGCAAGCTATCAAGAAACAAATAAACCTATAAACTTACCCAAGTCAGTTTCTGATTTTGCATACTACATGGAGAACCGGTTTTAAAATTGGAAGATATGGGCGCCTGAGTCGTTCTGTAGGTTAAGCGTCTGCCTTCAGATCAGGTCATAATCCCAGAGTTCTGGGATCGAGTCCCTCATTGGGCTCCCTGCTCAGTGAGGAGTCTGTTTCTTCCTCTCCCTCTGCTCCTCCCCCTGCTTGTGCTCTCTCTCACGCTCTCTCTTTCTCTCTCAAATAAATAAATAGAACTTTTAAAATAAATAAATAAATAAAATAAAATGGGAAGATATTCGGATATAGAGGAGCCGACAAAATATCAATTTCCCACCCTTAGCAACTACCACTGGCTAGGGGCCTTCTCAAGGAGATGTGTATGTCTCAACTGGGTTAATATATATAAATCTTTCTGGAAAAACATACAATGCACACTAAGCTTGCAAACACCTCCAGGAGAAATTTTTGTATCTCTGATTAGAAGACAGTGTGAGGCAAATGGCTATTAAGTAATACTCCTTTAAAGTATACGCAAATGCTATGACGGGGGGAACTGCGTAGGAATAAAGACAAAATGTAAAAAAAAAAAAAGATGAAACGTATTGATTTTTGTTGCATCTGGACCATGGGTACATGGGAGCTCATGGTTCTCACTTTTACGTATGTTTGAAATTGTCAATAGTAATCAGAGCAAATCCTTCACAGGTAAGACTGAGCAAGAAGGAAAAAGCCAACTCAGCTATTACCTCGGAAACTCTCTGAGCACGCCCTTCTCAGAGCTCAGGGCTCCACCCCAGTTTTCTGTCTTCAGAACACCTGAACATTTCCACAGACATCAGATTGTCTTGATTCAAAGAAGCACTTTTGCTCCTTTTCACGTTAATAAGATCAGAATGCATTTTATAATTGGCGTAGCGACTAACATCATGCTTCTCACACGTCACACCCAACGCAAGCAAAATGCCTGCTCTGGGATCAACGATGCCTTTGACAACTGTTAGCCACTGACAGGTTAGAGACTGTGATTCCTAGGTCTTTATCACAATGAGGAAATAAGATTTGTGGAGTGGCTTACTCAAAGGCACAGAGCTTGTAAGAGTCAAAGGTTGAACCTAGAATTTGAGATTTGTGGGCCAAGCATTTTTACCACGCCCCTTCACCAGGCTCTTGGGCTGTGTTCCGTGGGAAGTTTGCAGATGGCCAGGGGTTGGCCCCCACCCATCCACAGGGTGCTCCCCCTCTACGAGGAAGATTAAGGTGATCTTCTATCGCCCTGCAATTAGTCAGTCCAGTGACAGCCATGTGGCAGGTGTGATTTTGTTAAATCTCACCGAATTGAACACTTCTAGAAAATCATAAAAGTCAATTCAAAACATTTTCATCAGGTGCCAAAGGATGAGTTCAGTAAGTGCCATAGGAATTCATAGACGTGAAGGGGGAGAGAGCACTACTCGGAGGAGAGGTGCCTTTACAAGCTCACTCAACAAATGTGAGTTGAACGCTTACCATTTGCCAGAGGATTCAATGGTGAGTTACGTGGATGTTTCATGGAACCCCAATGGAGCAGTCGAGAGAGAGAGAGAGAGAGAGAGAGAGAGAGAGAGAAACAGACAGTTGCTCCAAACGCTGAGATGGGGAATGGAGGGTGGGGAGATGGGAGTGAAAATGTGTACAGGCCAGAAAACAAGATAAAAATTGAGAAATTGAAATAAATTAAGTGAGTTTTAATCAGTGGAGATGGAGGTGGGGACTAGAAGGTCTTGCAAGACCTTAGGAACTACCAAATGAATTTGGATTTATCCAAAGAGCAAAGGGGGAGTTTTTAAGAGATTTTAAGTAAGGTAGTGCCAGAATCCAATTTTCTTGTTTAGAAGGATTACCTGTTTAGAATAATAGAAAAGACGGGAAGGTAGGTAAGACTATTAGAAGCAGAGAGAGATGTTAGGAGGCCGTTGCAATAAATGGGGGGAGGGAACCCAACAAACAATGGTAGCCTGAGCAGAGGTAAAGGCAGAGGGCTGGTCAGATGACAGAGCCGTGGGTGGGGGAAGGAAGGGAGTTCTAGGGTTGGTGAGTGGGCAGAAGGGGGCTGTCACTGGCTGGAAAAGCAAGCACTGAGGAGAGCATATGTGGTGAATCAGGATGAGGGGTTCAGGTCTGCTCTGAAGAGTGTGAGGTGCCCATGGGGCATCCAAGGCAAGATGGACATTTGGTGGCTAGATAGGGAAGTCTGAAGTTCAGGAGAAGGTCTGGCACGTAGACTCAAGATTTATCAGTATATCGTGTCCGAAGTCATAGAATTCTGTAGAAAAATCTAGCTTATCTGATTAGATGACAGTGGGTATCAAAGAGCAAATCCACCTCAGGACGTGAGTGAGATCTAACGAGGAAAGTATGGACTGTGAGGAGGAAAGAACTTGCACCAGAATCAGAAGCCACCAGAAAAAGAAGAGCTGCAAGAGAAACTGTGTAAGTTACCTATTGCTGTGTGACAAACCACCCCAAGATCTGGAAGCTCAAGCATTTATGTCAACGATGCTGTGGGTCTCCCAGGAGCAGCTTAGCTGGGAGGTTCTGGCTCAGAGTTGCTCATGAGCTTGAGGTCCGGCTGTCAGGTGCAGGCGAAGGTCCCCCGAAGGCTTCCCTGGGCATCGCAGAGTGTTGGCAGATCTCGGATCCTTACTGGTTTTTGGTTGAAGCCTTAGTTAAAGTCTTAAACTTTCTCATAAGGAACACCTGCGGGTGGAGGGCTGGGGGTCGGGCTGGGGGTGAGAAGACAAGCCGAGACAGGAAACTCGGTGCCTTTGGTAACTTATTCTTGGAACGACACGCCTCACTCCTGCTGTATTCTACAGGTCCCGTGGATCAGCGGATCAACCCAGGTCAGTGAGGAAGGGGACTGCCCAGTGTCACTGCCCAGTGTGACTATCAAGGGCAGGGATCAGTGTGTCTTAGAAGACGTCCTACTACGGAGCTGCTGCAGTACCACCAAGCACAGAGAAATAGCCAGAAAGCAAAGGGAGAGGGCGTCGAGTTAGGAAGATGTGAGAAAATAATACTTCCAGAAAGGGGAAGGGGTTCCCAGTGTCCGGTGCCGCTTAAAAGTCAAACGCGAACAATTAATCTTGTAACGCTAAAAAAATAAACATATTTGGGGGAAGAAAAAGTCAAATGTGATGAGGGACGATACGTTCTGCCTGAAGTTAGCAGTAAGGGGAGAATTGTTTTCTTTGCAGAGATCAATTTCAGTAAGCTAATGAAGGAAGAAGATAAATCGCAGTGGGCTGAGGAGTGAATAGGAATTGGAAAAGAGGGGGTAAGCAGAATGCAGATAATTCCAGAACAGAGGAATGGGGGAGCCAAAGGCTATCCAGGGGACTTTCTGTAGAATACAGAGGATTGAATACTTGCATTTATATAATGCTGTTCTTCCCAATAGAGTGGAAGACAGGAGGGGAAAAAAAATCATGCAGCCGCCAATATACACTATTAATCGTATTGTATCAATATTGTCTCATCAATTGTAGCAAACGTACCAAAGTGTTAACAAGAGAGGAAATTATGGTGGGTGGAGGGTGAGGGGGTGTGAGATAATAGAAAATACGTACATTGGTCTCTGCCCCCAGTTCTGGCAGAGAGCTCCTAAACCCCTTGGAATTTCCTAAGTGATAAGAAGGCCGGGAGCATCTATTGTTCTGATACTTGGTCTTTGACCCCGTCCCTCTCACAGAGCTCCTAAAACCCTGACAAATTCCTAAGTGTTAACAGCACTCAGAGCATCTTTTGTTCTAAGGAGGTGACTCTGGGTGGGCTCCTGGTGGCTCCTGGATGGGGCAGGTCCCCCGAAAGACGGACCGTGCTTAGAAGCCTGGCATTTTCAGCCCCGCCCCCGCCGCCATCCTCCAGAGAGGGAAGAGAGACTGGAAATGGAGTTAATAATTGATGGTGCCTACGTGAGGAAGCCTCCATAAAATCCCAGTGGTATGGGGTTCAGAAAGCTTCCACACTGGCGATATAACCACACCAGGAGAGTGAGTGACCCACCTCGACCACATAGGGATAGGAGCTCCCGCTCTTGGGATCCTCACAGACCTCTCCCCATGCATCTCTTCACCTGGATGTTCCTCTGTGTCCTTCATCACCTCCTGGAATAAGCTAGTAAATGTGTTTCTGAGAGAGTTCTGTGAGATGCTCCAGCACATTGATGGAACCTGAGAAGGGGATCATGGGAACCTCCGATTTGCAGCCAAACTGGACAGAAGCTGTGGGGGACCTAGAGGCTTAGCAGTGACTGGCATCTGAAGTGGGATGGGAACAGTCCTACGGGACTGAGCCCTTAACCTGTGGCTTATCCAAACCATCTCCAGGTACGTAGGTCAGAATGAAGTTACACTGTAGGACACCCAGCGGACGTCAAGAGAATTGCTTGTCGCAGGGAAAAACTTCCACGCATTCAGTGAACAGAAATGTCAGAAGTGAAATGTTCTCTGTAAAAATAAAAAAGACGCACAGGAAAGAAAGACACAGTAGAGAAGAACTGGGTTTTTCCAATAGAGAAGGAGGAATGGGGCACCTGAGTAGTGCAGTCAGTTAAGCTTAAGCAACTGACTCTTGGTTTCAGCTCAGGTCCTGATCTCAGGGTCGTAAGATCAAGCCCCACATGTGGCTCCACGCTCAGCACTGAGTCTGCTTGAGATTCTCTCTCTGAGAGAGAGAGCACAAGCAGGAAGAGGGGCACAGAGAGAGGGAGAAGGAGGGAGTCTGTCTCGGGGCTCGAACTGGGGATCATGACCTGAGCTGAAGGCAGACGCTTAACTGACAGAGCCACCCAGGTACCCCTAAATCAATAAATCTTAAGAAAAAAAAAGGAGGAAAGCCATTTTTTCCTTTGCCAGGGGTATATGGAAACTGTACTTTCTGCTCTGTTTTTCTGTAAATCGAAAACTGCTCTTAAAAATAGTCTACAAATTTACATAAAAATGCATAAAACCACAAGGACCAAAAAATAGGAGGTGGTAGCAAGTAAGAAATTCAACATTTTGGAAACTGGGGAAGCCAGTGGAAGAATGCTAACTGACTTAACAGACCAAAGATATATTCTAAACCAGCCGAGAGAAAGCAAATAAAGAGCAAGCTAATTTCTATAGCAGAACCCAAGAAAAAGCTCAGCAACCAGAGGCAGATGATCTCTAAATGCAGAAGTGCACAATGAGAGAACGAGAAAACCCGGGAGGGTCGATAGACACTTGAAAAGAAAGAATTTGATGCTCAGGTTCCCTCCTCCGCCTCACACAGCTGGTCAGTTACCACCCCCGACAGCCCCCCAGCGGCCCAAGACTGGAGGCTCACTCTCTGGAGAGAGCGAATCAGGAGGACTGAGTGTTGGAACAGCAGAGGGTAAAAGTGAGAAGGCGTACCATACTGAAAAGAGGGAAATTTAGAGAAAATCTCCCTCCTAAGTGTAACCCCCCTCCCCACAACTTCTTTCTCTGCTTGCTTCTCAAAACTCTAACAGCAAGGCTTATAATTTCAGATGGAGGACTAGAGACTTTGTCTCCTGGGTTATTGAGTATCTTTAAAAGAAAGCCCCGTGGGGGGGGAGGGAGGCGCCCGGGCGGCTCAGTCAGTTAAGCGTCAGACTCTTGGCTTCAGCTCCTGAGCTCAGGGTCGTGAGATCGAGCCCCACGTCAGGATCCATGCTCAGCACAGAGTCGGCATGAGATTCTTTCCCCCTCCCCCTCTGGCCTTCCTACTCTGTCTCTCTCTCTAAAAATAAGTAAATAAATCTTTAAAAAAAGAAAGAAAGAAAACCTGGATTACTAATATGTGGGGCTTTGCCAGTGAAAAATTCAGATCCCCGTCTATCGCCCTGAATCGAGCCCCACCGGTAGCTCGGCTGTGCCGATTCCCAGAGAGCTCCACATCAGCTTCAGTGTGCCTCCCTGTTAAATATGGACATCTGAGGAACATTGATATTTGAGGAAAGCCTCTACCATAAAAGCAAGGGACCCTAAGAGAGAACGCAGGAGAGCACGTTGGAATCTATAGTGAGGGAAGTCCTGCTTCTTCCCTTATCCAATCCAAGCGTGGAACAAGGATTAGACATCCCTTCCCATCAAAAACTAGAAAATTGTACAAAATACAAGAAACTATTATTTTTCAGATATTGGACATCGATAGGACAGGAGTGGGATCCCTGGAAGGAAAGGGAACAAGGAAAGAGACCTCTATGATTGCCCATTTTCTGCCTGGAAATAGCTGGATTATGGGTGCAAAGCGGGGGGGGGGGGGGAATCCTGCACGAAGTCCAGCAAAGGTAAAGTTTAGAGAGGCAGAGACAGCTGGATATGGCAAGGTAGAATTCTAAAGAGAGGGAAGCTGGGCGGAAGAAGGCTCCAGAGATCAGCAGAGGGGATCCCTCAAGTCTTAGCCGAGTACTGGGTCAGACACACATAGAGTGAAACTCTGCAATGGTGGGCAGCACACAATTGGGGTTGTTGTAAACCCAGCTATTCCTAGAGCGCACGAAGGGCCAAGAGACATGTAAGCTCTCAGACCAGCTCAAGTGGGGAGTTCAGTGTTCTCGTCCTGGGTGTTTAATGAAGACTTTAAGAAGCTGTAAAAGAAGGTGGTGCCTGGCTGGCTTATCGGTAGAGCACACAAGTCTTGATTTTGGGTCTTGAGTTCAAGTCCCACGCTGGGCTTAGACCCTACTCAAAAAGGAAGAAGAGAAGAAGAAGCTTTAGAAAAGAAAGAGAGAGAAAGAGAGAGAGAGAGAAAATGAAGTCCAAAGTAAGTAGAAGGAAGAAAATAATATAGATCAGAGCCGAAATTAATGAAATTGAAAATGGAGAAATAATTTTTAAAAGATCTGTTTGCTTTAGAGATAGAGAGAGAGAGAGAGAGAGCAGGAGTGGGGGGAGGGAGAGAGAGTGTTAAGAAGACTATGCTGAGTGCAGACCCCGATGCAAGGTTCGATCTCATGACACTATCAGGGTCTGAGCCAAGACGAAGAATCAGATGCCCAACCCATAGTGCCACACAGGCACCCCTGCACAAATGATGGTCAGTAAAACCTGACCATCATAGAAACCTGACCATGATAGAAATGGTAATTAAAACCACACTGAGTATCACCACATCCACTAGAATGGCTAAAATAAAAAAGGTTGACAATGCTAAGTGTTGGTGAAGATACAAAGTAACTAAATGCTCAGATATCAGTGGTAGAAATGTAAAATTATACAATTACTTTGGAAAACACTTGGGCAGTTCCTTACACTCCTCACTCCTATATGTTTGCCGAAGGGAAATAAAAATACATGTCCCCACAAAGACTTACACAAGAATATTTACAGTGTCTTTATCCATAACAGCCCCAAACTGAAATAAAACAAAATGTATACAATAGAAGAATAAACAAATGTAGCACATTCATACCAACGAATCTCAGCAACACAAAGCAGTGAACTAATGTTCCATACAACAATATGTGTGAGTCTCAAAAACATGCTGAACAATAGAATTAAAACCTAAACACACAGGACCATATACTGACTGATACCATTTGCATAAAACACTAGGAAAGACAAACCTGATCTACAGTGACAAAAAGCAGATCAGCGGTTACCTGGGACATGGAGCTGGGAGCCGTTTGGGAAGAGGCACACGGAGCGATTTGGAGTGACGAAAATGTTTGGTGTCTTGACTGTGACTGGAGGAACCAAGTGCATACTCCGGTCAAACTTCATCGGACTGCGCACCTGGAATGGTTTATGCCACGATAAGACTGTTGGAAAAAATCTATAATTATATCATCAGACAGATAAAAAAAAATCATTGCATCCATGAAAACGAAAGAATCCCTGGGGAGTCTACTTTAGAAATCAGAGAAGACAAAAGAGCTCTCAGACTTTTAAAATATATTACCAGGAATTGCCATTCCTGGAGGGCTCTTTGGAAGAATTGGCTTCTAAGCACCGAGGATGCTGACAGAATTTAGTTCCTTAGAGGACCAAGGTCTCCGTTTCTGGAAAAATAGCTGTCAGCCAGGCCCAACTTCAGCTCCTAGAGGCTGTTCTCATTCCTTGGCATGTGCTCTGCACGCCCCACCCCCAATTCAGTGCCAGCAAGAGTCTCTCTTCCCTTAAATCCCTCATGTTTCAACTCTCCTTTTCCTATAAGGGTTCACCCAGTTAGGTCAGGCCCACCAAGTACAGTCTCCCTTTCTTGAAGTTAACAATGCCGAATAACATAACCTGATCATGGTAATAACATCCCATCTGATTCACAGGTCCTTCCATATACTACAGGAGGAAGTAGACAAGGAAGGGGCCTGATTTTCGAATTCTGCTACCATAATAAAGTTGGCATAAAACTTAGAAAAAAAACAATTAAGAGAAATTTTCAGCAAATTACTATGTCGTGGTTGCTGACTGATGGGGCTACACTTGTTTTTGTTTTGTTTTGTTTTGTTTTGCTTGCCCCATTGAACTTAAGGGTGTGTGTGTGTGTGTATATGTGTGTGTATTTTTAACATACTGATACATCACAAAATCAAGTAAGGATACCAGATACCTTATTAGTGCATGTAAGTATTTTTTTTTCACACTCTTTTTCTTGTTGAATAATATCTATGTACTCAAAATTAACCTTTATCTTTCTTATCACTTCCAGAACCTGATATCAGAAACAGTTTCAAGAAGGTGCCTTACATGGGAGTAAGGAATAAGTCAAGATAAAAGAGAAGGTAGCAGTTCTTGATATTTTTTCAAACTCTCTAATTAAAAAAAAATCTACCAACCCAGCTGTCCTTCAGACATGGTTGGAGAAATAAACTGTGGTCCATCCAGATAGTGGAATATTATTCAGCGCTAAAAAAGAAATGAGCTCTCAAACCATGAAAAGACATGGAGGAACCTTAAATGCATATGACTAAATGAGAGAAGCCAATCTGAAAACACTACATTGCTGTACGATTCCAACTGTAGGACATTCTGGAAAAGGCAAAACTACAGAGACCCTAAAAGGATTGGTGGTTTCAGGGACCGAGGGGAGGGAGGGGCAAACAGGTGGAGCACAGAGGATTTCTAGGCCAAACTGCTCTGTGGGATATTATAATGGAGGATGCACATCATCATACATTCGAGCAAGCCCTCGGAATGTACAACGTCAAGTGTGAACTCTTGGTAAACTGCGGACGTTGGGTGACAATGGAGAGGCCAGGTAGGCTCCATCAGTTGTAAGAGGTACCACTCTGGTGACCGATGTCGCTAACAGGAGAGGCTGGAAATCTCTGTACCTCCCACTTGGTTTTGCAGTGAACCAAAAACTGCTAAAAAAATCAAGTCTGCTTCAAAAACATCTAGTCAGCTGAGAAGTCATAACAACGGTAGTAGCCACCATTTAGGGGCTGCTAAGCCCTTGACGTCTATCAGCAGCGCTGCTCCTCCCGTCTGCTGTTTGCTCCCTTGTTCAATCTCTTCACGCGGTTTCATAAAAATGGGAAGAGTGTTGCTCAGTTGCTCGTCGGTTCCGGCTGTGGGGCTCACCCCAGAGGAGAAGGTTTCTGGTGAGACATCGCTATTAGTCACCAGAGAAAAGTGTGGATGTTTCGGACTACAGATGGAAACGCAGTTGGCCTCTTTACCTGAACTCTTGAGATTGTACTGGAATCATCTATGCTCTGAAGCACCTTAATCATTCCCATATGGATGAATTTATTCAATAAATACCTATATTTGCATATCTAGATTATCTTGAGAGACGGCGGTCTGTTTCTGGGAATCTGGGCTGTTTGAGCCGTTCTCAAAGTCCTATAAAAGATTCCTAGTCCTCCTACTCGCCTCTCAGCCCCAACTCTGTTCCCAGTTTTGCTTCCCTGTATCTTTTCTAGAAGTGAGGTAAGCTGACACTGAGGCTTTTAAACCTGAATGCTGGCTCATTTGAACAGGGGTATTCCAGAGGTCTGGGAACAACTGTCTCCTTTGTCCAGAAACAACAAGCTTATTAGAAACTGTTTACTTTCTTTTAGCTCTCTGCTTGCGTTGGCTATCAAGGAACTCCATTAGCCAGCCAACAGTTCCTCTGATAGATAGGAAATTGACCAGTAATTCACACTGACTTTGAGTTAGTACAACTAGGTATTCATCAGACAACCAAGATATTCTAAAAATGAGAAAAACAGTAATTTAAAATCCTGCCAAGTTTCCTGCTTTCTTTCAGATGATCACCTGAGGTTATAGCCCACCCTTTGGTACCTTTTTAGTTATGTACATCCCCTTCTCTGTTAATATCGCTGTGGCTCTACTTTTAGCCATCTGATTTTATTCCTACTTTGGCAAGGTGACACATTGTCAAAAGGCATGAGAACGGTATCAACCACACTGAATGCCAACATTCATGAGACCTTCCTTCATATTGAACACTTCAAATACCTTTTCTCATTTAATCCTCAAGACATCTTATGAAGTAAGTGCTTTCGATATCTCCTTTATTCGGGCACTACAGAGGGGTGAAATCCCTGTCGCAAGGTCGCACATCAGGACCAGAGTATTTCTGATTGCAGGTTGAGTTAAAGAGGCTGTCCTTCCATTTATTCCTAAAGCCATCATGCTGCTTAAAGAAGAAATGGCTACTACTGCCACCTGCTGGTGGCTAGTGGAGTCAACATGCTCTTGCTCAGGTACCAAGACTGGGATTCATCTGGGGGCATGCGCCAGGCTGGAGTCTAGAACAGTGCCTGACGCGTAGTGGGCACTCAGAATTTGTGAAATGAATGAATGGGAGATCCCCGGAGAATTTACGATGGTGAAAGTTCTCAAGTAATTCTTTAACTCCACAAAGAACCAAATCCAGAAATAATACAAGGGCTACCTCCACACAAGGCATGGATACTGTTTGACGGTTTACTCCATTAACAGGGCACCTTTGCTAAGCATAGGACTGTTGTATTTCACACCATGATTTAATAAATGAACATTCTTGTTTCAACAACTGCCTCTGTTGTATTGGCCGGCGAGAGTCTGTCCTGAGGGGCACACCTTGCCGACTCTCCAGGTGTCTGCCACGTTGGCCTTTTTTCATTTTCTAGAAAGTTCTGCTATTTCCTGTCCCCCACTCTCCATATGTGTTGTATTCTTTTCTACTCCTCCCATTTTACTCCCTTTCTCCTGACTTCAAATGCAGAGAATTAGGTTAATGACAGCCTTTGGTTGGTGATAGTCATCATCACTGGTCATCGCCCAACCCAAGGGCCAGAAGACAACCAGTAACTTATATTTACCTACATGTTCCTTCCTTCTCCCATCCTGCTGCATCTCCTTCAAAGGATATCTTCATCCTAAATATTAGATTCATCATTTGCTTGCTATTTTTGTTTTGTTTTTTGCTTGCCCAAACATACACACACACATTTCTTTTGATTGCCTGTTTTTCTGGTTTTGTTTTGTGGTTGCATTTTCTGGCTTCTTTGCCTCAGAATCTTTGATTAGATACTAGACATTGTGAAAGTTGTACTATTTGGTGTCTGGCTTTTGTTGTTTTCTTTTAAAGGTAATAGTATTTGAGTTTTGTTCCAGCAGGGTTATTGATCAACTTTCAATATATATATATTTTTGGTCTTTTTTAGGGTTGGTCTGGAATAATCTTTACTTTAGGCTGCTTTAGCCTTACCTAACCCATGGTTGTTTGGGAGTCTCTAGTGAAAATCTGGCATGCTCAGCAAGATCCTTCTATTCTTCTTGGAATAGAATATTCTATTCTCAGAAAATGAACATCACTAAGCACGCTGGGGTTCCTTAGCTCAGTTTCCTGGTACTTATTCTTACGAGGACGCATTCCAGTTATTACAGATAGTTTGTATTAATTCACTGTGCTATGTCCTTCACATGATTTTTCTTGAGATAACAGTATTATCACTCATTGTGGAGAAGGACAAACTAAGGTGCAAAGAGGTAAAGGAAATAATTCAAGATCAGGATCTCAGTCGGCTTCTGCACCTGTCATCATGGCATACGCAGGCTCTGGGTAGCAGAGGCCAACTTTTCACATACCTTGCTCTGTATGATATTTACAGAGTGCCAAGAACAAGATGCATGCTCAATAAATGCTGGTCACTGTACGCAAAAGTGGGCAAAGATTAAAAAAAGAGAAGAAAAGAAGAGAGAACTTGATTGGGAATCAGTCAGGAAGGCACTATTGAATTAAGAGTCCGTAAGTGGGTTCTAGGCCTACCCCATTGATAATTAGTAATGCTACTTTTAGATAAAACCTTCCTATAGTTGTCCTCATTTGCTCCTCAAAAACGCTGCTCAGCTTGCCTTGGCAGAATTTTATAGAAAGTCTAGGACACTTCCCCAAGGTTACAGGGCAAAAAATGGTAAAGCCAATACTTAAAACCCGGTCTGTTGGGTGTGGATGTTTTTCTGATCCTGGCTATGGGTAAGTATATTAACCTAAATCTCCATTTCCCCATCTTGTTGAAACCTAAGTCTAAATCAATGATGATGTTTCACATTTTAAATTTGGAACCACTGTGATAATCTATTAAGGACTCTAAATAACATATTCAAAATTTGTTAAACATTATGCTACTTCAAGGAACCACATTAGTCATGGTTTATTCCCAAGTATAAACCCCAAAATGTTGGCACTGGTTTTATGGTTCAAAACAAACAAAAAGAACAACAAAAAAACCCCACTTCTCTACTTAATTCTAATTCTTCCCAATATCACACTGGAGATTTTGGTAGAGCTCAAGCATGTAGGCCAGCTGGCAGACCCCAAGCCTGTTCCCTCCACATGGGGTTCACTCCCAGCCCAAGTCCCAAGGGACCTACTCTGTAATTCTTAAGTCTGGTAGAGTTGGGCCATTTCATCTAGATTTTTAAGTTCTTTGGTTAGATTAAAATAATCTATTTAAGGTTCCATTTCATTCTGAAAAATGTCCACATTTCCTAAATGAGATCTGGGTAGGTTCCACGTTTCCCTCTTGTCTTGTCAAGCCCTAGCACAGTCGTAAGGTCATTTAGTAACACATCCGAGCAGATAGAGGCGTTGCCAGGAACCTCGCTGTTCGTTAACAGATGCTCTAGTCCCTGGAGACCCCACATTGATCCCACTGTCTGTGGGAAAAGCATAAAGAACTTAAAGCCCCAAAATGCAAAGAGCTAGAAAGACAGCCAATGAAAAGCCAAGACAGGTCTAAGAAGTATGTTGTTTAAATATACGAGTGATCCACAATGAGACCAGTGTCCATCCCGGGGCTTTCCAACCCCTTTCCTGAAACACACAGGTAGAAAAGGATTCTATTTGTTCTGCGCACTGGCGCAAACAGATAAGGCAGCTCTCACTGGACTGGCTCTTTCTCCAGTTCATCCCTAGGCCCCTCTAGGCTGCCCCAAGGGCTGAAAGGAACCGCAATGTCAACACACCTGATATTTCTGCCCTGTGTGGTAGCTGAGATGCTCTAGGCTAAGAATTCCTGTAATTTCGTAAGTGCTGCTCGAGACTGGGATATGATAGGAATCTACAACTTCTCTGACCCCACTGACTCAAAGTCAGCAGTTGCTGAGATGTTTACGATCGAGGGCTAGCTCACAGTGAGGCTGAACAAGCAGATTTCTTTGACAGGCAATTTGTATATCATTTTATTGTTAATGTCTTTGATACACAAGCACTAACTAATATATACATACAATCACATGGATATTTTACATTATTAGAGCACTACATAATTTACATCAGGGAGCACTTTGGGGGGAGAAAACACCAAAACCCATGAGCATAGTTTAAAAATGCATCTTTATTAGGGTTCTTACTCACTTTTACTCATGAATACCAGGAAATGAAGCTTTCTTGTTTTATCTATCTATCTATTTATTTTTAAATATTTATTTATTTGACAGAAAGAGAGAGAGACAGAGAGAGAGGGAACACAAATGGGGAAGTGGAAGAGCAAGCAGCAGGCTTCCCCCCGAGTGGGGAGCCCAATGCAGGGCTCGATCCCAGGGGAATAAGACCTTGGATATTTTATTTCTGCTCAGATACAGCTCAAGTTTCCACAAATCAAAAGGAAAGCAGGAACTTGGTCAATTTCCAGTGGGCAACCACAAAGATTTGTTTCTTTCGATGTGTCTAGGCGCCTCAGTTGGTTAAATGCCTGCCTTTGGATTAGGTCATGACCTCAGGGTCCTAGGATCAAGCCCCGCGTCGGGGAATCCCCACTCAGTGGGGAGTCTGCTTCTCCCTCTCCCTCTGCCCCTCCCCCTGCTTACACTCACACATGTGCGCGCATGCGCTCTCTCTCTCTCTCTGACGAATAAAGTCTTTTTTTAAAAAAAAGATTTGAGTTTCTTTCTATCACACAAGGTAAGCTGAATAACATCGATTTACTCAGCTTAGAACAGAGACAGGACCCCTTTATTGAACACAAGAAAGGCAATAGTCCTGGTTTAATCCTATGTGGGAATGCTTTGAACTTCTATTTTTAAAATGATAAGCCCCAAGAGGAGGCAGCTAACAAGCACAGAATTTTAGAATTAAAGTATACATCCATCAGATGGCCACAGAACCAGCCGACGACTGAACAAGCCTTACTGGGTTAAGTATATCACATTTCGAGTTCAAGCCTCCTGTTCCAAGTATACCTGCATGCAACTCCAAGAAGAAAAAAGGACTGAAAAATTCTAATATGAGTTATAGGGCCCTTGGCCCAAAGATCAGATCCAGGGGATGAAAACAGTAATTTTTACTGAGAAAATAAGCCACAGCAAGAGAAATGCAAGTTGGATTTAAGGAAGAGAAAATAAGCCACAGCACGAGAAATGCAAGTTGGATTTAAGGAAGGCTTCACTCACCCTTAAGTTTATGACTCACTGGAAGAAGAAACAGGAAAAGACTCTTGCTTTCTTTCTCTGAAGGTCTTATTTCACATTTTTAACTTATTAAATATGACCACACTATAGAATATTTGGGGAATAGAAAATGTTTTTAAAGCACCTACCATCTCACAGTGCTCGATTTCTAAATAAGGCACTATTGCCATTGTGGGTGTCTCTTTGGTTACTCTTTTTTTTTTTTTAATATTTTATTTATTTATCTGACAGAGAGAGAGAGAGAGTGAACAAACAGAGGCAGGGGTAGAGGGAAAGGAAGAAGCAGACTCCCCGCTGAGGAGAAAGCCTGACACAGGGCTCGATCCTAGGACCTTGGATCATGACCTGAACTGAAAGCAGATGCTTAACCAACTGAGCCACCCAGGTGGCCTTCTTTGGTTACTTATTTTTTTAATTACGTGCATTAATTACATAACTGTTGCTGTAAACACAATAGTAACTTTATACTTCGCAATTTTTGTTTCTTAGGTCGACGCTCTCCACACATTTTCATTCATTCATTCATTTATTGATTGATTGATTTACTTGATAATATAATGTATTATTTGTTTCAGGGCTACAGGTCTGTGAATCATCAGGCTTACACAATTCACAGCACTCACCATAGTACAAACCCCCCAATGTCCATCACCCAGCCACCCTATCCATCCCAAGATCCTCTACTCCAGCAACCCTCGGTTTGTTTCCTGAGATTAAGAGTCTCTTATGGTTTGTCTCCCTTCCCGGTCCCATTTTGTTTCATTTTTCCCTCCTTTCCCCCCATGACACCCCACCCTGCCTCTCAAATTCCTCATATCAAAGATATCACATGATAATTGTCTTTCTCCGATTGACTTATTTCACTTAGCATAATACCCTTTAGTTTCATCCACATCATTGCAAATGGCAGGATTTTGTTTCTCTTATTGACTACATAGTATTCCATTATATATATATATATATATATATATATGTGTGTGTGTGTGTGTGTGTGTGTGTGTGTGTAAGTATATGTGTGTATATACATATATACACACATGTATACATATATATATATCTTCTTTGAACATCTAGGCTTTTTCCATAGTGTGGCTATTGTGGACATTGCTGCTATAAACATTATAAACATTCAGGTGCATGTGCCCCTTCGGATCACTATCTACATTTGTATCTTTAGGGTAAATACCCAGTAGTACAATTGCTGGGTTGTAGGGTAGTTCTATTTTCAACTTTTTGAGGAACCTCCATATTGTCTTCCAGAGTGGCTGTACCAGCTTGCATTCTCACCAACAGTGTAGGAGGGTTCCCCTTTCTCCGCATTCTTGCCAATCTGTCATTTTCTGACTTGTTAATTTTAGCCATTCTGCCTGGTATGAGATGGTATTTCACTGTAGTATTGATGTGAATTTCCCTGAAGCCGAGGGATGTGGAGCACTTTTTCATGTGTCTGTTGGCCATTTGCACATTGTCTTTGCAGAAATCTCTATTCATATCTTCTGCCCATTTCTTGACTGGATTATTTGTTCTTTGGGTGTTGAGTTTCTTAAGTTCTTTATAAATTTTGGATACTAGCCCTTTATCCCTTTATCTGTTATGTCATTTGTGAATATCTTCTCCCATTCTGTCAGTTGTCTTTTGGTTTTGTTGATTGTTTTCTTTGCTGTGCAAAAGCTTTTGTTCTTGATGAAGTCCCAATAGTTCATTTTTGCCCTTGCTTCCCTTGCCTTTTATGATGTTTCTAGGAAGAAGTTGCTGTGGCTGAGGTCAAAGAGGTTGCTTCCTGTGTTCTCCTCAAGAATTGTGATGGAGTCCTGTCTCACATTGAGGACTTTCATCCATTTTGTCTATTTTTGTGTGTGGTATAAGGAAAAGGTCCAGTTTCATTCTTCTGCATGTGGCTGTCCAATATTCCCAACGCCATTTGTAGAATAGACTATTTTTTTT
>CM052802.1:127651619-127685910 GCA_028533885.1 Nasua narica
TTTGTTTTCCATCATCTTTGTGAACCACTGCTTTTTGTGACTTAGATTCTCCTTTATGTTCCTCCTTCCTAGAGTATATCCTTTACTAAATTTGTTGGTAAAAACTTTGTTTGCCTAGAAATTCTTATTTTGCTTTCATTCTTTAAAAATAGGTGAGCACATTATTCAAATAGAAACCTCTGAGCCTCCAAAGGCTGGCTCAGTTGTAGTAAAATTGTAAGATAATGTAGATGGAAAATTTTTGGAGAACAGCATGAGAAAAAAAAAGCACGGAAAATGGTTTTATTTATTATTTAAAATTCTCATTCTTAGTTTGGTATATTCACACCATAAACGTTTGAATGTAATTTATATTTAACTAGTTGACCTTGTAAGTCTGGCTGAATTCAGGAACTACAAGCATGAAGTTTCTCGGTCTTCTCACGGCCCATCAGTACCCCCACGATCCCTGCAGGGTACTCAGGCTGACTGGGGTCTAGAATTAAGGTCCCTGCAGTGGGTGACTCAGCTAACCCACTCTATAGCTTCAGAAAACCTGTCAGTTAAAAAGAAAAACTTAGGGGCACCTGGGGGGCTCAGTCAGCTAAGCATCTGCCTTTGGCTCAGGTCATGATCTCAGGGTCCTGGGATCAAGTTCCACATCAGGCTGCTTGTCCCTCTCGGCGGGGAGCCTGCTTGTCCCTCTCCCTCTGTCGCTCCCCCTGCTTGTGCTCTCTCTCCTACTCTTGCTCTCTGCCAAATAAATAAATTAATTAATTAGAAACAAAAACAAAAACAGTGCTACTTTTTCTTTTTCCTTTTTTTCCTTTCTTCTCAAGTAGGCTCTACACTCAGCCTGGAACCCCAAGCAGGGCTTGAACTCACAACCCGGAGATCAAGACCTGAGCTGAGACCAAGAGTCGGATGCTTAACTGACTGAGCCACCCAGACACCCCTACTTTCTGATTCTGTACAGGAGTTCCAGAACTAACCAACCCGTGAGGCTTATATCTCACAGGATCTATCTGAGGTGGTCCAAATCACACCGCTTGTGAGAGAAAGCAGTTCACTGTCTCTACAGAAGTGTTCAGTTGTTCTGTCTTCCAGCTTTGTGATCGTATCTTCAGCCAGATGAAGGCTGCCCTTGAACCCTCAAGCCAAGGAAAGGCTAGTCCTGTCACTGGGAATTACCTGAGATGTTTTATTCCCTTTACCCAGGGCCAAGGCCACACAGGGAGGATTTCTGAGGGCCTGCGGGCAGCACAGTTTATGTGGAAGGAGTTCACCCTTTTGCTAAGGGTTATAGTTTGATGCAGTTGCCTCCATTTGGTGCCCCCCACCTCTGCGTGGGCCCTGGGCTTTGCCTCCCGTCCACCTTGTGTGCAATTTCCTGATAAAGCTGCAGGCGACGTTCTCTGCATCAGCATGTGGCCGCAGGGCGGATGTCGGCGTCAGTCCTCCATCACCTCTCTGGCTGCGTGCTCGTTTACATGGCCGCTGGGTTCATGAACGGATGCCTGGCTTTCGTGTATTTCAGATTTGGCGCAAATATGACGCTGACAGCAGTGGGTTTATATCGGCGGCTGAGCTGCGTGTAAGTGTTGCGGGGGACTCTCGCTGGGGAGCAGGGGCCGGTTCATCACTGGGAATTGGGAGCACGTGGATCATGAATTTCGTTTCTGCAGGCCCAAGAAACATGGATTTGAATATGTGACTTTAAAAAAAAAGTCTTTATGTTTAAAAGCTTTAGAAAGGACAGGTGATACTGCTTTCTCTAGGAAAGACACGTCATGGAGGAGTCTTGACACTTCTTCCATGCCTGGGGCTATTCTCTGGGTTCTAGGAGATCTCTTTAAACAGGGACAGCCCTTCCCATTCCTGGATTTATTGCTTGCTAAAAGCATTTTATTTTCCCCATAAAAAAAAAAATGAACCACAACCCTTGATATAAGTCCTCCCGAGATCTTCGTGGTTTATTTGCTCTCCGTATAAGACGTGGTTCTTCTCTTGATGTCACAGAACTTTCTCCGAGACCTCTTCCTCCACCACAAAAAGGCCATTTCTGAGGCTAAGCTGGAAGAATATACTGGCACCATGGTAAGTAACTGAGCGATGGGATCTCCACAAGGGGGGCTACCCCCTCCCCGCCTCCCTGGGATCCAGAAACAGAGGCGCAGAGTAAGTGGCCCAGTGAGCATCTGCGGACTAGTGAATGCAAGAGAAAACGTCAACTCTCAAAACATGGGCTAACGCTGAGCCTCTTTAGCCCCTTTCCGAGGTTGGGCCTGCATATACTGGAGGCAGAAAGCAGTTCACTCGTCCTTGGGGGGACCAGGGAAGTCCAGTCAACATCAGGTTACTAGGCACAAGGCCAATGAGCACAATCCTATTGGATGTCACATAGAAACGGGTAAACATGGACAATCAGAAACCTAGGCAACCAGGACCAAACATACTGAAGCCACTTCTGGCCACGGTGGACGATTCCATTCATTTAGCATGTTGACTTAGAGAGCAGAGAGTCAGCTGGGCAGGAGAGGTGTGTCCCCACTCTGCCACGTCTTAGTTATGACCTTGGGAGACTGTCAAGCCTCCCCATTTTACTTACTTCATCCTTAAAATGGGGGTTTAGTAGGACACAATTACCGTGAGGGCGAAGGAAGCACCGGGCAGGTGTCTGGGACATGAGACGTGTTAGCTCTCAATTCTCGGCTTGCTATGGTCCTTGTTGTTATTTTGCTTGCCCCTTGTGGCATCCACGTGCTGAACGACCCCGAGATTATTTCGGTGTCAAAGCTCCCTGGAAAATGGTGGTGTGGGAGCCACTGCTTCTTGAAAACCATCCTCACCTTCTGTCCCAGCTCATTCCACAGCGCATCTCTCCTGCTACGCATCAACAGCCCGGCTCCCCTGACTTCCATCTCCCCCGAGCCCCTTCCCGGCCCCAGACGTGTGCTCCTTTCCAATCGAACTCTGTAGGTGGTTTCTCAGTTACTAAGCAAGGAGATGGCTGGTGAAGGCTTGGTTACTCGGAGGATTGTTACGTCTGTTATAGGAGGCGTTCCTGACCAGGTTGATGTTACTCAAATTCCTGGTGCCCAGTCGGGAACATGTACCACCGGCAAGACGTGGTGAATTCCCATAAAATGTGTGCCACTTAACTGATGTTTCCCAATATGGTGTTATTTCTGGTGGCTTCTTGGCAGGGTTGGCATTGTTTGTGCTATAGATCTGATCCTGGGGGCTTAGAAAGGGTAAGTGACAGTCACCACCTTGTTGAATTCTTCTTCTTCTTTTTTTTTTTTTTGTTTGTTTGTTTTTGTTTTTTAAGATTTTATTTATTTATTTGAGATAGAGACAGTGAGAGAGAGCATGAGAGGGGAGAAGGTCAGAGGGAGAAGCAGACCTCCCGTGGAGCTGGGAGCCCGATGTGGGACTCGATCCCAGGACTCTGGGATCATGACCTGAGCCGAAGGCAGTTGCCTAACCAACTGAGCCACCCAGGCGCCCTTCTTTTTTTTTTTTTTTTTAAGATTTTATTTATTTGAGAGAGAGAGAACAAGTGGGGGGGAGGGACAGAGGCAAGAGGGGGAGAAGCAAGCTTCCCGCTGATCAGGGAGCCTGACCTGGGGCTGATCCCAGGTCTCTGGGATCACAACCTGAACCAAAGGCAGACGTTTAACCGACTGAGTCACCCCGGCACCCCACCAAGTCAAATTCTTAAATCCACTTGCAAGATCAGGTAACTGGGAGAAGTTAAGTTACAGGGCCCAAGGCCCCAGTTAAACTGGAAGCCAGGCTCCCTTGGTTTTCAGCCCTGGCCCCTCCCGCTGCTCACTCTGCACTCTAACTCCCCAGATGCTGGTCCCAGTCACTGGTGCCCGCCCTGGGTGGGAGGAAGGTGCTCTTGACCATGAAGACTTGCAGATGGCCCAGACAGGAGGGAAGCCCATTCCAAGGACAGAATTCAGCCCCAGGCCAGGATCTCAGTGAAGGAAACGATCCGGCCTCTTGATCTGTTTCGAAAACAGGCAGCACGGTGTTTGCGATCCTGAGTAAATATGTACTCGGCACAGAGGGGTGAAGTGGAAAGTCCCCACGAAGCAGGAAGCAGTTTCTCAGTGTGAGGAGATCTCTGGGTTTCTTCCCACCCGATTTCCAGTGAAACCCGCCAGTAGAATAAGCACTATGGAAGGGGTGATGTCACTGTAACTGCCGGGGACAGAGAAAGACAAGCAGATCAGGTTCCCAGCTGAGCACTTTTCCAGCCTTGGGTTCACACTGTGTCACCGCTGACTGTCGTTACCTTGATTTTATTCACTTAAAAAAACATGCACTGCACAATGCAATACTCTCACTTAGGATCTCCAGCATGCTTCTAGTATTTATTTGGTTACCTCTGATTCTGAGGGGCTTCCCTTGGGCTCCAAGTATAATGCTAAACTACCTCTTTCCTCCTCCTCCTCCTCCCTCTCCCCTCCCCCTCCTCCTCCTCCTTCTTCTTCTTTTTAAGATTTATATATTTATTTATTTGACAGAGAGAGAAGAACACAAGCAGGAGGAGGGGGAGAGGGAAAGAGGAGCAGACTTCCTGCTGAGCAGGGAGCCCGATGCGGGACTCTGTCCCAGGACCCTGGGATCATGACCTGAGCTGAAGGCAGATGCTTAACCGACTAAGCCACCTGGGCACCCCTCCTTCTCACTTCTTAACATGGCTCAACTATTTTTTCCCTCTCTTTCTTCTCTTGGTTCTTGCCTGTCCTTCAAGATTCGGTTAGACATCATCTTGCCCTAGAAAACCTTCCAGAACCTTCTTCTGTAGTGGACGCAGGTGCCTCTCTTCAGTGCACCCAGACTACCTTGTGCACATGGCTGACTACCACTCAGGGTCATCCGTTCAACCCGTCCCACAACTACCCACTATCTGCTATGCTCCAGGCAGCCCTTTGGTCACTGGGGACCCAGAAGTGAGCCAAACAGATAAAGGGGAGACTGATAATAACCAGAAACATAATAAATAATCAATTAGATTGCAATGACAGAGGGCAAAGAGTATTACAGAAAAAATGAAAATGCAGAACAGGGTGAAGGCTGGCCACGCCCACAAGGGAGGAGGGGAGGCTGGGGAAGGTGCACGGGTGCAGCAGGCACGGAGCCCCTGGGGCAGCAGTGTGCCTGGGATCTTCAAGGACAGGAAGAGAGCAGCGGGGCTGGGGCAGAGTAAGCGTGGGCGAGACTCAAAAGGGATCGGTCCCTGTAGGCTTTTTAGGATTCAGCAGGATTCCTGACGAGTCAGATGGGGTCAAGGACGATGCTGAGCTCACATTACTTGTCTATGGACCTCGTTCTTTACCAGCCGGTGACTCTTCCCACACAAGGACAGCATCGCATCTCTGCGTTCCCTGCCCTCCCACGGGGCTAGGCGCACCCAGTAGGCTACTTAATGCCAATTGTCAGAACCAAATTGGCAGGCTACCTAATAGCCAGCTAAAATAAGAAACCACGATGACAAAAGCAAAATTTGCTCTTGGGACCATCCTACTTCCCTTGCCTGTGTTCCTTGAGCCCCTCCATCCCCATTATGGCTCTTGTACCCTCGTAGGTCATGCATTGTGTAGGTCCAAGCTTCCTCAAGCTGGGCTCGGTGTTCTGAAATTCTTTTTTTCCCTCTTTTTAAACCAAACCCTCTAGGCCCGAGCCAGAAGGAGTGCTTGGAAGCGCTGAGCTTGATCCTGTATGGCTCTCACTGGGGTCCTTCATCCCATAGACAGTCATCTGGACTGGGTTCCCACCAGGCAGGGTCCGAGCTGGGCCGAGTCCAAGGGCAGACCCAGACAGGGTGGCCAGAGCCCCATGCTGATGACCAGAGGGACGAGGGGCAGGAAGCCAGGCACCAGGAGTGGGGGCAAGAGCCAGGGGATGCAGAAGAGAAAGAACAAACATGAAGAGATGATTCCTGTAGGACAGGCCTATGACACATCCCTGTGGATTCAGAACCCACATCACTGTGTTCCTGAAGTTGAGTCAGGCATGGTTTTCTGGGCTAAGGAGTAGGTTCTCAAAGTGACCCAGCCTGTCTTCCTGCATCAAAACCCTCACTCCCTTCATGCTTTTTTTCTTCCGGGTCCGAATACGATCTAGTAAACTAGTTCACTCAAAGATGTGAGTTCATTCATTCAACAAATCTTTAGGGAGAAGTTACCAAGGCAGATATGGTCCCTGACCATATGGAATCTTCCAGTTAGAGACAATTTGGTAAAGAAGGGAAAAAGCAAACATTCCCTCTGGTGGCTCCCATTCATCCCCACTGTGCCGGTCACTGTTGTAGACCATCCACCAACAAGTTGAGTTCAATTTTGCCTTCGGCCCCTAAATACAGTGATCTCATCTTGAGATTCATTTGGCCTTGACTTTTCAAAAATCAGGCAGATCATAAGAAAACCACAATTCTAGAACTTCCACAAAGGCAGGATGAGAGAAGGAAGATAGATGAACAGAGTTCAAGTTGCGTTAAGATGCCTTCCCCCTTGAAGACCTGTGATGTTTTCACTGCAACACAACCAACCTTCATTCCAGTCCTGAGTACTTGACTTGTAATAATTGTGCAAAGCATTTTTCAAACATTGCATTTGATTCTCTCAACAACCTCATAAAAATAAGCCTTTTTTTAGCTGTCATTCTATAAATGAAAAAAAAAACAACACCCTGAGAATTACAGACTTTAACAGGTCAAATATAGTAAGGATAGAGTGGGAATGCATACCCCAATCTATCTCCAAAGCCTGCATTTTCCACCACAATCCCATGTCTGAACGTTGAAATACTAAGTCATTTAAAAGAAAATTTTCAAAAGAGGAAGAGTAAAGCTCTGTTGAGAGATGAAGAAGAAGAGATAATAATCCTTTGAAGAAAGTGAAGTGCAAGGCGAGGACAAAGCTGTGTTGGAGATTTAGGATTCTCTTAATGTTTTTCAAGATGAGATAATACAGGAGCTCAAGCGCTCAAGCCACACCACAATTTATTACCTAGGAAAATGGATTGTTCTCCTCATGAATCATCCTAAGAACTGCCATCTTATTCAACATAAAATAGGAAATATATGGACAACGGGGAAGGAGAAAGGGTTCTAGAAAATCGCTCTGGGGAAGAGAAGGGGCTGAGGAAGAAGAGATAACTGTGCCTGTAGAGAGTCCCCCGGGGGGCATCTCATTCAAACAGCCCATCATAAGGGGCAGGAAGGGGCGTCAAGGAGACATGTGGGCCGCTCACGAAGTCAACACTCAACAGGAAGGATTGTGCACATCACACATCAGCCTGGCAACCCTGGTCGCCCAGAGTGCTTCTCTTCACAGCCTTTAGGTTTCAATCTTGAAAAACCCCAGGCTGGCAGTTCTTCCCATGGGGATGCCACAGGCTGAATATCTGGCAACGTGCAATTTTTGATGGCTCTCAGCTCAGATCTGGAAGCCTAGGATCCTGTGAAGTAGCCGAGGGGGATCTGAGCGGTCTCACCCAACTTTCAAGAATCTGCATTGAGAACCGTCCACGGACCAAGACTGTCTTGTCATTCTGTGTCTGTTTCGTTGTCAAAATCTGTGGTTCTTCTGCTTCTGTGGCTGCCTGTAAGCACTCACTTTGTTCCATACTGTTCTGTGGAGCTAGGCTAGCAGTCAATCAAATCCAAGTGGCCCCTCACGGGTTCTTTACGCCTTGAGGTGATAGGCAAGTGTTGAGGAATCCAGTAAGGGAGTTTCCACCCTCAGACCTAGTCCAACCAGAAGACTAGATGACTTTAATGAGATTATGGCCAATCTATTTCAGTTGACTTCCTTAAATTCAGAGGTGGCTTATACATACTTTTTCAAAGAACATATTTGGGACCTGGACTATAGTGGTTTTTTTTTTTTTTTAAGACTTTTTACATTTCCCTAGCAACCTGTGGGTGAACAGACTTTCAGAAAGTCAATATTCTCCAAAGAGATTTTAGAACCTTAGTCTAACTAAGTGATACACCAAGTGTGAAATCACCTTACTGCTGCTTTAATGGCTTTTTTGAGCAATGGGTACAGTGAGAGCAACACTGCATTACAGATCTGGTTCCAAGTTTTGCTTTATTTAAGAAATGTAGCCTGATAAATGAATTCAAATAGAACCAGAGAAGGACTGGCACATTTGAAAGCTGTCTGCAGCCTGAACAATGAATGAGTCACAGCAGAGCACCCTGTCATAAGTGGAAAGTCGAGGTGTGTAGACCTAACCTTCTCCTAACTCCTAATTAATGTTCTGGACAAGGAAGGAAACAGCCTATGGACAAAATCCAATTATGACATCCAATCGAGAGGTGCTGCCAGTACCTGGGAGCAGAGTGGGGTAAGATTAGCTGTCCGAATAGAATATTATCAGGTAGTATTGAGCTTTTAAAAACGTAAGTGAATGCATGTGGGAGATGTTAAGTTCATGTACCTAGTTAGAGCATGGAACTTGCACTCTTGTAAATGTGCAAATTAAAATCTGACCATGGCAGACAGAGAGACATGTGAGGTTAAGCTTGTCCCGTCCTCTCCCCTGGTCCCAGCCCTTGTCCTTCAGGCCTGGACGGAAGTCACTGGCTTCCGAGCTGCTTCCTTCCATAAAAGGAGGCACTCAACTCTCTGATCCGGGCTGATGGGAAACATGCTTGGGCTCTGTCTCAAGAGCTCTTCCCTTCTGTTGCTGACCTTACCAGCCTCATGACTTGAAATACCAGCTAATGGTCATGCTCCTCAATTCACAACTCTGACTCAGGCCACTTTGCTGAACTTAAGTGAACCGTGTAGCCCATTTTCTGACTGATAGAAGCGTGATTTACCACATTGGTGCTCAGTTCTTCCTCAAGCCAATTTTGAGCAAAGGGCATTTTCCCCTTTGAATAATGTGCACAGC
This sequence comes from Nasua narica, assembly GCA_028533885.1. Taxonomy (NCBI): domain Eukaryota; kingdom Metazoa; phylum Chordata; class Mammalia; order Carnivora; family Procyonidae; genus Nasua; species Nasua narica. The sequence goes on from CM052802.1 coordinate 127,660,521, forward strand.
AGTGGAGATGGGCCCACATCTTTCAAGATGAGTTACAACTTGCTTAAAGCTCAAGATCATCTAGCTCTCTATTAAAATAGGACCTTTTATAATGATGGTGTCATGGGAAATAACTCATGGCTCCATCTTCCACGAAGTATGCTGCTCTCAGATTTTTACTAGATATAGAATTTATGTCTAAGGGGCATGATAGGATGTGTAATATATCCAAGTGTATAAAAATATAACCTGCATTTCAATATTCTGTAATACACATTTTTGATGCTAAAGTTTTGGGGGAATGGACTTTCAAATTCACTTCAAATATTAAAAAGAAACCATTTAGGGAGTGAGGAAGGATGGATGGATTTTTTTTTTAATGCAAAATCTGTTAGATATGATCTCAATTTTTCTCATTCCCTCTTTTCCCCATATAACCTCTTCCTAAAAATATGTTTAGAGATACTCTACTTCACTGAAATGTTGTGAGGTCACAAAATTCACTCACACTATGACGCTAATATGCCATGAAATGTCTCTCCTTCATCTTGCCTAAATTAATCTGGTCTTCCTGATTTTAACTTTTAATCTTATCTTGTTTAAGGCCTTGTCTCATCTAATAATTTAAATAGTCTCTTTGGATAATGCTAAGTCTTTCTATGAAAGAAGGAGCTTGGCCTCTTAGATTTCTCAGTCATTTTCATCCAAACCAGACTCTTCTCAAAAAATGGCATCAAGGAGGTGCCTGGGTGGCTCAGTCACTTAAGTGTCTACCCAATGGCACCTGGGTGGCTCAGTCACTTAAGTGTCTACCTTCAGCTCAGGTCATGATTTCAGGGTCCTGGCATCGAGCCCCTAGTAGGGCTCCATGTTCAATGGGGAATCTGCTTCTTTCTCTCCCTCTGTCCCTCTACCCCTTACCCCACCTCTTGTGCACTTTCACTCTCAAATAAATAAAATCTTTCTTTCTTTTCTTTTCTTTTTTTGAATGGCATCAAGGAGAGAAAAGTGGCTTTGGGCCTTAATGGTGGAGGTGGGAAGCTGAGGTCCCTGGCCACAAAGGTCTGACTCCTCTGGTCTCCAGGCTGGTGCCTCGTGGCCACTTGGTGGCTGCCTTGCTGGTATTCACAGCTGAAGTCTGTGGTGAGCTCATAACCCATGCTCCTAGCTTTGGCTAGCCCACTGAGAAATATAGGCTAATCCAGCAGCCATCTTTTACCTCTTGCTGGATGCAGGCCACGAATTCTCTGGCACATCTCTAGCAGAATCCACATGTTCTTGCTACACAACAGACTAATATATCATGAGGCAAGATGCTGGGGGAAGGAAAGCAACTTTATCCAGAAAGCCAGCGAACCAAGGAGATAGCAGACTGTGGTCCCCCAGAGTATTTTTCCTCAGCATGAAATGTGCTTCTTTTATTTTAGGAGGAGGCTGGAGTCAAGAGGTGACTGATGTCTGTAGATGTTCAGGAGCTCACAAGGTCCAGGGAAGGTTATGAAACTTTCCTGTCCTTGGTTACTTGGTCCTTGCGTACAAGAATCCGGTCATGGCATCCCTGTAAACCTTAAACACAGCATTGTTCTTTCTATACATACTTCCTTCTCTCCTTGGGTGAAGTGGGTTTCAGGGAAAGTGTTTTTTGCAGTCTCAGCTGTAGCATGCCTACATGCAGGGGTCCACAGATGTCTGTCAGCCCTAGGCCACAGCAGGAAGGAAAAGAGGCGACATGGAGTCAGACATCTTAAATGTCTTCCTATGACGCATCCTCTTCCCAGCCTGCAGCTCAGGGGTCCACCCCTGCTCTCTGTTCCAGCATCACCTCATTCTGTCATAGCCAGACCCATGGACAGTCACCAGCTCTGAACCTAGCACCCAAACCCTTGGGTGTTTGGAGCGTCTTGGGGGGGTGGGGGTGCTGAGCCACAGCAAGTCCTTCTTCAGCAAATGCCCTCCTCCTTCTGGAATCTCCTTTCCAGTGGAATGAGGCACACACCTGTCCCCTGATGCTCCCATCTCTGCCTGTCCCTCCCTTCCCTCCTACAATCCTTGTAGCCTAGAGAGGCAGGCTTTCTCCTCTATCCCATCCTCTTCAACAACCTTGCCCTTCAATGGAAAAATGATATTTCTCCTGTGCTCTGTAGGGAGTACTTTGTGACATGAGACAGCCTCAGGCAGTTTAGACAACTGTGGAATCACAAGGGCAAAACAGAAAGTGCTTCAGTAACTTTCAAAGCGAATTCCTGTTACAAGTACTTCTTATAATCATGTCCCCTTCTGCATTCCAGATGAAGATCTTTGACAAAAATAAGGATGGCCGGTTGGATCTTAATGACTTGGCAAGGTGAGTAGCCTGGAAACAGTGTCACATACCTAGACACACCATTGTGGGGGTTCCATGATGCACACACTTCTCTTTTAAAAGCAGAGGTCAAGTCTTGCCTGGAACCCTGAAGAACAGGCTCATCTGGCCAAATAAACAACAGTTGTTTTCTGTCTTCTGGGGTGACAGATCCCTTTGTAAAGATAATAAAAGCCTCCCCCAAAAGGCACAATACACAAAGTTTTCATAAAATTTTATAGGTGGGCCATGGGCCAGCCCTGCCTTCAAAGGCCAGACATTCCTGGTCTCACACAAGGACCTCATGAAAACATAAGTCTGGAATCCCAGTCACTGGCTCTGGGAAAGCTGAGCAGTAAGTTCAGGACACAGGATGACTGAACCAGACTCCAGCCGTGCCATCTGGTTTTTCGTTATTGGCATAGCCTCCTTGGGCACCCAGCCAGAGTGGAGAAGGACAGGGGTGACAGCAGAAGTACCTGTGAAAGTGCTGTCTGTATGGCCAGTGTTGTGACATGATGGGCATGTCAGCATGTCGTCTCAGGGCTAGCTGACCCCAAGACGACCTGTGGTAGTCCACAGAAAGGGAAAAAATAACATCACTGGATCCAGAATACATGAGTATATGTATTCTGACAGGTGGGGGAGCAGTTATGATCCCAGGTGCCTGAGGAGGGGGTGAATGGAGTTGTAGCACAGACCGTGACGGAAGGTGGCAGTTACAGGCTGCAGGGCACAAGCAGGTGTGGCTGAGAGACGGGGAGTCCATGGACTGGGGGTGATTTTCAGTGATGGAGAGTTAACTTGGCAATGTCATAAACAGATATTAACTTGAGTTCAGAATCACAAAGCCCATACCAGCTACCTCCTCTCTTGGTAACAACATCTGTGAGTTCTTGCAGGGGATCTACAAATGGGGACACACCAGGAAGAACCTCTCCTTAGTGGTGACCAGGACATTGACCCCAAAACTCTATAGGGTCTTCTATTCTGAGCCTCATCCTCCGTGGCTACTTCCCCAGGACCTTCATCTCAAATTTGGCCACTTTGCTGGAGAAGAGGCACAGAGAGACCAGCCGAACCAGAGGGGACAAGAGTGTTTCTCCCAAAGGCTGAGGACGGAGGGATCTCCGCCTTGTGGCCCTGGAGATCTGTCCCCTGGGTCCCACTCACTTCTCACAGTTCTTTTGGCCAACTGAGGCAAAGGTTCCTCTCAAATAGAAGTCAGTCTAGCTACTCTGAGAGCTGTGTGAGCGCCAGTCCTAACAGGAATACCCAAACGCCTAAAAGATTCACTCGAAACATGGCATCTGGATGAAAACAAGAGCATTTAATTTCATTGCTCCCCTCACCGAAAGCACTCACCCACCTGACTGACTCAAGGCACCGCTCCGAGGTAGTGAGTCGAGGGGCCTCGAGCACCCTCTGGAGGCTTGAGTGTGCCACTACCGGAAGGTGCTCTCTACTCTATCATCAATAATGCTTTTACTCCTGAAATAAAATCCACAGATAATATAATCTACCTGTGCGCATCATGCTAAAACAGTAAGTGCACAAACTAGAACACATAAAGGGGAAGGACAGGAACAATTCATAATAAAATAAGGTGTATTTCAGTGTCTAGGTGGGTGGACAGACCCACAGGGAAGACATACCCGAGGGGTAGCTGCCTACATTTTGGTGCAGAATTACCACAAATATATCAGTTCAGAAGTTGATTGATACAAATGTGGCCTTTTGGCAACTCATGTGTCAGGAACTCACTTGCTGTTGATACAATTTTATAAATAATAAATAAGTCTTGATCGAGTTCTGAAAGAAACAAAGTGCAGTCATCCCTCAATTTACCTGGCTCAGACTATAGGGATAATTGACACAATAAGTAAATTATGTATACCTTGAGAAAAATACCCTGGATTTTCATGTAAATAGGAATTCAGTTCTTGGTTCAAATATAATTATAAGCAGGCTTTGTGCACACGAGTGCTCCCCTGGACATTCCAGCTTTAAGTGGGATACGGGATGATTCCCCATTCTGTGGAACTTCCCATGCAATGCATGACATCTAGCATCCCTGGCCCCCATCTATGCAGGTCATGTCCCTTCTGTCAGTCATCCCCTCTGTCACTGTGGTTACCAAAAGGCCCCCCTGCAGCTAACCAAACATCCCGCACTGAGGTCCTGCCCAGAAGGTAGGAAGTATGCCTTAATCTCTTGAATAGCTTCTTTCCCCGTAGAGTGTTGTATATAGAGGAGTCAATGAGCAGTTGTGGGCTGTAGGAAGAATTGACTTCATACAGAACAGAGGTGTAAAGTGACAAGGCAGTTACCACATTCTTTCGAAACCAATCTGATATGGATGGTGACAATGGGGGTAGGCAGAATAAAAGTGTCCATGTCCAAATTCCTGGAACCACTGAACATTTTATGTTATGTGGCAAGGATCCATGAAGGTTGCAGAGAGCAACCTTACTGACAGACCTTCCAGAGATTAGTCTGGATTATCCAGGTCAGACCGAGGGTAATAACAAGGGTCCTTTAAATGTGGAAGAAGAGAAGAGAGGGTCGGGAAAGAGAGGTCGGTTTTGAAGGCTTTGAGTTAGAGAAAGGGGCCATTGAGCCAAAGGATGCACGCAGCTTCTAGAAGCTGGAAAAGACAAGGAAAGGGATTCTCCCCTGGAGCCTCCAGAAGGAAGCAGTCGTGTGGACTGGTGAAATGTGCCTCTGACTCTGATTTCAAGTATTTTAAGATGCTGATTTGCACTGTTGAAGCCACCACATTGGGCTCATCTGTCATAGCAGCAATAGGGAAATAAATGAATGACTTAAAGGTCTTAAAACATTTATACACAGACTCTCCTCTCTCTATTCTCACCTCTAGAATGGAGCCTTCTTACTCCACATATGAGCTCCCCTCAGGTACATGGCCTCTCGCTGGCAACATAATTTAGGCTGCTTGGTGCCAACCAAGAGATAAGGACAGGATTACTCATAGAGTTCCAGGACAGTCTGCCCTTTACTTGGCTTGGAATCTCTTTACCCTGGGTATCCACAAGAGCAAAATTTTCCAAATCGTTGTGTGGTATTTTTCTGCCTTTCTCTATATTGTGAATGCATGATTATGAATGCAACATAAATCCAATGTTTTAGCCTTTGGAAACTGACTATAGCCCTGTAAATACAATTGTAATTAAGCAGAAAGTATGGAAATACATTTGTTTTCCAAAACAAAACCCATATTTTTTTAATCAAGTATCATTTATGTCTTAGAACATTTACTCTTATAAAGTATACAATTCGGTATATTTTAGTCTATTCATAAGGCTGTTCAACCTTCACCACTGCCCAATTCTAAAACATTTTTATTGTGCCAATAAAATAGCCCATACCCACCAGGAATCAGCCTCTCCTCCCCTCGCTTACCAACCCCTGACAACCACTAATCTACTTTCTGTTTCTATAGATCTGCTTTTTCTAGGTATTTCATATATACGGAATCACATAATAAGTGACCTTTAGTGGCTGAGGTTCTTTATTTCTTCATTTGGACTGAAGCAACTGTCTCGTGTTCTTTTCATTTCAGCCAGAAGAATCCCTTTAGTATTTCTTGCGGATCACATGTATTGTGGTTGATAATTGTTGTCTTTTTTGCTTAATGACTTTTTGGAACTCATCCTGTAAAATCTTTATCTTTGTCGTATGTGGACACTGAAGTCTCTACTTGGTTGCTGAACAGTTAGTTAATGATTGGGCAGAGATTTCTTGTCTGTCGCCCAATAGTTTGTTGAGGGATCCTGTGTACGGGTTGGGCCCCTCTTCTGTATGCAACCAGGAAATTTACAATTCTGCCTAGCCTTAACTTCCTGCTTGTGCAGAGCCTGAGGATAAGCTGCTGGTGAGACCTTAGGGCCTCCCTAGGTCTTTTCTGTGCATACACACAGTCCTGGGCATGAATGTAGTCTTATGCATGTCTACAGCTTTCCAGATTCCTAGAAATATATTCGAGCTTAGATAAGCCCCAATGGACATCTCATTCCCCCAGATTTTCCTTTTAAGCTTTTCACTTAGCCTATTGTTTACCCAAACTCTTTTCTTTTCTTCAAAGATTTTATTTATTTGCCAGACAGGCAGAGAGAGCATGAGCAGGGGTGACAGGCAGAGGGAAAGGGAGAAGGAGACTCCCCGCTGAGCAGGGGGGGGGGCACCCCCCAATGTGGGACTTGATCCCAGGACCCTGGGATCCTGACCTGAGCCGAAGTCAGACACTTAACTGACGGAGTCAGAGTCACCCAGGCGCCCCTGTTTGTCCAAACTCTTATCCACCACTGTGGTCGGCTGTGATCTTAAATAACTGCTTTTCATTGTTTCTGACAAATGTTCCCAGGTAAAAGGCTTTCCCACTAGCTGAGTTCAAAATCGGGTCAAATAAATGTACCCTGCAAGTGGGGTCATAAATAGAGAAATAAAAAAATGGCAGTTCTCTAGGAATTAGGTTTTGAAAGGCCTTCAACTCTATTCTGCTCAACACGGCAGCTGCTAGAAAGCTCATTTTCCCTGGGACTATAGGCTCTTCATTGTCACAGATACGACGGAGCTGAGGAGGGTAGAGGGATGAAGCAAGTTAAAATGCCACAAAATCCACTGTTCTTACCAAGATTTAGTCATTTTTTCCAAGTAAACACTCCCCAGATTTTTGCAAGACTTGTATTTCTAGAATTCTAAAGAAGTTATTTTGATCTTTCTTTTTCTTTTTTTTATTTTTGCTAGTTTTCTCATTGCTGTTATGGAGGAGAGAGTTTTCCTAAGACCTTCCTCTGCCATTTTCTACCAAGATGACTTTTTTTTAAAAGATTTTATTTATTTATTTGACAGAGAGAGGGATCACAAGTAGGCAGAGAGGCAGGCAGAGAGAGAGAGGGGGGGAAGCAGGCTCCCTGCTGAGCAGGGAACCCAATGTGGGGCTCGATCCCAGGACCCTGAGATCACAACCTGGGCTGAAGGCAGATACTTAACCAACTGAGCCACCCAGGCTCCCCACAAAGATGACTTTTTATACGTCTCTCTATGGTGACTGCTAATCCCTATGAAAAGTCTCTCCCAATTAATTTTTTAATTTGTTCTTATAATATAGAAATTCCCATTTTTCCAGCACTCACCCTATTCTGCAGAATGATCTGGAAATTGCAGATTTGCTTGCCTCTGAGAGCCAATAGATCATCATGTAAATTACTTTCTTTTCCTCTTTTCCATTTAGGATTTTGGCTCTTCAGGAAAACTTCCTTCTCCAATTTAAAATGGATGTAAGTACTGACATTCCTCTAGGTGGCCTTGTGTCATACATGTCTCTCCGTAAATTTGAGAGGGAGGGAAGGAAGGAAGGCATCTGTCTGTCTTATTGGAATTTATCTGGAGACCGACAAGGCTCACTGTTGGAATCAAGGAATTAAGGGTCATTGGCTTAAAGTTTATAAAAGTTGTCTATGAACCTGGAAGAACCGTACAACTGAAGGTCCCAATGCTGGACTGACATCCTGTTTTTTCCACACACAGGCTTGTTCCACTGAGGAAAGAAAGAGGGATTTTGAGAAAATCTTTGCCCACTATGATGTTGTAAGTGTGTCTCTTTGGGTTGTGCTGGCTACTTTTAGGGAGCAAGCTTATTTAGCCTCTATGTGGGGTCATCCTACCCACAGACTCTAAATTGATATGATGAATAGCAATCCCATATGTCTGCTGCTATGTTTTACCCTCAGCTTCTCCATGTAAACCAAAAACTACATTAGAATAGACAAAGGAGTATTCATGGTTGAGAAGAGAATAAAATCACTTTTTTTGTTTGTTTTCTTTTTGGCTCCAAACTGGGAGAACATTTCTCCTTCTTGATCTCCATCTAGAAAAGTATGCTCGAAAACAAAAGCAAACGAAATCAAGTTAAAGACCACATCCAACCCAAAGAAAAGGAGGCAAAGCGAGTCTTGGTCGAAATAAAAATACTTCTTTTGTAGGACTGATTATGTGGTCCTTCTTCAGAGAGAAGGAAAGAATGATTCTAAAGCACAAAGTATGGCAAGGAGGTTGCATTTCTTGAGGACAAGGTAGGGTGATGCAAGAAGGAAGAGAAATGAGAAAGTTAGGAAAAGTCAGAAGAGATGCTGTCCCGAAACTCACCAGACTGGGCATGTGAGTGTGTCATACTAGGGGCAGAAAGGAGCATCCACCTGGGAGAGGCAACTAAGCCAAGTGTTTATGAGTCTAGGCTCTGTGTCCCATCACCTGCGTATGAATCTTGCCTCATTAGCCATGTGATTTTGGGCGTGTTCCTTAATCTCCCTGGGCCTCATTTCCCTTACCTGTGAAGTTAGGGTGATGAGGATAGTAATAATAATACCTGCCCCATGGGATTCGTGTGAAAATTCAGTGATTTCATGTTTGTAAAGCTCTTAGAAGGGTAGTGTTTGGTAAATCCACTACTTTAAAAAAAATAGATTTTTAAAAAATGATATGTTAAAGGGTCAGAGTGAAGAAAACTTGAAAAGATGGATGGATGCATTGGCATGACTGGACTTTAGAGAAGAAGCCGAAATATTTTAATATGCATCGCATTTTATAGACATTCTTATAAAATGAATAGGAAAAAAATTAGGGTTTTGTGTATGGATCAAATAATAATTCTAATATACTCAGTCAATCTAGTCACTCCCGATTGAAAATTTTAGTAATCATGACGTCCTCCCTAAATTATAAAGCACAATAAAAAAAAGGGTCAGCCTCTATCCTTCCAAGGACTGATACGATGTGCAAATAACACTTGTCTGAACTGAAGTCTGATACTTGGGAAGCAAATGAAGCCCGTATATGTCATGTTAATGCGATTTGCAAGAGCCAAGGAACTCCCATTTGTTTACGTGGGGGTCATTACGTCCAATTAGTTATTTTCATGTCTGTGGAACGCTCATATCTTGCACAGAGTACCTAACTGGAATGTACCATTTCTGAACCTGTTTGCAACCACAAAGGAATACCGATTTGCACGATTCACCTAATTTGCTCTTTAGCTTTCTGACTTAAGCAAATGGCATCTGATGGGCTGGCTCTTGTCTCTTTCAGAGTAGGACGGGAGCTCTGGAAGGCCCGGAAGTGGATGGCTTCGTCAAGGACATGATGGAGCTGGTCCAGGTGACCTAACGGGGCGCAGAGGTTACGCTCGTCGTGGGTCAGGGATGCCGTTGTGACTGATTCCATTACTTACTTCTGAGCATTCGTGGGGCTGACGATTAATGCCAGAGACCAAATCTAGGGACACAGTCCGTTTAACAACCTTTGAGCTTCTGTGAGAACCGACATATCTCCCTTTCTCTCTTAAGACCATTTGTAGTTTCAATTAAGTGAAGCAGCTTCTTGTTTCCACCATCCCATCCATTCCCTCTCTTTTACCAGAGGGGCGCAGTTCTGCTTATTTTTTGGTTACAAGGAGGCCTTTCTACCCCTGGACTTGGTTACTAGAATACCTAAAACATTTAATTTAATTTCATAGAATAAATCCCATATTTGGGATTCTAGTTTTTTCCCCCTTGAGGGGCTGCTTTAATGCCTACCTAAAATCTTGGCTACTTATCTATCGAGACATTGGGGTGGTTTGAAGTGATAGGATTTAGATTATAATCTACATCACAAAGCTGTTTTAGGTAGTGTAGGCTTTAGAACAAGCAGTCTCCTTCGAGATCCTGGTGCACCCCAGTACCTGGCTGCCCGATCTAGTCAAGCCGACTCCTTGCAACTCCCCTTTCCTCTGGGACTGTCTAGCTGCTGAATTCAGCACATTCATGTCCTTAAAGATTTTCTGAGGTTGATCCAGGACACGATGATTCCGTCCTGGTTGGCCCAGATGGCAGCAAATTAGAATAGCAATTGTTAACCGGTTTTGGAATCCCAGACCTGTTTGAAAACCTGATTAAAACTATGGAGTCTGGGGGCACCTGGGTGGCTCGATCAGTTAGGTGTTGATTCCTGATTTTGGCTCAGGTCATGATCTTGGGGTCGTGAGATCGAGCCCCGTGTTGGGCTCTACACTGGGCATGATGCCTGCTTGTGATTCTCTCTCCCTCTCCCCTGTCCCTGCTCACTCACACACACACACACACACACAAACTCTCTCTCTCTCTCTTTCTCTAACAACCACCACAAAACTATGGAGTTTTGCAGCAGAAAATTTCCCCCCAATTTACCAACTTTTGCATAAATCTCCAGGAAGTTCACAATCTGTGATTGAGCAGGAATGGACAAGATTTTTTTTCTAACCTCTGATCAGGATGACACTGGTGTGTTTTTGCCTCCTTGCTTGTGTTGTTCCCCTCCCAAGCGGTCCCCCGCCTCTTCTTTGTTCCCTTCGTGGGTGCTCCTGTTGGAGACTTGCTGCGGAGACTCCTGTTGGAGACTTTGTGCAGCTGCGGAACAGCGGATGGGTCTGGGTGTGGTAGTGCCTTTCACACTGATTGCTAAAGGAAAGTCCCACTGTATTTACTATCTGTTTGATGCCAGAATGATTTCTGTAATGGAAACTGAGCAATTATCTATGGGACATTAAAATCGCACGGCAGTAGGCTTGGCCAAATTGGTTTTAATTTGCCTTTGATAGAGAGCATGGGATGGGGGAATTTGTTTTAAAAGCAATTATCAGGGGCACCTGGATGGCTCAGTCAGTTAAGCGTCTGCCTTTCGGCTCAGGTCACGATCCCAGGGTCCTGGGATCGAGCCCCATGGCGGGCTCCCTGCTCAGTGGGGAGCCTGCTTCTCCCTCTCCCACTCCTGCTGCTTGTGTTCCCTCTCTCGCTGTGTATCTCTCTGTCATATAAATAAATCTTTAAAAAAAGCAATTATCAGAGCATGTCATGTGGTCAGCAGGGAGCTGGCTCAGTTTCTCAGGGGAGAGTCCTGGTCAGGACCCCTGACATTTGCAATGACCCTGAAATAAACGTACTTCATAGCCTTTCTTTCCTGTACAACTATGTATGATACATACGTTGACTCTGTATTAACAGGAGTATCTGGTTATCAGAACATCCCTTTCCCTGACGTCTGGAATATGGCCCCCAAGGCTGTCCTCTGTCAGTATGATGAGACCAGACAAAATAATTTCTGCACGAGATTTATAAAGAGTCCGCAGGCCCCGCGGCATAGCACAAAAATCAACATGAGAATCTACAGCTCAAAGAAGAAATTAGAAAGGCAGGACAGTTAAGACGCCCAGCAACCCCCCAACCCAGCAAGAGTAGAAGTGTGGATGGTAATGTGGGAAGCCAGACAGATGGGATGTCACAGATGCCCAGGGTGTCTGCCTGGGGGGGAGGAGAGTTCCAGTCCCCAGGCTCCCCCAAATTCATTCTTTTTCCTGCTAGACTCCCCTTCTGCTCTTCTCTGTTCACAAGGAGATGATTAGCAAGAGGGGACAATACTCAACCTAAAGCACTGAATCCAGTATGTGTCCCTCTAAAGAGCTGCTACCCCTTAGCAGGCACGTTAGTGTTTCTTTTCATTTTTTAAATTATATAAATGATACATACATCGTAGAGAAACTTGAAAGTAGAGAAAAGAAAAGACAGAAGAGTACTCGCTAACCTCAAGTATACCTTCTCATAAGGGCTTCATTTCTGGGTATATTCTGCATAAAGTATATTCCGCTCCACTGACAAGCATTTCCCAGTCACCGTCATTGTGCTGGTGTCTGTGTAAGATTTTATCTGTGGTTAGATATCCCTTACATCCCTTTCAGCCCTCTTTTGCTAGTAATTTTTTTTTAATTTTTTGGTTTTTTGGAAAAATTTTTTTAAAGATTATTTATTTATTTATTTGACAGAAAGAGAGAGATCACAAGTAGATAGAGAGGCAGGCAGAGAGAGAAGGGGAAGCCGGCTCCCCGCTGAGCAGGGAGCCCGATGTGGGGCTCAATCCCAGGATCCTAGAATCACAACCTGAGCTGAAGGCAGAGGCTTTAACCCACTGAGTCACCCAGGCTCCAGAAAAAAATTTTTTTTAAATAATCTCTACACCCAATGTGGGGCTCCTCTTTTGCTGGTAATTGAGAGTGTTTACCAGGTTTGTGACTCCAAGTAAAACTGAGTGTTTTTGTACTTAAGTGTGTCTGGGTTTCAGGCCTGATCCCAGGAATGGAATCAAGGGATTTGCACACTTTCACGTTCCTGACACCCACTGTCCAGTTTTAGAAAGAGCAGTGCTTGCTTCTTTCTTTCCATTTTCGACTTCCTTTCTTCCGATCCCACCTGCCCTCCCCACACTGCCTGGAGAAACAGTGACGTCATTTTGACCCACACTTGCCCATCAAGGAAGAACACAGGCAGTGGGATGTTAGCGACTTCGTGTGCTGCCATCTCTTGGGGGACAGAGAGCTTTTAAGAAAAGACGACAGGTGGTAAGGGAAAGGCAGTGTAACTGCAAACAAGGAGTGCTGCGGCGGAGGGACCCCGTGAGGTGTCTCCTGAGGTCACGTTACCACGCAGTCCCCGGGGTACGCCGCTCTCTGCTGGGCCCCCGGTCTGATCAGGTCCTTCCATCTGCCTAGCAAGATGATCCTAAAAGAACACCAACGGAGTGCCCCCTTTTCCTTGGAAAGCATGCAATGGTGGGTGATCGTTAGAAGAACTGGCCCAGGCTTGCTGGCGACAACCTGGCCGAAGTCCTAGACAATAATGGTTTGGCCTCTACACGTCGCCTTGGGGTTTTCAGACACCCGTAGGGCCAATAAATAGCAAAGTGGAGACGAGAACATATTATGACTTTGCACGGCTAGAGAGTGAGTTTCTGGCTAAATATTCTGACCGGGGAGTTATCGTAAGTGGTTTACAATAAAGAGCACTTGCCACGGTCAAAGCTATAATTCCGTCCCTCTAGGGGTCAGAAGGTGGCCCACACAGGGCCTTGGGGCCTTGTTGCTGACTCTAGCAAGGAGATTGGGGGAGCACTGGTAAGGACGTATTTGGGGAGCAGGTCTGGATATTCACTTTCGCTGTTTTAGGAGAGATGGAACATACAGGGAAGGGAGGGCACATGACGAAAACATGAAGACTCATTAATTCCACGGATGTAAGTGAGCACTTATCACAGGCAAGCACGAGAAGACAGATCCAGACCCAAAGGTTCCCCTAGTCCCAGGATTCAAGGGTGGATGGGGAGAGGGGATAGTTAAGCATTTTTTCAGCCAAGTACCCCAGATTCAGTCTCACACTCTCCCATGAGATGGATAAGAAACAAAAAATGCATTTTTGCACGGTCGGCTATGAGGTAGTGTACTGTGCTCAGGGGCCTGCCTGCCTGAGTTTGTATCTGGTTCTGACATGGACCAGCTGTGTGGCAGTGGGAAAGTTAACTAACCTCTCTGTGCTTTGAAAACTGTCAATTAAAAGTTGATAGTAGATACAACCTCATCAGGTTGTTCTAAAGATTAGAATTGATTTGTGCAGAACCCTTAGGTCTGGAGCCTGTGTGCACTTATACAGGTGACTTGCTGTTAAAACTGAGGCCCCCCAGTGATCTCAGGTGATTTCTCTTCCACGATCCAAACATCACTGAACAGCAGCATTTAAGTGTCCCGACTCCCAGTGAGTCGTCAAGCATTAAAAGCATAACTCAAAAGGTCCAAAGAAACTTCCCTTACATACCTTCATGTTCATACGCTCCCACACTCACACACTCACAAAATAAGAAATTCCTTTGCAGGAAACAAATTTGGAAAAAAAAAGGGGGGGGCTTAGAATAGCTTACATGAGGTAAATTCACTGGCAAATTAATTCATGCTAATGTGTAATTGACTACCGCGCGAGTCTTTTCTAAGCATGGGACTTTGCTAAGAGGATCCTGGGGCAGAGTGCGGCTAACTGGGCAAAGGCGTGGCAGGAGTGGTTGAAGATGTTGATACCAAAGGGCCCCACTTTGCAACTGCACAAGAAATGGGCTCCCAATATGAGCCACGGAGTGTCCCTTGCTGTTTTCAGGACTCCTAAGCCATTTCCTGGACCACAGCTATACCTGCCTGTCACTGACACCCAAGAAAGTATCCTGGGTGGACCCCGACGACGAGGAGGACATCTCAGCCTCTTAGTCCAATCACTGACGGACCCTCCATCAGGGAGTGCCGTTGGCCCCAGATTCATGTCCTGATGTCCCCTGGAATCTTGTCCCACGTGGGGATTACCATTGCTCTGCTTTCTGGCACCCAGTTCCTGCTGCTCTCTGCCCTCCATGCTTCCCTCTGTGGAAACCCAGGATCAGGGATAGACGTGGTGTCATTCATCTATCCTGGGGGACGGTGCAAATTACCTTGTCTTAATTTGGCCGTCTTGCTCGATGAAAGGTTTTGTTTCCTTCTTAAGGTTTTCAGAGATTTCTTTGACAGCAAGGCAACCCTGGGGTGGGCTGGGTGACCGGAGAGCTTCCCCAGGGTTCCTGAAACCAAACGCTGCCCACGACTGCCTCCTCTGCTCGCCGGTGAGACCAGCCCAGAAATCTGGGGTGTGGAATCTGATGAGCTGGCTCTCCCCATCCATCGACTTAGGCTTTTCCTCCTAGACCCCGAGCCTTCACACCGCGAGTCAGGCTGCTGTCTCTCCAACAGGAGGGTGTGAACTGGGGGGATAAGCTCGTACTTCACGGGAGGTAGAAGATAGGATCAGAACGCTGTTGCAGTTTCCTAGCTTGGCAGGACAGTTCGGCTCTGAGCGTCCACGTCCTAATCTATGAGCCTGGGTTACCCCAAGGTTATCGTGACCATCAAATGAAATAGCCTGTGGAGAATCACTCAGTTCACGCATTGCTCACTTTTGTGGACCTTTTGAGTTTGAAATTATTTTCCCAACTGAAGCGTATCACGGTTCCTTCTTAGACCCTAAAATATCCCTTGAGATAAATCTGACGGTCTCAGCTCAGGGACATACTGTTCTAGTTTGATTTTCATTCATTATAACCTTTCGTAAAATTAGAAGCACAAAGGGTGCCTGGGTGGCTCAGTCCGTTAAGCGTCTGCCTGCAGGTCAGGTCATGATCCCCGGGTCCTGGGATCGAGTCCCATGTCAGGCTCCCTGCTCAGCACCGAGTCTGCTTCTTCCTCTCCCTCTGCTCATGCTCTCTCTCTCAAATAAAATGTTAAAAATAAAATAAAATTAGAGGCACAAAAACTTCCCATGGGGAGAGAATAGAATGGGTCTTCTCTCATCCATGTCACAATCCCCTGCTCTGAGGCAAAGCATCTTCATCACGACGAGGAGACGGACTCACTAGGCAGGGCTGTCTCCACGGAGCCCCCCTCAGCAGGCAGGGGCTCCACTAAGTGTAGTGAGCATGGGGTGGGGCAGGGACGGCACGAAAGCCTGGGGCCCCCACTGGCTGGTCCACTGACGTGTTCTCTTCACTGTCCTCAGCCCAGCATCAGCGGAGTGGACCTTGATAAGTTCCGAGAGATTCTTTTGCGCCACTGCGATGTGAACAAGGATGGAAAAATTCAGAAGTCTGAGCTGGCTTTGTGTCTTGGGCTGAAAATCAACCCCTAATCCCCAGAACTCTTTGCCTTTTGCTCTTAGGGTGTTTCTGTGCTCCTGCTACTAAAACTTTAACTGTGCTTTTCTGTTGGGGACACGTGGCAGACTTTCTAATGAAGCTCATTCTTGGGCAGGGCCGAAGGCCTTCCTGCTAAGGGCACGGTGTTCTCTCGCCTTGCTGAACCCCCCCACCCCAATGCCGTACCTGTGTTATCCACTCTCCCTGCCCCCCCGCCCCCAGTTTTCCTGTCCCCCCCACCGAATCAGCTAGCTCGCTGCATCTGCTCTGCCTGTCCTCCCTCGGTCACCAGGCAGGCGGGGAGCTGAGTCCATCTGTCTGCGCTCCCTCATGGGCTTTCCGCCAAGTCTGGCATCCGTGGCAGTCCTGTGACCTCTACAGATTGATTCTGTCATGGAAATAAACTTGTAGCTAGAAATAAGACTCACAGGTCCTTGTTTTTGTGTTGTGATCTTTGCGATGTTCTCTGGGATGGTTCTCTGACTTGGGGCGGGTGCGATGAAGAGGACAGAGACTGGCAAGATCCAAATGGAATCCAACCCTGCTTCCTTCTGTAGTTCACAGATGCCCTTGGTCGGTGACTTTGCATGAAAGTAGGAGTTGCCAATAACCACTTTTTCCTCCTTGCAGGGAGACCAGAACATTCGACCTGGGCTGGGTTTTGCTCTTAAGTGCTTTGTAATCTCACATGCCCATGAAGGTAGGAATGCGGGAGAAAATTTAGAAAAAATGCTTCCCAGGTTATCGTCACATCTGTCCCCCACTCTGTTCCTTCCCCTTCCTCCAGTGTCCTCTAGCGAACCTTTAACCTCCAAGTCTCATTCGATGCCCGAGTGTCTGGGCCCTCTGCAGGTTGCGGGCTCCCCCCTTGGGCCCCTGCTTCCTTCACCCCTGGGGCTCTGACACAGTCCCCACATTGGGTCTCACTGTGGGACCCACTGCAGTCCCATTTCTCCAAGTCTGGCTCACTCAGTCTGGGGCAACGCTTGATGGGAGGCTGAAGAGAGTCCAGGCGGCAGCAAGGGGCCAGACAAGCATGCAGCCCCCTTCTCACCGTGCAGATGTTGAGCGAACCACGCACTTTGAAGAACAAACTTGGCTTTTCAGAGTTAAGACCATCGAAACCCACAGGAGGGGCAGAAGAATGTGTATCTCCAGGATTTCACATTATTCTGTAGAACCTCAGCTCTTCTTCTAAATCTCCTGAGTTTTTAGATTTTAACCATAAAAGAAATTCTTTATTTTAATGCAGTTGGACCTACCTTACATTTACTTAGTGCAATGCAGCTTCTGTTTGGCTTGAAAAATCCAGTTTTTAGGGTCACACATGCATTCTCTTCTGATATCATTTTTTAAAAACTCTTTAAAAAATTTTTATGTATATATATTTTGGTTATGTATAGTTAGAAAATACACATGTAAATTTTGGTTAGATACATATGAGCTAAAATTTTCCATCTTAACCATTTTAAGTGTATCATTCCATGGTATTAATTACATCCACAATCTTAAGCAACCATCAACACTATCTATGTACAAAACCCTGTTACTGCTGCAAACGAAACCTCTGAACCCATAAGAACATAACTCTCCATCCCCTGTACCCCCAGCCTCCGGTAACCTCTCATCTACTTTCTGTCTCTATGAATTTGCCTCTTCTAGATGTTTCACAGAACTTGACTCATACAATGCTTGTCCCTCTATGTCTGGTTTATTTCACCTCGCATGTTTCCAGGATTCATCTGTGTCAGAGCACGTATCAGGACCTCATCTCTCCTTGTAGGTGAAGAATATTCCTTCATATGGATACGCCACATGGAGTTCGTCCACTCCTGTTGATGGACACTTGCTTTGTTTCCGCCTTTGGCTTACTGCGAGTCAGCACCACCATGCAGCTAGCTCAGTCCCTGTTTTCAATTGTTTCGTGTCTATACCCAGGACTGGAACAGCTGGGTCACATAAGTCTATGCTTATCTCTGTTTGAGGAACTGCCAGACTGGTTTCCACTGGCACCGCCATTTCACATTCCTACCAGCCATGCGTAAGGGTTCCAATTTTAATCTTCTACGTCTAAATAGAGCCCTCTCTGGAGCTGACCAAAGTAGAAACTGGATCCAAAGTTGTCCTGTATCCCCCTTAATTCATGACTTCTCCTTTAGCTACATGAAGGGAGAGTCTGAGCTTACTGCTCCAGCAAGGGCCATAGAAATTCTTCGCCGAGGGTCCTCATCATCCTCGGTGTCTATCTGAAGATAAACTGAGGGGGAGGTGGGTGCAGAAGAGAAGTTTTATTCTTTTAAGAGTAATTTTTTCAGATCCACTGAGGGCAGCTACTTGCCCAGAACACCAGCACGTTTTTAGTTATATTAGAGCATATGCCTAAGGCTCTATCAGAATCTCCCAGGCTGGGGCACCTGCGTGCATCACTCAGTTAAATGTCCAATTCTTCATTCGGTTCAGATCATGATCTCATGAGTCGTGAGATCAATCCTTGCATCCGACTCCAGGCTCAGCTTGAGATTCTCTCTTGCTCTCTCTCTCCCTCTGTCCCCCCCCCCCCCCACCGGCACCTGCTCTTTCTCAAATAAATAAATAAATCTTAGAAAAAAAAATCTCCCAGGCTCCCTGCCCAATCATAATTTGAGGTTGGTAAAGATCTTTCAAAGCATCCAACGGAAAGGCTGATGGAGAACTTTGAGTGGGAAGAAGGTGTTCACTCAATGGCTCCCAATGGTGAAGCAAGAGGGTTGGCAGCGGGTGCTAAAAAGGGTTGGGGGGGGGGCCGGAGGAGTCCTCATTGCTCATGCCAGGGGGGCGGGGGGGAATGGACTGTGCAGCCCATGGAAAGAGGCCAAAAGACTGCAAGGTGTCTCGGGGCCTGGGACTTATGAGTGGCTCCTATCTAGGGAGATGGAGCAAGGAGACTCAACCTCATAGCCTGGACCTGTGCTGGGTCGCCCACCACCCCATCATACGGCTTCTGATCCCAACATTTCCAGAGGACAGGAGTCACGGGCCGCCTGCGTAAGGAAGGTATCGGTTCTGAGCTATGGCTGATCTGATGCAAACCCAAAGCCAATGGAAGAGGGGAAGGTCTGAATCGAGACAGACAGAGACAGTGGTGGGAGTGGTCTTATTCACATGAGCCTGCCAACTCTAATTCCAAAATTCACAAGGAAAACGCATGCCAGAAGGACCGTTACAAGATCATAATGGACTGAAGTGTCCCCCATAAATTCATATATGAAAACCCTACTGCCCCCAGTGTGACCTTTGGGAGGTCGTTAGGATTAAATGAAGTATTTAGGATTAAAATAGGATTAGTGTCCAAAGAAAAGGCGTGAGAGAATTTGCTGCCTCCTCCTTCCCTCCCTCTTCCTCCTCCTCCTCCTCCTCATTTTCTTCCTCCTCTCGCTCTCCCTCCTGCTCTCCCTCCTGCTCTCACCCCCCGCACAGACAAGCTGGCAGTATTAAACCTGGAAGAGGGCCTTCACCAGAATATGATCATTCTGGAACTCTGATTTTGGACTTCCAAACTCCAGAACTGTAAGAAATAAATTTCTGTTGTTCATAAGGCACCCACTCTATGGTATTTTTTGTTACAGCAGCCCAAATGGACCAAGACATATAAAATAAAAATAATAGGGCCATCTGAGAATAGCTCTAAAATAAGTCTGTTTGTTTTTGCTTAAAGATGTGCAGCTTATTTCTGGAAGAAAATCTGTAATTCATTTGCCTCCAGGAAAAGAAATTAGGTGACCATGGATGGGGTGGGAAGGAGACTTTACTGAATACACTTTGTATCTTTTTTTTTTTTAAAGATTTTATTTATTCATTTAACAGAGAGAGAACACAAGCAGGCAGAGAGGCAGGCAGAGGCAGAGAGAGGAGCAGGCTCCCTGTGGAGCAAGGAGCCCGATGCGGGACTCGATTCCAGGACGCTGGGATCATGACCCAAGCCGAAGGCAGCCGCTCAACCAACTGAGCTCCCCAGGCATCCCTGTATCTTTTGAATTTTGAACTATATAAATAGATTATCTTTTCAAACAAACTTATATGGTAAAGAAACAAGAACATCCTTTTAAAATGAATTATTAATTATTAAAAAAAAATGAAAGAGACACTAGTGGACGCGAATAACCCGTTGGGAAACTGAAAATAAAATGTGCGATCATTGGAGCAATATCAGGGTAAGAAATAACTTTTGACTGGTCACAGTTGGAAGTTATTAGTGAATAGAAATAAGGCAGATAACTTACACAGCCGCATGGAGACATACTGAGATAGAACAAATGTGAGAATGTTCAGAGGGGCGTCTGGGTGGCTTTGTTATTTAGGTTAAGCCTCTGCTTTCATCTCAGGTCATGATCTCGGGGACCTGGGATCAAGTCCCGGATCAGGCTCCCTGCTCAGTGGGAAGCCCGCTTCCTCCTCTCCCACTCCCCTTGCTTGTGCTCTTTGTCAAATAAATAAATAAAATCTTAAAAAAAAAAAAGTTTGGAAAGATAGTCCTGTAATAAAAGTCCATAGCATATGTCTATAGCAATTCCCCCTTCCCCCAAAAAAGGAATAGAAGGAAGAAATAGTGGATAAACAAAACCTGGAAGAGGTAATGGTTGAGAGCTTCCCGAAATAAAGATGGGAATCCTCAGAACGTGAACACACACTAAAGGCTAAACATAATAAAAAGAGCCTCATACCAGACAACCTACATTGAAACTATCAAAAATAAAGGTTTAAAAGGAAAAATCTCAAAAGCCATCTAAGAAAAAGGAGAGGAATACCTACTAAATGATGATAATTAGATTGTCAGTGGATTTTTATCAGCAATGCTACATAACAAAAGACAACAGAGCATTTCCAAGGAATGAAGGGCTATACCTAAAATACATTACCTAGCTAAGCTATCATTCAAAACGGGGGTGAAATAATATTTCAGTACAAATATTGAGGGCTTTACCACTGTCCCCATAGGTTCTTACTGAAGGAACCAATAAAGGATATATCTGAGCCAAGGAAAAGTAAATCTGAAAGAAAACTGTGGAATGCACAAATCACACAGACACTGATTTTTAAAAATCTAAACCTTAGAAATGGTGAGAGATTTGGTCAAAATTAGTATTAAAGGATATTCATTATAGTATTCATTATAATAGATAACATCTAGAAATGTCAGTGATAAGGATGTGATTAAGTTAATGTTGCATCTGTAATATGGCATATTTTCTTATTACACAGTGATGAAAATATTCTAAGAAAAATGAGATGCTTTATTTGATGACCTCTAAGTCCGCTCTAGTCCTGATGCTATCAATTTATTATGGTAATTGATTGATCGGAAATATAAGATTTGATTTAATAATATGTTTTTTAAACCTCTGACATCTGTTCCAAGCGTTGTAGCACTTCATTTGTATTAAAAACTTGGACCCTTCAAAGATGTGGCTCAGTCTTTCATGCCTTACATGATCATCTCGGGAAATGCCTTTATGGTAAAAAGTTTGTTCGATGTTTTTATGCTGTGTTTTCTTATCAGTAGAAGAGATAAGAAAGATAATGATCTTTTTCTCCAGAAAACGATGGAACAATTAGTATTATGAAACTTTTAAAAATGTGTAAACACATTTTTAGATCAGTGAGAGTGTAAACAGGGAATTGCTGGAAGAAGACTGGAATAAATCAGGAAAAGTACCCAAAGCAGAGATCAGATTATGTAACCTTTTAGAGGCAGCATTTCAGTAATTTAGAGACATTTTTAGACAAAGGGGATGAATCTGTCATGAACCTGTCCCATTGTGTGGACTTTACATTGAAAACTCCCACCTCTCTGCGGAGACATGAGAGAGTCAGGGCAGCATGGCTTGGGGGCTGGCCTTCAAGAGAGTTGAGCTAACGAATTGGGGCGCCTGGGTGGCTCAGTCAGTAAGCATTCGACTTTTGATTTTGGCTTAGGTCATGATCTCAGGGTCCTGAGATGGAGCCCTGGGGCAGGCTCTACGCTCAGCAGGGAGTCGGCTCAAGATTCTTCTCTTCCTCTTCCTCTGCCCCTCCCCACCTGCTCCTGTGCACACGCTCTATCTCAAATACATAACTTAATAATTTTTTAAAAAGCTAATACATTCATGGCATTTCCTCTGATGTGATGTCCCCCATACTCACTTTGTCTTGTCATAAAAACCTGTCCATTATCTTCCTCTCACAATAGAATTAGTGCTTGCCTAACCTGGCTTTTCTGGAATCGAATTAATTTTAAACACTTTCCCAACTTTTTTTCCTGTATGTGACAATGAAGATGATATTGCTAACAAAACTGAGGTAATCATTTTCACAGGGAAGTCATTTCCAGAAATCTCTAGTCTGTACCTGGCGTGCTTCCTTTAATAACTATGTTCATTAATTTGTTAGAGCATGAAATACCCAACTCCGTTTTTCGCACCGTAGATTACAGTCAAGGGAACATCCTGTTCTCACATCCACCATTAAAAAGAGGCACAATACCCAACAGCTCGCCTGCCATCTTGTGCTCATCTGCGTCCGGGAAAACCTCACGGTCGTGAAGATACGCTCCTTAACTCCTAATGTTATTTCATTACTCAGAATCAACGGGATTGATGTCTGCTCTTTGACACAAGATATTTTGCTAGATGATGAGATTTCCTCCTTGATGCCTCCTTGACGTCAGGAACGAGACTGTGTCCATGTGACTGGAAGTACAAACTGACAGCCTTTGCTCTTTCGTACCTCCTAGGGGCTTCGTTACGTGTGTGACACTTCTCTGTTTGGCAAATACCACACACCAGCCCTCTCTGGGTGACTAGCAGGTTAGCAGCGTCAAAGACAAAACCTGCCCACCTCTACAGCATCTCTCCCCCAACCCACCTACTTCTCGCACTGGATTCCCGAGACTCTGTCATGCACAATAAGGAGACTAGGTGAAGACAGAACTGCAGAAGCCACCAACATCCTTCGGTTTACCTTGGGAAGGACTGGAGTTCTTGGGAGAGAAACATATCCAAAGCGGGAAGAAGGGAGAAAGAATAAAGCAAGGGTGTGGACAGGGAGGAGGGGAGAGTCAAATAAGAGGGAGGAGAGAACAGGGCAGTCACATGTGAGGGTCATAAAGGGGGAAAAGATGGGTAAATGGGATTTTGAGTCTGGAGGGGGAGTTTTTGGCCCCCTGAGGTTCTTGCCTGAACTGTCAGTCGTCCCCCCCCCCCTCCCCGGGGAGCTGGAAGCCCTAAGGGCGGGATGTTAAAAGCCACAAAGTCAGGATGTTGTGCCCTCAGGCTTCTGTCACCTACTTTCAGCTCCCAACTAACTAACTGCCAACTCTATCATTTATCGCCCCCAAGTCTGAGATCAGCTGGGGGTTCGCTGGTCACTGCTGAACTTGGCTAACTAGCTGGGTATCTGCAGATCAGAGGGCGGCCTGCGGATGCAGACGGGTGGGGGGGCTGAGCATGCGCACAGGGACAACTCGGCTCAGCTCTGGGACTCCTCCTCTATGAGGCTGTCAGGGCACGTGCTCGGCACGGCATCTGCAGAAACAGGAGTGGGCAGGCCCTGTTAAGGCATCTTCATGAGCCCCATTTGCTAACATCCCATTGACCAAAGCAAACCTCAGCGTCCAAGAGGACGAGGCCACCGCGAACTTGCATGGCAAGGGCATGGATGGACGGGGAGAACCGGTGGCTTTTTGTGATCTACCTACCATAACCCCCAGGTCAGATCTGGCTCAAACTCTTTATCTGGGATTTGGCCCAGGGGCTCCCTTCTCACCCGACCAGGCCCCATGAACCTGTAGGGTATTCCTGTCACTCCCTCGTGGCCTGGCCACTGCCAACCACAGTAGACAGTAAGGGTTCTGATGAATTTTTACCATAGCTTGAGAGAAACAGAACTAGAAATTTTAATCTACTATTTTGGAAAGGTAAAGAAAAAAAAGTCAAGTACATTGAAAAATCTAATATAATTAACACTATTAATTCCCCCTTTTGCCTTTATTAAGAAGACATATTAAGCTTCCACACTGGATGAAAAGGAGGGATGGGTTTCTCTTTTTCCTTCCCGATATCCTTGTGAATATGTAGGTTAGGTTGTTTTCTACCTGTTATACTAACACAGTCCTGAAGTCGAGAGAGAGAGTGTCTTGGTCAGGAGCCCACAGCAAGTTATTGGTTGGGAAGGGAGCTGGCAGGTGTGTAGAGATTCTCTCCTCCTTCCCCACTCCCCACAGGTCTAGCTTCCCTTTTGCTGTATTACTTGGCTTGACTCGAGCTCACATCTGGGCAGGAGGATACATGAGTTGAACTATCACTCAAAACTAATCAGACGGGTATATTTTTAAGGGAGACAATTTTGTGACATGTTACTAATGTTCCAGTATTCTAAAGAAAAAGAGCTTGGTAAATATTCTGATTTACTCTAGTCATTTAGTCTTTAAGAACACAGAGAAATTAGAGTATGTCTGGAGAAATCCTTACCAGTTTTAACTCCTGCTAAGTCAGAATTAGAAAACAATTTTCGAGTTTCCCTCAGTTGCCAAAAAAAATTTTTTTAAAGGCGGAAAAAAGTACTTGAGAATATGAAAACAGACTGTTTAGATCGCTCTGTTCCCTTATGTTTGCTTGTAGAATGATAAAATGTCATTAGTAATAAAAACAATAGTTTGCAAGTTAGAAGAGCTGCCAGCATCAACATCGTAGAAATGTCTCTCATGATGGAAGAATAAGCAAATATTTTCATTTTGTACTTTAATTACAGATATTACTGTTCACGATGACTTGCCAGCAACTGTTGCCCCAAAGAAGATTCAAAGCTGGAAGCTGGTTTTATGAACTACAGTGCTTTGTGGGGCCGGTCATATGTCATCTATGGTGAGAGGGACACACAGAACATCTGGACTAGACAAAGGCCTCCCGTGTTTGAAATGTGCTGGTGCATTCTAGGGCAGAAAGAACATGTAATGGGAAAAACCAAAAAATCTATACAAATGAGAAGAAATGTATCTGAACTTGGAATCAGGAAACGTGGTTGAACCTTGAGGCCACTGCTCATGAGCTCTAGGTACTTGCGCTCATCCTGCATGAGCCCATGTCCTCGACTGAATGGAAATTGCAACAGTAGATATAATAATTCTTCACAGGGTTGGTGAAGGGACTGCGATGAGCAGAGCGCAGCCACCTGAAGACGCATTGCCCTTGCAAACACGTCAGGTAGGCAAGACAGCAGTGTGGGTGACAGGGCAGAAGACAAATTCATTTGTGAAACAGGGATAACCTTCGCCTCTTAAAGTGTATTAGCCAGAATATTTTTGGTTGTAAGACCAAAACCAGACTCCAACTAGCTCCCACAAAACCTATCTTGCATATAGAACTGTAAGTCATAAAGGCAGATCTGGATCCTGGGCTGGGGGTAGGGACTCAAGAAATGCCAGCATCTCTCTCTCTCTTCCATTTCTCCATCAGAAACTTTCTACCATGCAAAGAAGATGGCTCTTGTCAGTTC
>CM052802.1:127686410-127782572 GCA_028533885.1 Nasua narica
GGGGCCTAGTGCCTCCAAAGACCTCACAAGAGCTCTTAGAGAGCTTGGCACAAAAATATGTAATTATATTAAAAGAACAAATGATCCTGAAGAAGAAGAAAGGGAAGAGCAGTTTCTAAAAAATAAGTAAATAAATAAATGTGGAGGCACAGGGAACTCTGAAGAATTCATGCTTAAAAATGATCTTATAAAAGGCAGTAGGAAATCATTTTTATGAAGACTCAAAAGCGTGTAAGAACAAACTAAAGCCCCCAATAAGATGAAGGTGGAAAATCCCATTCTAGGTGTTTTTCTGAGTTCTTATGAAGGGAAGAGGTGGAGTTCAGATCAAAGAAGCGGGAGCTAAGGGTCAATGAGTGGATGAAGTTGCCAGTGATGGGCAGAGGGTGGAAACTTCCCATCTCCTAGCAGCATACCTTTATCCTTCTAGCCAAGGAAAATGTCTGCAGTTCCAAAGAATTAGGATGACTATCGCTAAGAGAAAAATGAAGCCTAAGAGGGAGATAATAAGAACCCCCAGATGCGCCCACTGGCTGGTTCCCAACTTGTGCTGTCTCTCCCTTGCTACGCTCCATCTCCTCCTCCCCATCCCATTCTTACATCTCAGAAGAATACTCTGGACTTCTTTCTGCCCTTCCTCAGCCCCCATGGATTCCTCAGCCCATTGTAAGTGGTCTTCTATGCCCACGACTCTTCTGTAAGAGACAGTCTAAGGTCAACAATAACGACATATCTGATAGACCCCATGGGTACCTTATTTAGCCTTTGACCCACTGGGACCTCTCTTGCATCCACCCAACTATGCTCATCACTACCTATTCCTGAAACTCTATTCTTTGACTTTCAAGATACCAAGCTCTCTTGGTTCTCCTCTTAGCTCTCAATATTCTTCACTTGCCCCTTAAAGCTTGGTGTTAGTAGGGTCCATTCTTTGTCCACTGGCTTTCCTGGTGATCTCACCCAATTTCATGGACATATAGTTGGCCTCCTGCCTCCATTCTATTTTAGATTATTAGTCTACAGCCATTGTGGCAAGTCAATCCTCTTGAGAAGGATCAACTGCCCCAACCTTAGTTCCATAAGAAGTATTTTATGAAAAGAAAAACTAAATTCTTGGGGGAAGAAAAAAGTCTCAGAACCCTAGGATAGAGTAAAGAGTAAAGCACCCTAGGATAGAGTAGAGATATTTACCATCAGATTATTTATAACAGGGCAAGTCTCCCCCAACCTTGACTGTAGCCATGTGAGACCCAGCTTAGACTTCTGAATCTGTACAACTGTGAGATGGTAAATTCATGTTGTCTAAACTACTTAGTTTATGTAATTTATTAAGAAAGAAATAGTAAATGAATACAACTCCCTTTCTCTTACAGCTTCCTTTTTTTTTTTTTTAAGACTTTATTTATTTGAGAGAGAGATCACAGAAGAAAAGGGAGAAACAGGCTCCCTGGTGAGGAAGGAGCCCGACTAGGGTTTGATGCCAGGACCCTGGGATCATGACCTGAGCTGAAGGCAGACCTTTAAGTGACTGAGCCACCCACGTGCCCTTACACCTTCCATTTTATTGAAATTTTACCTCAGCTACCAATTAAGGCTTTTCCCTTTGTGGGAAGGTTTGTTGGATAAACATGCTCTTAGACAGGAGTCTCAGGCATTCAGGTGGATGACCTCCGATACCAAGGCCTGGTGTATGATTTCTGTCCCCTAATCTCTGCGCAAGCTCTGTGCCCCCCTCACCCGCTTGCTCCCTGGCTGAAGCAGATCCTGGGCAGCCACCCAGAGAGTGAGTTTGAGCACCCTCCACCTCCACCTTTAACCCCCTCCACCTCCACACGGCACCCAACCCCTGCCAGTGTGGGCAGCACCGAGTTAGAGCACAAGTGGACATCAGTTACCCAGCTCTGAGCTTGGTGGCCAGGAGTAGGGCAGAGGGCCATGTCTGTCCCTCAAGCCCTTCTCATCTCCCTGGGGATGCTGATCCACTTAAAAGAGGTCTTCACTAAACCGGAGCCCCGTAAGTCTGGCTCCCCCTTTCTGCCACCATCTCACCTCTCCGAACCCAGAACTCCGCAGAGTGGATGGCAAGGACAGCAGCGGGACCTTCGCCCAACCACTGACACCACAATGAGCACGGCCCCCCTCCTGTGAACCCCACAGGCAATGCTCGGTTATGCTCCGCAGAAACAGCAGTGTCTCTCCTGGTCAGAATGAGAACAGATTTCCCCCCGGTGATGGGAGAGGCTGGGTTTCCTGCCTGAACAACTGCCTTTGGTAGCAGCTTATGGACCTGGACAAACTTGGGATCGGCAGTGTCACATGTTTGCGGGTGTATCACACGAGGCGAGGAGGACTCTGCCTCTGTCTCTGATCCAGGAGGTTCTTTGTTGGTGAAGAGAAGCCTACCTCAGAGAACACGCAGGTACTGGGCCTCCTCTGTGGGCCTCCATCTCTGGATGCTTCTGGGCCAAACATAAAAAGTGGGCTTTGTTCTGTTTTGTTCTGTTTTACTCAGTGGGGTAAGGCTGGCCCCCCCCCCACACACACACACCCGCAGGAGCTAACTTTTGGAAATGAGAGTGGCTTTTCCCTCCGTCCTTCAGCAGCAGCCTGGGACACAGAGCTTACTTGGAGTGAGTCAGTTAGGAAAACAAGCAAAAGAGGCCCACATTGATTTTATACCAAATCTCTTTTAAAGACACATGTTTATCTGAGAAGCTTCTACATTTCCTCTCTGAGAAGCAACCTTCACTGACTGGCCTGCTGTAGGAATAACAGGCCAGATTCAAGGGCGGGCTTTCCCCGAGGGCTCCGTCTGTCCTCCCCACCTGCACACAGGAGCCCCAGTGTGCCCCAACCTGCATACAAGGAGCCCCCAAGGAGCTTCCTTGACATGGCCCCAACCATGACACCTGATTTTCCATTGTGCACGATTTCTTTCAGAAACTGCACGGAAGGCCACCCGCAAAGTTAGCCGCACTGGGGATTCCTCACTGTGTCACTCAAAGTTTCCAGTAACTTTCTTATCTAAAGAGAGACGCATAACTACACATTTTATACCTATATTTCAGATACACAATGTGGGCATCTGTTCTCTGTGTAGACAAATGTGGGCCCCAAAGTAACCTGCCGTGAAGCTGAGAAGTGTGGAGAGCTGAGCTCCTGAGCGAGCTGAAGACCGTGCCCAGGCAGGATAGGAAGCAGGACGTGGGCTCCTGGGCACGAAGCCTCCTTGTGGATGCTTGTCCAAGTTTGCATCTTAAACAATGGGCGTGAAGAGGTGACCCCAGGATCTTCACACACCGTGTGACCAATAGCATGAATCCACCTGCCTCCGGCTGGTACCTTGAAGCCCACTGAGTAACTGTGGTAAATACGAGCTGGGCGGCAGGACACAGGCATAGCCTGACCAGCAAAGGAGAGGGGATCACAACTGACACCTTGTAAAATCCACACAAGCTCACGAGGGGTTCTTCCTTCCACACTCTAAGTGAACAGAGGGCAGAGATGTCGAGACCTTCCCCATCGCCCAAGCAGAAAGAGGCAGAGCCAGGACTCAAACCCAGACCGGACTCAAGGGCTAAGTCTCACTTCCACAGGCCACAAACATCCCAAACATTACTAACTGTTCCACGGGGGACAGAGTCACCCCTGGTTGAGAACCACAGCACTAGATGAAGAAAAGCATTAACTGATCAGATGCTTTCTTTTTTTTTTTTTAATATTTTTTTTAAGATTTTTTATTTATTTATTAGAGAGAGAGACTGAGGATGAGAGGGGAGAAGGTCAGAGGGAGAAGCAGACTTCCCGCAGAGCCGGGAGTCCGATATGGGACTCGATCCCGGGACTCCGGGATCATGACCCAAGCCGAAGGCAGTCGCTTAACCAACCGAGCCACCCAGGCGCCCCGATCAGATGCTTTCTTCATGCGATCTAGGATTTGGGCCCTGGGAGGTAGGACTTAGTGAGCAAGGGAGGAGACGGAGGTACAGAGAGGTTAGGGAACTGGTTCAACTTGGATGCAGTACAGCTGGGTTTCGAGGCCGGTGGGTCTGTTTCCCACCAACACAGGAGCCAGAAATAGCCGTTGGAAAAAGACCCGAACAGCCATCTGTGGGTGTACTACAATAGTTCGTGTAATCACCATTGTCATTTTACATCTTTCCTAGTTCAGGGAAAGGTTGGGGTCTGAATGAATATTTTCAGTGCCGATTTCTATTTTTCTCACCAGGAATATTAACTGCGGTATTCAAATTTCGCTGTACACTTTCAAAAGTGCCATTTCAGAGACGTGTTAAAAATTGGATCTATTTTCCCCTGGAATGTCTGCTTGGCTCCCT
The DNA here is from genome assembly GCA_028533885.1 of Nasua narica. NCBI lineage: Eukaryota > Metazoa > Chordata > Mammalia > Carnivora > Procyonidae > Nasua > Nasua narica. The sequence continues at coordinate 127,690,748 of CM052802.1, forward strand.
CTGGTGTCGGCTAAGATCATATTTGACTTTAAAAGAACTCATGTGTGACCACATCTCATACTAATGAGGAATATGTTCTTCCTCGAGGGGCTGTTTCAGAAATCCAACCGGCTCTTAATTGATGATGTCATAAAATTGTTTTATTCAGATTTTACAAATATTCTGGGCAAGGTCTACCATAACTTAAGTTTTAGAAGGTTAGAAAACAACAAATCTGAATTTCTTGTTTAATTTTTGCAAAGACCCGATGTGACATTTCACAAGATGGGATAAACTGACAAGACAAATGTATGTCTGTCAACACTTCCATCTATGTCTTTCTACATATAGGAACGAATGAAAATGTCCAGTCTCACTGTGATAAAAAGAAAAGCAAATTAAAATAATAACGTGGTAGGGCTTTACCTTACCAACGAAGCCAATCTTTTTTTACACAACACCAAATTTTGTGAGTGTAAAATAAAACAGATATACTCTTGTGCTTTGGTGGTAGCTTTTTCATGCAGCCATCTAGAAAAATAATTGAATGATACACAGAAAAAGCCATAATAATCTTGCACATTCTTTGACCCACTCATCGTATACCTAGGAATGGGTTAAGCAAATACTTCGGGAGAAGGAAAAAGCATGGGGATGTTCATTATAGCACTGACTGTAATAATAAAATGTTGGCAGTGACCTTGGTAGCCAACAGTGGAAGAACAGTATGTTGAAGTAAATTAATAGTAAATTATCCATTCCAGTAGAATTGTGGTTAAGATGGGCTTTTGAGTCAGAATGTCTGTGTTGAAATGCTGGCTCAAAGACTAGCTCTGTAATCTTAAACAGATTGAATCTATTCATCTGTGGAGTGGGTATAGTAACAGTACCTACCTATGGGATTCTTTTGAAAATTAAACAATATCAAGTACATAAAGCACTGAGTGTGTGAGCATAGTAGGTGCTCAATAAATGTCTTTTTTTAAAAATATTTTACTTATTTGAGAGAGAGAGAATGCACACAAGTTGGGGGAGAGGCAGAGGGAGAGGGAGAAGCAGGCTCCCCGCTGAGCAGGGAGCCTGATGCTGGGCTCAATCCCAGGACCCTGGGATCATGACCTTAGCTGAAGGCAGATGATTAACTGATTGAGCCACCCAGGCACCCCTCAATAAATGTCTTTTGATGGACTATTATGTACCTAGTGAAAATAAGAATTAAGAAAAATTTTATATGATTTAAAAAAATCACAATATTGAAATAGAAAATATTCTGTATTCATAAAGGCTAGTAGAAAACATACAAAAATAAAAATTGTTAAAATGTAGAAGTCATGGATGCCTTTTCCTCCTCAATTTTCCATGTTGCTATTATTTTTGTTATTAAAATACTAAGGAGTGGACACCTGGGTGGCTCATTCGGTTGAGCATCCGACTCTTGGGCTCAGGCCATGATCTCAGGTCATGATCTCAGGTCATTGAGCCCCAGGTTGGGCTCTGAGATAGCAGGGATCTGTTTGAGGATCCTCTCTCTCTCCCTCTGCCGCTCCCCCACTCTCACGCTCACTCTCTCTCTCTAATGGATGGATACATCTTTAAAAGATAAAAAGTTAAAAACAACAACAAAAAACTAAATCATAAGCAAATGGAACCTAGAGCAAAAATCTATTTATAAATGCACTCAACTAGCCATTAATTGGTGTCTCTTCTATTTCAGGCACTGAGACATGGTAAACAATTAAGACATCATAAAAAAAAATCTATAGTTCAGTAAAAGAGAGAGGCATAAAAATTAACAACTTTTACTGGAACATATTAAATGCTGTAATTGAGATTCACTCAGGGTTCAACAAGGTCACCAAAGAGGAACATCTAAATGGCCCTACGATGGAGGATGGTCAAGGAAAGCCTCACAAATGATGTAATGCATGAGAATAATCTTGAAAGATTTGTAAAAGCTCATTAGGTGAAGAGGGGAAGGAAGAATATTCCAGGGAGGAAATATAACTAGAAAGACAAAAGTGAATTAAAGCAAAATGGGTCCAACGAACTAAAGTATATGGATCAAACCACAACATGGGAGAGTGTTGTAAGAAAAGAGCCCAGTGGTGTAGGCAGGGGCTACATCTCACAACTGAGCTGGACAATCTGAGTTTTGCCCTGAAAGCCCAGTGGGAGCCGTTGGCAGACACTGTTGGAGGAGGTCACTGAGAGGACATGACCACAGGTTGACCCTCAAATGACCAAAGCAATTGGTAGCACCTTACCCACTCCCCTGTCCTTTGAATGTATGTCCACCCACTGTTCCCGTACTAGGAATCCCTTCAGGGGCAGAGATAGCCTTGAGAGAGCACCATGTTGAGACCATCTGAATCATACACAAGACTGAACCCAGGCATGGCCTCTACCGAAACTCTTAAGATTCTGGGGGTGCATGTGGAGATCTACTGGTCTTGCTGCCGCCTAAGACAAGCCTTTTATGCAAGTTCCTCTGCTTATTAAAGCTGCCACCTACGCACTTGGAGTGGCTGGCCTCTGCCTTCCATCTCTCCTTACCCTCTGAGTACAGGGTCTAATTTTGATTCTCACTGAGGGAACTCCCAAAGTTGTGAGCCAACAATTGGTGAGCCAACCAGGAGACCAAAGAAATGGGTCTTGGGAAAGAGGCATCAGAGGGGGAATTCCAGGTTGGCCCTCCAGGGAGGGGTGGCCCATCGGTCAGATGCTTGGGGACTGGCGCATGAGTGCAGGGATGCCATGAAAACGCCAGCTGACCCGGTGCATTTGGTGGAGGAAATGTGCATATGGCGGCCAAGAAGGAAACCAGGGGCTACCACAGTGGGCTGGCCTCCTCTTTGGGCAGTTCAAAGGCCACTTATACCCAACTACAGGCTGCAGCTCGACTCAGAAAGTTGGAAGAGCTGAGTTTAGAGAAGGCTGTGCAAGGGTCCCCCACTCTCCTGGCTTTGGAGCCCGGCAGTTACGGGGGTCGGGGGGTGGGGAGCAGGATAGCACTGGAGGCCTTGGCATGCCATTGTGAAAAACAAGGATACAAGCTGCTGCAGATTAAGGTCAGGGTGCTTGTGAAAAGCCTGGTTGGGACGCTAAGAGGTGGAATCCCTGGGAAGGTGAGGAAAGCAAAGAGGAGGAGGTGACATGATTGATGGCGCACCCTTGGACCCCAAAAGGAAGGGAAAGAAAAGCACAACAATAGCCGCCAGTTCAGGAAACAGTCATTGGTGTGTGCAACAAAGGCAAGAAGGAAATGTAGATAAAATTCAATGTCCTTAAAACCTGCAGCCCATTGATAAATTCTTGAAGGGGGCAGAGTAGAACATGCCTCCAGGAAACTCCCACCTGTCTTCATGTTAATGCAGGGCTAGTGGCAAAACCACCACCTTAGCTTGACAATAGCAAGGCTTCCAAGACTCTGGGAGTCTTTAGCACATGAAAGTTCTTTTGGAATGGAAACTTCCCTTTCTTTACAACCCCTCAGGCCCCCAGGTCTCTTCTTTCTGCCTTGGGGTCCTGTCCCCATGCTACAATAAAAAGACGACTTTTTGCTCGGAAAATCTCGAGAATTCTTTCTTGGCCATTGGCTCTGAACCCCAGTATTTACACATCGGTCATGATGAGAGAATATACTCGCACTGAGCTATTTTTTTTTTAAGTAGGCTCCATGCCCAACGTGGGGCTTGAACCCAAGACTGAGACCAAGAATCGCATGCTCTATGGACTAAACCACTCGGGGGCTCCCCCTTCCTTTTTCCCCACTGAGCTTATTGAACATTAGTTGCCAAATTCCAGCAGAAGGTCAGGGCAAATGACCCCAAATGGTTGGTGTGGCTATGGAATGTGGGGGCCAATAACATTTCCCTGCCTCTGGTAGTGCCTCCAAAGGGCTCATGGGGTCAAAGTACTCAGTCCCAAATAGATTGAATTATTCTAGCCTACAGGGAGTTTGGCTCAATGAGGTGCACACAGCAACCTGGAACTCTACGGAGTAAGTGCAGCAAGTCTCAGGGAACTGGGAATAAGACAGGCCATCTAGGCCCCCATCTTCGAAGGGTTTGATCTGGCCACACTGAGTGCAAAGAATGAAGGCAAGATTCTCCATTCTGCCCCTGGCACCTGGTACAGAATGTGGATATCTGCACCGAGCCCCGTTGAGGACAAAACATGTATGATGTTGGGCAATCCACTGTAAATCTGGGGGACACGGACAGATCCTGGGAACAGGTGTGTGATGTAGACAAGACATTAGGGTTTGAAGCTGATGGCTAAGAAAGAATTCCTGAGACATCTTTGGTGCAAAAAGGTGGTTTTATTAAAGCACGGGGATAGGACCCTATGGGCAGAAAGAGTTGCACTGGGCTCATGAGGAGTGACACATTATATGCTTTCAAGTTGGGAGGGGATTAAGGATAGTGTGAGTCTCTAAGGAATTTTGGAAGCAAGGTTTCCAGGACCTTGAGGGGGCTAGCCCTTGTTGGGAAAAGGTCATTTATTACTGTCTAATAAGACCTGAGTCATGAGACCTTTCAGATGTATATCGGTGGGCTTGGGGATGATTGCCAACATGTATCTTGGGAGGATAGAGACAAAGGACATTACTAAAGGAATTTTTTTAAAGATTTTATTTATTTATTTGAAAGAGAATGGGGAAGGGAAGGGGCAGAGGGAGAACCAGACTCCCTGCTCAGGAGGGAGCCCGATGTGGGGCTTGATCCCAGGACTCTGGGACCAGGACCTGAGCCAAAAGCAGATGCTTAAGGGACTGAGCCACCCAGGCGCCCCTATAAAGGAATTTCCATCTATTAAAGTAGCCTTACGGATCCTGGGGAGGGGGTGGGGTAGGGTGGGGTGAGGTGGAGTTGGAGGTCAGGCTAGGATTGCCTTTTGCCCTTAGCAAAGTGTCAACAAGGAGGCAGTTGAGTCCCTAGAGGAATGTCACTCTGCCCATTTCAAGAACTTGTCAGTGGGCTGTAGGTAGTAAGGAAATTGAATAATTTTTCTTCTGCCTTAGTTTCCCACATCAGTATGGGCTGTGGGAAAGACCGGAGACAGAGGAGCTGACTGTACTCCAATCCTCAGAAACCCTCAGAAGTTTCCTGGCCTCTCAGTGCCACTGACAGGAAGGGCAGACAGTTGTGCTCAGGAGGGTCTTTTGGGGACAGAAAATTGGGGGCTCCCTCCCTCCCCACAAGAATACAAGGTTTTTATTTTTCTGATACCAAAGAACATACAGGGGACTGATAACTTATAAGGTCAAACAGAAAATCTCTATGTTTGAGATCTCCCTCTGGGTTAGGAACCAGTGCTGAAGGGAAATGCTGACTAGGAACCCATAAGCACGGCACCCTCATGAAGGGTGTTAATTGTTCAACAGTATACACTGCTGGGTGGGCGGCCTGAGGGACCAGGAGACACTACCAGAGAACAGCTCTGAGTAGCTCTATTGCTCTATTGTTCTCCCTGCCCACACTACTGTCAACAGCCCAGTGTAGCCAGTAAAAAAGCCAAACGGGGGACTGCTGAGAATTGAACAAGGTGGTGCCCCACCCCCTCATCCGGGCTGCTGTGCCCAGCGTGGCCGCCATCTTAGGTACCTTGGCCAGGGTCCTATAATGTGACACACTGCACTGAACTTAGCAAATAGCTTTTCACTACACCTCTGGGCAGAGTCATTAGCCAAAGTCCCCCTTCATGTGGGAGGGGCAACCTGGGCCCTTCAGGTGCTTCCCTAAGGCTACCTGAACAGCCGCAGCGCAGGTCACATGTCCTGGTGATGCGGAAATGCTGGTGTTCAGCATTTCCAAAAGGACTTTCATATGCTAACCAAGAACTCACAGGATCCTGGAGGCCTAGCTGTTGTCAAGCTAAGGTTGTTTTTCCCTCCAACAAAGCATTAACTTGAAGACATTTGGGAGTTTCCTGGAGGAATATCACATTCTGCCTGCCTCAAGTATTTGTCAGTGGGCTGCAAGAGGTAAGGACACTGAATTTTATCTACATTTCCTTCCTTCCTCTGTTTTCCACATCAGTGGGAAGGTAGCCAGAGACCTGTCCCTGTTTTCCGTCCCAACATCACTAAAATAGGCCCGTTACACTAGTCAAAAGTGTGAGGACTTACTCTACTGTAGGACACCATGCGGGCTTTGCTGGAACATCAGCAAGGGAGAAGATGGACAGCGAACTCCCAGAAAACTCAAGTCCCAGGTACCAGGGTAAAGTTCCCGGGAGTCAAAGAGTAAGGGGAGAAGACGTACATTGTCCCAGAAGCTGGGATTGACAAGATGCAAACTTATCCAACTCCTCAGAATGTAAAAGGGGCACAAGCTTTGATAGGGATTTGGGGGTTTGGGAGGACTTTTATTCTCCACTTTGTACCCTGCCTCGGTCGCTTATGCCACTTGGTTAAAAAAGGGGGGACACAGATGGGAGTGGGGATGAGAGCAGCAAGCCACCCTTGAGAAGGCCAAGCTACTAGTGGAGCTGGTTAAAGCTCTGGGCATCTCCCAAGCAGGGTTACTGTTTGCATTAGCTGTCTGTGACTCCAGAAGGTACAGGCCAGACAACAGGAAAGAGAACTCTTAGGATTTTGTTCCCAACTCTGGAAGGATGTAGGACAAAAAGCCACCAAATACGAAATGATGCCTCAACTATTTAAAAAACAGAAATTCACTCAGGCTAATAATTCTGACAGCAAAGTATCACCTTCACTTGCTCAGTTGGTACACCGGAACCACTTCGGACCACAGGACAGAGTTATTTCAAACAGGCAACAAGCAGTTACTGCACCACATCAGGAAAAACTGGAAAGTAGACAGTTCTCCCAACACAATGATGTGTCCACCCAGATGCACTCTTTGCCAAGATCGCTGTCCTCCCTCTGTCTAATGTTGATGGGCAGTGAGCGAACATCTGACTCAACCTGGGCCTGCTCCATTCCTCTGGGAATCTGGACCTTGGATAAGGAATTTGGACTCTCCCCAAGACGCTGCGGCTGAAACCTGCAAAAGTAAGCAGCCCCTCTTCACAGGGAATTCCAACTGCTTGGGACCTAGGCCCCAGAAGACAATCTTCTACTTTCTGAGTGGTCGATGCAACTAAGAGGACAATCATTTCAGAGTTGGCCTGAAGTATCTCTTTTACATTCATTTGCATCTTGATTTTTTTTCCCATTAGAAATTGAATTTACCCAATACCTTGTCTGAATACATGGTGTATTACTAAGCCCCACGGCTTCGCAACCTGCTACCGTCTTTTCCTCAAGTATGGGGAGGCTGTGTCTCTTATTTCCAAGTCTTTCTCTACGTTTTCTCTCAGGTCCAAGAAAGGCTCCAGGAAGCCATCATCAATACCAGAAGAATGGCAGGAAATGCCAGCGATGTTAAGCCTAGGGAGCTGGCCAGGCACACAGTGTGCAGGGCACTATTTCCTGTCACCAAGTACACCAGCTACAAATAAGGGTTTTGTTTTGATTTGTTTTAAGAGAAAGAAAGCTCAAGTGGGGTAGGGGGGAGGGGCAGAGGCAGAGAGAGAGAGAGAGAGAGAATCTTTTTTTTTTTTTTTTTGAGAGAGAGAATCTTAAGCAGGCTCCACACCCAGCACAGAGCCCAACAAGGGGCTCGATCTCACCACCCTGGGATCATGACCTGAGCCAAAATCAAGAGTCAGGTGCCCCTCAAATGAGTTTTTTTAGGAGGACATGAGAATCCAAAAACTGGACTCTTTTTAGAGCCGATTACACGGTCATGTTAAGAGTTGTATTTCATCTGTTTGTTTTTGGATTTAGAACTCATACCTGTTTTTTTGTTTTGTTTCATTTTTTAGTAAATTTGAGTTTATTGTTTTGTTCTTTTCAGTAAGTTTTCTAACTTGGAATAATTTTAGAGTTACAGAAAAGTTGTCAAGATAAGAGTTCCCGCATACTCCTCACCCAATTTCTCCTATTGTCAACATTTGTGCATTTCTCACAAGCCAGGAGCTAACACTGGTACATTGCAGTGACTTGAACACTAAACTTTGTTTGGATTTCAATAGATTTTTTCCTAATTTTTCTCACCCCTGTTCTAGGATCGAACCTAAAATACACGACATTTAGTGGTTATGTCTACTTAGCCACCTCTGGGCTATGACAGTTTGTCAGAATTTCCTTGTTTTTGATGACTTTCAAAATTTGGGGATTTATAGTCAAGTATTTTGTAAAATGTTTCTCAACTTGTCTGTACTTTTTTGTCTGTATTTTCCTCATGGTTTGATTGGAATTATAGGGTTGTTGGGAGGAAGACCAAAGACATGAAATGCCCTTTTCAATATACATATTAAAGGCACATGTTTTCAACATGGCTTATTGTTGATGCTGTGAACACTCATCACCTGGCTGAGACAGTGTTTTCTAGATTTCTCTACTATAAAGTCATTTCCTTTCTCCCCTACCTTTCCATATTCTGTGCTTTAGCAAGGCTGGGGTCTTAAACCCTACCTGCTTGATGGAGGTGTATCTACTGAAATTATTTAGAATTTTTCTGTTTAGATTTTTCACATATCACTCATTTAGACATTTACACCATTATTCTTTCTTGATTTTAAAATTTCACATTAAAAAATTTAATTGCTATGTTCTAAACATTATCTAACTTTGTTCAATATATCTGTGCAACTTTTCAGTCTTCAAAATTTTTCCTTCCTTTTGTGCCTTCCCCAATTGCAAGCCTTAATTGATATTTATGTACATTACATTAATTCAAGAGATGGTTAACTCTTTCATAACACAATTTCCCTCAATTGACATATTATGTATTTTACTCTCATTTTTAATTTCTTATAGAACTTTATATCTTTCTTCTATCTGCTTCTATACATATCCTATGTGTAGATCTCAAATGTCTGGAATGGCTTTTTTTTTTTTTTTTGGAAACCAGTGAGATTTTCTTTTAGCTAGACTACTGAATATTTTGTAATTTTGTATTTGACAGTCTAACTAACTAAATGTTCATTTGTTTTCCAATTTTTCTTGGTGTTCACATTATAAACAAATCAACTGGAACTATTTTGTCTTTTTTGTAGTTAAAATTTTTGAAAACCTTGGCCAAGATGTCTTAATTTTAAATAATTATGATAGACATTTTTTTAAAGATTTTATTTGACAGAGAGACAGGGAGAGAGAGAAGGGAAAAGATTTTATTTGACAGAGAGACAGGGAGAGAGGGGAGGGAAAAGCAGGCTCCCTGCTTGAGCAGGGAGCCCCATGCGGAGCTTGATCCCAGAACCCTGGGATCAGGACTGAGCTGAAGGCAGATGCTTAATAACTGAGACAGCGAAGCGCCCCCTCCTGTTTGTTCTTATCCAGTCACCACTTAAGCATAGTCCTTAACTCAATTTTAGCATTAATGTTGCCTGTTTAGGGGCTCCTGGGTGGCTCAGTGGATCATGATCTCAGGGTCTGGAGATCAAGCCCAGATGGTGATCAAGCTGAGTGTAGAGCTTGCTTGCTTGAGATTCTCGCTCTCCCTCTGCCCCACCCCCACGCTCCCTCACATGCAGTCTCTCTAAAAAAATAACTAAAAAAGTCACCTGTTTCCATTAGTTCAGAAACTAACTGGTGGTTGCAATGACAGAGTAATTATGGTTCCTCTTCCCACTGACTCCAGTATGTGGTGACTAAACTTTGCTGTCTGGGTGCCTCAGTCAGTTAGGTGGACTCTTAATTTCCGCTCAGGTCATGATTAGGGTTGTGAGATTCAAATCTGCAGCGGGATCTAAACAAAGCATGGGAACTGCTTCAGATTCTCTCTCCTTCTCTCCTCCTCCTGCTTCCTCAGAAAAATCTTCCTTGCTGACCACTCACAGGAAGGTTTGTTGATCCTTAACAGCTTTAAAACTCAAAAGAACCCATTAGCAGAACCAAATGTGATTTTGATGTGCTGGGTTTTTTTACCAGGATTCATGGCACATGTATATGTATGTACATATATGCAGACATCTCACATACATGGCTGCTTATGCACAGCCTTCACTGACGATTTGAGTGGCTCTGAAAAGAGCCTTTGGTTTTTCTTCTCCAAACGTTCAGGTCACTCATTAGGATTCATGACTTGGAAATTATTTGCTCTGGACTTTGTGGTGGTGGCTCTCGGTCTTCTTGGGCAGCAGCACGGCCTGGATGTTGGACAGGACGCCACCCTGTGCAATGGTCACACCACCCAGAAGTTTGTTGAGCTCCTCGTCATTGCGGATGGCCAACTGTAAATGGCGCGGGATGATGCGTGTCTTCTTGTTATCACGAGACGCGTTGCCCGCCAGCTCTAGAATCTCTGCTATGAGGTACTCCAGCATGGCCGCCAGGTACACGGGTGCGCCAGCCCCAATGCGCTCTGCATAGTTACCCTTGTGGAGCAGGCGGTGGATTCGGCCCACTGGGAACTGGAGGCCGGCTCTAGACAACCTGGACTTGGCCTTAGCACGTGCTTTGCCACCGGGCTTCCCGCGCCCAGACATAACTGAGGGCACTACAGCAAACCAGCCGCTAAAGCCACTACTAGGCCTATTTATAGTCTGACAGTATGTTCTGATTGGCTAGTACGGTCGTCTAGCCAATCAGAAAGCCTCGCCAGAATCACCTCATTTACATTCACGCCACTGCCCATTAACCAATCAGACAGTGTCTGCTCAACGCGTCACTGGAGAGCTGTGCCTATAAATACTGCTCTCCTCAGCCTTCAGTGCTCTTCGCTTACTTGGTGCTGACTGGAGCCGTTAGAGCTGTAACTGGAGAGCTGTAACGCTATAGAGCTGTACACTCATCATGCCAGAGCTGACCTCGAAGGGCACAACCATTTCCAAGAAGGGTTTCAAAAAAGCTGTAACTAAAACTCAGAAGAAAGAAGGAAAGAAGCGCAAGAGATGCCGCAAAGAGAGCTATTCCATTTATATCTACAAGGTGTTGAAGCAGGTGCACCCCGACACCGGCATCTCGTCCAAGGCCATGAGCATCATGAATTCTTTTGTTACGGACATCTTCGAGCGCATCGCGGGCGAGGCGTCCCGCCTGGCGCATTACAACAAGCGCTCGACCATCACGTCCAGGGAGATCCAGACGGCCGTGCGCCTGCTGCTGCCCGGGGAGCTGGCCAAGCACGCCGTGTCCGAGGGCACCAAGGCCGTCACCAAGTACACGAGCTCCAAGTAAACTTGCCCAAGTAAGCGTCCTCACCTAAATCTAACCCAAAGGCTCTTTTCAGAGCCACTTATATTTCCTGGAGAAGGGCTGTGGGCTCTCCAATGACCGGGCACAGTCGCTAAATTGTGGTAAGTTGAGAATTCAAAAATCTGAAAAGTGATGAAAGCAGGTGCTAGTTCTACTTGAGGGGTGTGATTTGTTCAGCCAGTTTAGGACCAAACAGTGTTGTAAAAAAAACCTGCAACTGTCCCCAATTGTGCCAAGATTCACATTATCTGCTAGAGCTACCAGTATTTTTTGTGGGAGCCCTGAGCATCTCAATATGAGCAATTCTCTAATGCAAGTTCTGTGAAGCATTTGTAATCTGTACATGTTGGGGAAGACAGGTTCATAAGGGATGCAGCATGTTTTTTTAAGATAGGACAGCAGGGCAGAAGGAGAGGGCCAAGCAGGGAGCCAGAGGTGGGGCTGGATCCCAAGACCCTGAGATGCCTGAGCTGAAGGCAGATGCTTAACTGACTGAGCCACTCAGGTACCCCTGTAGCAGGCCTCTGTCCAAAAATCTTCCCCATCAGAAGCCAAGGGCCTGAAGCTGTGGAGAACTCTTGGGACCCTAAGGAATTCTGGAGAATATTAATGGTGTTTTGCTTCCTGTTTACTGCTGTGCATGAAAGAATTGGTCCTATAGACTAGCCTTGCTGCCCTCAAGCTACAGAGTTTGAGGTGCTGTCTCTTGCTTGGAGGTCTATGTTGGAGGTTCATAGAGAAGCTACTTCATATTTGAACTAACCTGGCTAAACACAATCAGCTGGTAAACAATAACTTTAACTGAATCTCCTCCCTTTTTACATTGTTTTTCTACAGTACCATTTGTTCTGTTGTAGGATTTATCATTAAATGGTGTCTGTGTCCTATATTACTGCATCATCTGGACTCTTCTCACAGAAGTAGACGAAGTACTAAAATCCATGTGTGATTGAATTCAATGACCTTAAAAGGAAGGGATCAAATTACTTCCAGCAGATCTGGGATTTAGCTGGAATCTTCAACTTCACTTAATTTAAAAGCACTTTTTTATGACTTAGAAATGTATATATGTTTTCTTCTCATTAAATAAAATTTAGTGCCACGCGATAGTGCCAAGCCCGACACAGCTTTTACCTCAGATTATGTTGTGGCTGCAAATAACAGAGGAGTACCAAATGAATGAGCTGATAGAATAAGCAATATCACTAATCAGGATGCCCAAAGGCAGAGAAATTGTAGGAGTGGGATGATCAGAGTCCAGGTTCCATGGCCATGATTGCTCTTCTCCACACCCTGACTTTACCCTCATGCTGGCCACAGGTCCAAGTGTTCATGCAGATGAGACGAAGTAAAGGCAAGAAGAAACACTATTTCACTGGGTCTCTGAGAGCAAGAAAAGCCTTCCCTGAGGATTTCCTTGTCCCTTTTCCTTTCTTCTTTTTTCTTTCTTCTTGGAGGAGGGGCAGTACAGAGGGAGAGGGGAAGAGAGAATCTCAATCTCAAGCCAACTCCCAGCTCAACAGAAACCAAAGTCGGGCTCCATATCACAACCCTGGGATCATGTCCTGAGCTGAACTCGAGTCAGATGCTTAACTGACTGAGCCCCACCTTGTCCCTTTTCTAAACCTGAGTCTAGTTCTAAACACTGCTTGAGCCATTCTTCTACAGGGAATGGGACCATGTGACTGGTATGGGCAAATTTCCTTCATATTAATCTGGCATATTTTTATTAAATATAATTCTAGGTATTTTTGTTGTGCTCTTATTGTAAATGGTGTATTTCCCTATTCAAATCTTCTAGCATTTAAGTGTTCTATGTGAAAGTATTGATATCTGTGGATCATTTTTATATCCTATTATACTTAATTGACTTACATTCTTGTTGGCTTTCTGGTAAATTCTGTTGGGTTTTACATGTTTGCAATAATATCTGAAAATAAACATTTTACTGTCTCCTTTTAATTAGTTTGCTTCTAATTTCTTTCTCCTGTCTGATTTCAATGGTGCACAGCCTTCATAATGATGTTAAATAGAAATGAAGAGAGTAGGCATTATTTTTTTCCTATTTGCACTATTCCTCATTAGATATATTTCTCATAATGAGGTAGAATTCTTTGTCTACTTTATTGAGAGCTCTAAGTTAAGAATAGATACTGAGTTTTAGAAAATGCCTTTTCAGCATCACTGGGGATTGATCATAAACCTCTCCTCTTTAGATATATGATGAGTTATTTATTCAATTCATAAAAATAATATGGAAGGTAATGCTTTTTTTTCTTTTAAAGATTTATTTATTTTAGACAGTGTATGGGCACATGTGCATAGACACACATGAGTGAGGGGTGGGGAGAAAGGGAGAAGGAGAGAGAATCCCAAGCTCCTGCTGAGTGCAGAACTTAATCCCGTAGCCCTGAAATCATGACCTGAACTGAAACCAGATGAACTGAAACCAGAAGAGTCAAATGCGCAATGGACTGAGCCACCGAGGTACCCCTAGGCCACCCAGGTACCCCTAGAAAATAACTGTCTTTTTAATACTCTGAAACTGCATACATTGGAATTCTCTTTTTAAAAAACTTTGGTAAAATTCCTTTTTCAAAACAACTAGTACTTGGTGTCTCTTTTTCAGTTGACAGTACTTTGACCATTTTCTCTATTTTATGAAGCTGTTCTGTTTAGATTTGCTAATAATTTGTAATAAGTTTTGGTAAATTATATTTTACAAGAAAATAATTTAAAGATATCCCCTTAGAGACAAGCAAATTGGTCTCTAATGATTTTCTCTCCACTGTGTGTGCAACTGCAAGTCCTTTACTATCCCTAATTTTGTGTTTCTGTTTTCTCACTTTTTTACAAACCCCATCAGTTACTGGCTAATCTTTATTTATGTATTTATTTTAGATTTTATTTATTTGACAGAGAGAGAGAGAGATCACAAGTAGGCAGAGAGGCAGGCAGAGAGAGGGGGAGGCAGGCTCCCCGCCGAGCAGAGAGCCCAATGTGGGGCTCCATCCCAGGACCCTGAGATCATGACCTGAGCTGAAGGCAGAGGCTTTAACTCACTGAGTCACCCAGGTGCCCCAATCTTTTATTTTTTTAATGTATTTATTTATTTATTATTTCTTTACTTTTGCATTTAATACAGTTTTACCGTAATGAAAAATTTAAAGTTTTGTCATTTCTCTTTCTCCTAAGTACTTTTTTCCAGATTTTTTCATTATTTAACCTTTTGCCTTCCACTGACTCCCTTTATTTTTATTTTTTCCTAGCTTCTTTAGTGGGGTGCTTACTTCATCGAAACAATTCTCACACTGCACAGTTTTGATATAAATGAATTTCAGTTACAACAGTTCAGTTAAATAACACCAATTGTCCAACAACACAGTACAAATTTCAGTAGTGAGTAGTTGCATAAATTATAAACTTCAGTGTTGGATCTTCAGTTCATAAGTCACTACACAGAAAACAAATGCACATCGTGTTCTATCATGCAACCTATCACATCACTTATTTATGTATTTTTTTAAAGATTTTATTTGTCAGAGAGAGAGAGAACGCACAAGTAGGGGGAATGGCAGGCAGAGGAAGAAGCAGGCTTCCTGCTGAGCAAGGAGCCCGAAGCAGGACTCAATCCCAGGACCCTGGGATCGTGACCTGAGCCGAAGGCAGACACTTAACCGACTGAGCCACCCAGGCGTCCCACATCACTTATTTTAAAATGTGTTGGTTACTGGACATTGCATATGCTACTCAGTTTACGTACAAATAGGAAGTGTGTACTTTTAGTTGCCACTTTGTCTCCCAGTGATAAATGTACATGACAAGAATTGATCATCAAAAGAGGGATTTGGTCATCAAGATGAAAGTATAAGAAAAAAAAGAAAAATAATCATCCTGGAAGTGGAATTCAAATTAAATATAAAAGGAGTTCTAGAAGAAAGAGCTGGCAGTGAGATTGCTGGCGCTGTCGCTATGGAGAGACTAGCTACATGACCAGAGGAACTAGGGGAAGGTGAACTCGGTAACATAAATCGGAAAGTATCTGTGTCAAAAAGGATGAAGATGTTTCAGAGAAAGTGGTGCTGGCAAAATACTTCATACTACGGGAATTCTCAAAGATATTTCACAACATTGAAAATACAAAGAAGAAAATGGTGGAAGCTGACCCGAATTTAGAAAGAGCCATGACCATTCACCAAAGTATAGAAAAGACACTCAGTGTACCCTAAGTTATATGATGACGAGAAGGTGAGCATGCTCAACGACTTTAAGATTAAGTTTTTAAAAAAGAAATGACACTTTAATTCTTTCATGGTTTTAATATTTTAAAGTACAATGTCCTAAATATTTTTTTCACCTCCCTCTATAATCATAATAGATAGTTAAGGGAGTTTTTTAATGTCTGGATAAAAATGTAGAAATTATGAAGTAATCATGATTTTTCCCATTGATTATTAAGATTGCTTTGCATCAACATTTTTTAAGATTTTATACTACCTGAAGAACTGCCTGTATTTATGCTTTCTGATTAATGTAAGCATTTAAACTATCTTTTTTTCCTCTAAGCCATGCTCCCCCTTATTTCCACAGGTTCTGTAAATATTCTGAATTCTCACTGATAGGCAAGAGTTGCTGAAAGATACGACTTTCTTCATTCTCCACTAGGAACCTGGAAGCATTTATTATTAGAAAAGCAAAGCCATTGGTCAAAATGTCTTTCCTTAGATCACACTTGGAGGCCAAGACTCCAGCTTTAGGGAACTTGGTAGCACAAAGGCAGTTGGAACAAGTTTGCGATCTCTGAAGACTTTTGTAATGTCGGACAAGTACGAGCAAAGCTTTAGTTCAAAACCATCCCTCGGAAAGCAGTGAAAACACAGGGGTTCTTCTTGTTGTTTCAGGTTTTTAAAATGTGTTTTAAGAAAGGTGCTGTCTGCCTGTTGCCAGCACCTCAGTCCCTGAGTAATAGAGGACTGGCATGATGGAATTTTCCGAGGCAAAAGGCCACAGCAGGGCTATGGCTCTGCTTTAAATACAGTGAGGTTGGGTTTGGGAACTGGGGAGAGCAGATCCTGAAGGTGCTCCCCTCCCTAAGCACCTAGCTGTTTACTCCTCCCCGACAACACCGGCAATGATTGCCCGTTGGGATTTGCTCTGGAAGCAGGGGAGGTCTTCCCTATCACTCCCTAATTCTAGGCTGTGGGGTTGTTATGCCACAGAGCAGAAAACATAATGAGTGCCATGAAGGTGAGGGCTGGAAAAAAGACAGAGCACCTAAGCCTGTCGAGACCTGGATGCTATCACTGCCCTTGAGCTACCATAATGCCTCTGAACCCAGAACAGGAGAAAGACCTCTGCTGGTGCAACAGTCAAAGGAGAAACTTCCCAGTCTCATCTCAGATGGAAGCGTGAGGTATGTGGGGCAAGGGAAACCCTCCTGGGGAGCGGGGCCGCAAGGAACCACACCAACGTAAGTCCTCACTCCACTGCTCCAGCAGGCAGGCATTGCTCTTTCTTGAGTGGAGGGCAACTCAGAAAGTGGCCGCATTTTGTTGTTACTCTTTATTTGTGTTCCAAAAAATATTTTAAAATTGTGTTTCTTTTTTCTCTGTTCTTCAAACATTTGCTCAATGAATGAATGTGTGTGTGTAGAAGGATAAGACCGAGGAGGTGCTTACTCTCCTTGTGTTTCCTTTCTAGTAGAGTGAGGTAGACATAAACACACAAGGTCTTAATTAGTTACGAATGAGGGAGATAATTAGGTACCCCCAAAAGGCTTTGTGTAGTCTATAATTTAGTCTAAGTTACTTCAGTCCAGCTTTTTCTCAGGAAGACAGTAGACATGCAGAGTGAGTGTGTCTACTTATAACAACCAAACATCTTTCAAGCTAAGAGGGTCCTGCTTGGAGAAACTGGCAAGGAGAAGCTCCTATGATACTACAAGAACATCAGTCTGTGTTTCAAGATGCCCACGGAGGTCACTGAAGCTGCCTACATTCAGAAGAAATGCCCCTTTACCAGCAATGTCGTCATCTGAGGGTGGATCGAGTTTGGCGTGGTCACCGAGATGAAGATGGAGAGGATCATTAGTCATCCAGCAAGACTGCCTCCAACCTTCCAATCTGAGTGACCGAAAGCACAATTACTCAGAGGAACACCATAAGAATATGTCCTTCTACCTGCCCTCCTGCTTTACGGGTGCCCGGGTCAGTAACACCGTCACAGCGGGGAAATGCCAGCCCCTGAGTCAGACCATGTACTTTGCCATGCTCAAGGTCCCCAAGCCCACTGGCACCAAGAAGCGATCTAGAGGTTCTGAGACTGGATGCCTGCCAATCCCAAACAAAATAGTTATTTTCCCATTCATCAATCAATCAATCACTCCAGCCCAGATAGAATGATGTAAATTTTGTGTGCATCAATGTTAAGCTAAACCTTAGAAGCAACCTCTTAATTTGTGATGTGTAATGGGTTCAGTTTTGTTCTGTAAAAGGACATATCCAAGTCTTAACCCCTCATACATATGAATGTGACTTTGTTTGGAAATAGGGTATAATTAAGAGGTAATTAAAAATCCTGAGATGAGGGACCCCTGGAGTGGCTCAGTTGATTAAGCGGCTGCCTTCAGCTTAGGTCATGGTCCCAGGGTCCTGGGATTGAGTCCCGCATCGGGACTTGATCAGTGGGGATTCTACTTCTCCCTCTGCCTGCTGCTCTCTCTGCTTGTGCTCTGTCAAGTAAATAAATAAAAATCTTTAAATTTTTAAAAAAAGAATCTTGAGATGAGATCATCCTGGATTTAAGGTACCCTTATAAGGGAAAGGAGCAGGACACTGCAGGCACAGAGATGCGGAACAGAGGGCCATGTGAAACCTGAAGTGGGCAGAGGGAGAAGGAGAGTCTTAAGCAGACTCCACACTGAGCGTGGAGACTGACCCCACTGGGGCTTGATCTCAGGACCCCAGATCACGACCTGAACCGATACCAAGAGTTGGATGCTTAAACTAACTCCACCATCCAGATGCCCCAAAATATGAGCTTTAATAATAAAACAATGCCAGACTGAAATAGTTATTAAAATATTTTTAAAATGTTTGATATAGTAATATTTGTGCTACTTTATTTGCACTTCAAATAGCAAATAACAATTACAGTATTTTGAGGTTCTTGTGAGTATTAACGATATTTTGAGAGATCTGTAACCATGGTTAAGTGCTAGGAATATGGCTGTGATTCCCAATGGCAACAAAGCAGCAGGTATGGTTAATACGACTGGTCTGTTTGCTATGCTGTATTCATGACTGAAAGGAATGCTAAATTTCAGTTGATGGTTAGTGAAAACAAAAATTTTTCTCATCTAAGATTACTTTGTCAACTGAGTGGAGAGTGGATTTTATGGAGACAAGATTAAGAACAGTGAGACTAGCTAGGGACAGTAATCCAGGTGTGAGACAGATGACAGGGCCTGGACAAAAATGGCAGTAGTGGAGATGGGGAAAAGCAGTCAGATAACAAAAACATACAGGAAATAAAATCGATATATCTTCTTTTTTTTTTAAGATTTTACTTATTTATTTGATAGAGAGGTAGAGAGAGAGCACAAGTAGGGGAATAGCAGGCAGAGGGAGAAGGAGGCTCTCCACTGAGCAGGGAGCCCAATGTGGGGCTCGATCCCAGGACCCTGGGATCATGACCTGAGCTGAAGGCAGCTGCTTAACCGACTGAGCCACCCAGGCATCCCTAAAATCGATATATCTTGTAGACAGATTGAAGTGGAGACTGAACAAAGGAACTAACAAGGAAAAAATATCACATCTCTGGCTTGGACAACCATGTGAATGGGATGGCACCATGGATACAATGAACCATGAAAATTGAAGACACTGTCAAGAGAGACTGTAAACCCTTGTGGAGAGAATTTTGAGGTGGCTGTTAGTGTCAGAATGGTGATGTTGAGAAAGCAGTTGAATTTACTGGTTTGGAATTCAAGGGGAGCCCTAGACTGCAGATATAAATTTGTGAGTCTACCATAAGTGTTTAGAGCAGAGGGTGTGGTTTAGGCTACCTAGAGTAAGTTTAGCTTTGTAGTGTCCAATATGGTAGCCACTAAGCCACATGTGGTTACTGAGCACTTGAAATGTTGCAAGTCTGAACTAAGACATGCTATAAGTGTAAAATACACATTGGATTTCAAAGATCTAATTTTTTTAAATGCAAATTATCATAATTTTATCTTTATTACATGCTGAAATTATAACATTTTTGATATATTGGATTAACTAAAATATTTGATTAAACTTATAATTTCACCAATTTCTTCTTTCTACTTTCAATGTGGCTGCTGGAAAGTTTAAAGTGACATATAAGGCCAACTTTTGTGGCTTGCCTTGTATTTGTCGGATGTTTTTGAAATTAAAAATGTCTGCTCTGCTAAAGACCCTGGTAAGAGAATGAAAAGACAGACCATAGAGAAAATATTTGCAAATCATGTATTTGATAAAGAACTTGTATCTAGAATATATTTTAAGAAATGCCTAAAACTCAACAGTAAGAAAATCAACCCAATTAAAGAACAGGCAAAAGATCTAGACAGACATCTCACCAAAAAGATCTACGGATGGCAAATAAGTGTATCAAAAGATCCTCAACGTAACTATTATTAGGAAAATGCAAACTAAAACAATGAGCTCTTACATACCTATTATTAGAACAGCTAAAATCCAAAACGTGACATTATCAAATGCTGATGAGGATACGGAACAACAAGAATTCTCATTCATTCCCTGCTTGTGAGAATGCTGAATGATACAGCCACTTTGGAAGACAGTTTAAGAGTTCCTTATTAAGTGAAACATACAACCCAGCAATTGTGCTCCTGGTAATATTTACACAAGTGTTTTGAAAAGTTATGTCAACGTAAAACCTGCACACAAATACTTACTACAACTTTACTTACAATGGCTAAAAAGTGGAAGCGACCAAGATCCCTTGAAATATGTAAATGGAATTCGAGGGGAGCCCTAGACCGCAGATAGAAATCCATGAGTCTGCCATAGATGGTTAAACCAACCACAGTTGGTCTATCCATACAACAGAGTTATTCAGTCATAAAAAGGCTCAAGACAGTAATCTATATAACAAAAGTAGATAAATCTTAAATACATGCAGCTAAGGGAAAGAACCAGCCTGAAAAATCAAAACTTTTCAATTCTAGAGTTGATTAGGATCGGAAACTGCAGATACCTGCTGTTTTATAAGGTTTTATCAAGGCAGCTGGAACCCCTGACTGGAGATTATGCCCCCTTCCCATACAATGTGGCACAGATGTCCCATCTATTATTAGCTCCTTTGAGGTCTCCTGTATTCAGAGAACAGGCAAAAGATCTAGACAGACATCTCTCTCACGTGCAGGGGCACGTGACACTTTTTTCCTATGAATTTTTACTATACATATTCAACCAAATGGCATTTCAGTTCATTTTTATTTTTATTTCTTGTAAAGAAGATGTATATACATTACATCTTTTTAAAAAGGGAAGAAACTAGAAATCAACAAACTGAGGATTCTAGCTGAACCACAGGATTCTGGGAAGTAGTCATAATAATTTGATCCCTTCTTTTTTTTGTTGTTGTTGATTTCCATTGCCTTTTTCACTGATTTTTTTAAATGCTTATGGGCTCTCTCAGAAGAATCCAGATGATTATGACAGATTAGATCTTGTACCCAAAGTCTTCTGCCATGAATACGGGGCATCCTATTTTGATAAATACCATATGACCTGATTTGGAACACTGCGGTATTTAAGTCCAGTAATACAGGGCACAAACACAACTTAATGATCCAATCGCAAAATAAACAAGTGACCCTATTATAATTTATAATAAATGATGCAAAAAAAAGTTAATTCATTAATGTTACTTGCTTGCCAGTTGATTGTGGTTAGCCAATTATTGGGTTCCAGTGTGAATTAGTTGGCATGGCAAAATCTCCACATTCCCATCAACCTTCTCTTGATAAATAGCCCAGTTTAGAAACTACAATAAATGTTCAGATAAAATCAGACCAAGAAATTCTGGGCTTTGGGCTTCAAATAGCAGCAGCTTATGGGCAGCTAGCCTGATCCATAGAATATTTTCACACACCACAGCCAATGTAGAGAGGAAGTAAAACAGCTGTAACTAATGCGCCCATACTAGAATGGTCTTCAGGTCTGTAAAGTCTGTCCCCAGCTCCAGGCTTTCACTGTCATCTGATATAAAGTACTTAGAAAACTAAGATTTTCCCTTTTTAGAGAAAGGGAAGCCATATTCCTTATGGCTCTCGTGGCCCATGGAAGGATCTCCCTGAGGACACAGGATTATTAGAGTTTCTGTTCCAAGGATTCCCTTCTCTGAATTCCTTCACCTAAAGTCTCACTGAAAATGCTGTAAATGAATAAACAATCCAGTTAGGTATTTAGTACTAAAAGGTAGTCATGCAACCACTCCAGTGAGACCTTATTTCTCAAACATGTGGTGTGAGCACAGTGAACTTGGCAAAATGAACCAAGGAATCTGCTTGTTATACCAGCAGTTTCCAGGTCAGAACACCTACCCACATACATTACAACTAAGAAGAGCCTACAGTCTTTTGGAAAGTGTGCGTGGCTCTTAAAAGAGCCTTTGGGTTCTAAAGCTTGTCTGGTGACTGCAATCGTTTTACTTGGAGCTGGTGTACTTGGTGACGGCCTTGGTGCCCTCGGACACGGCGTGCTTGGCCAGCTCCCCGGGCAGCAGCAGGCGCACGGCCGTCTGGATCTCCCGGGACGTGATGGTCGAGCGCTTGTTGTAATGCGCCAGGCGGGACGCCTCGCCCGCGATGCGCTCGAAGATGTCACTGACGAAAGAATTCATGATGCTCATTGCTTTGGACGAGATGCCGGTGTCGGGGTGCACCTGCTTCAACACCTTATAGATGTAAATGGAATAGCTCTCTTTGCGGCATCTCTTGCGCTTTTTACCTTCTTTCTTCTGAGTTTTGGTTACGGCTTTCTTGAAACCTTTCTTGGAAATGGTAGTGCCCTTCGAAGTCAGCTCTGGCATGGCTGGTAAACAGCTCCAATGTGGCCAACAACTGGCACTTGGGGAGGCTGAGTGTGGTATTTATAGGCACAGTACTCAATGACGCACTCGGCAGCCAACATCTGATTGGTCAATGGGTATCTGTTTGTAAATGAGGTGATTCCAGGAACGTTCTCTCATTGGTAGACTATCAGCCAATCAAAAAAATAGGCCTGGTGCCTGGCCTAACGGAAATTTTCTCCGTTATTACACATCTGTTCTTAAACTAAGTCAGGACACGGGAAGCAGGGCGGCAAGGCACACGCCAAGGCCAAGACGCGCTCGTCGCGGGCCGGCCTCCAGTTCCCGGTGGGCCGCGTGCACCGGCTGCTGCGCAAGGGCAACTACGCTGAGCGGGTCGGGGCCGGCGCGCCCGTCTACCTGGCGGCGGTGCTCGAGTACCTGACGGCCGAGATCCTGGAGCTGGCGGGCAACGCGGCCCGCGACAACAAGAAGACGCGCATCATCCCGCGCCACCTGCAGCTGGCCATCCGCAACGACGAGGAGCTCAACAAGCTGCTGGGCCGCGTCACCATCGCGCAGGGCGGCGTCCTGCCCAACATCCAGGCCGTGCTGCTGCCCAAGACCGAGAGCCACCCTCATAAAGTCCAGTGCAAATAATACCTCACAAGCAGTAAAGCTTCGCGGGTGAAAACAAACCCAAACTGAACCAAAGGCTCTTTCCAGAGCCACTCACGTTTTCTGAGAAAGAGCTTAGAGTACAAAATGTTAGAACAGTAACAGATTCACCCGCAACAAATAAGGATTTAACTGACCACAACTCTTTTTAATAGGATGCTGAAGATCATCTAGTTAATGGTGACAGAAGCCCTGAAGCAGTTCACCTAAATGCGCAGTAATTTTTACAATGTAACTTTTTTAGCCCTCCAGAGTGCATAGAGCAGCCATCTGGCAGGGTCTTGGGAGCGGAAGTGCCTCTCCTTGGAAAAGGCGCAAACTTAGATTAGGGCTATTGTGACAACAACAAACTTAGCACCAAACATGGGGTATGGCTGGCCTTTTGAGACTTTGTGGATCATCAGAACATTGGGACTCGATTCCATGGGGTCATCAACCCAGTCTCACCCTCTGCTGCTAGAATCCAGAAGAGTGCAGTGAGATAGGCTGGTCTGTCACTTATGGTTTCTTCTCTTCTCCCATGAGTCCTCTAAAATCCTGAAATTTATCCTAAATCCTAAAATCCTGAACGGGACCACATTTAACATTCTACCTAGTAGAAATAAAACTGACATGTGACTATCTTCCCATCTTAAACTATATATTCTTACACAGTCCAACTTACTTCACAAGTATGTTAATCAACCAATAATATATAACCATGGGTGCCTGGGTGGCTCAGCTGGTTAAGCGACTGTGTTTGGCTCAGGTCATGATCCCGGAGTCCGAGGATCGAGTCCAGCATTGGGCTCCCAGCTCCATGGGGAGTCTGCTTCTCCATCTGACCTTCTCTTCTCTCACTCTCTCTCACTCAAATAAATAAATAAAATCTTTAAAAAAATAATAATGATATATGACCATCATATAAGAATGGCACCCAAATAACACAATGCTGGAAATAAGAACTCAATTTGTTGCCTTTACTGGAATATAACAATATTATTAGATCGCTGACAGTTTTCTCTTTAAAATCTAGCAGCAAAATTTGGGATTCTCCAGATGAATCTCCTCTCCCTTTGCTATCCCAGAGAAATTAAATCCTACATGATATAAGTAATTTTATTACTAACATCTTTCTTCTGATTCTCCTTAATCCCAGCCATTCAGGTTCTGCTTAGATTCTAGGCTGCTATCTGTGTTTTTTTCTGGGCAATTTGGGATCTTGTATCATCTGAAGGGCCAGGTAGGGCCTAAATCCAGTAATAAGTGGTTATAAGAAACCAAAGAGAAGATACAGAGAAGGGAAGATCATGTGAAAGTCGAAGGCAGAGAATAGAAGTGATATGGCTACAAACCAAGAAACACTAAAGATTCCTGGAAGCCAACAGAAACCAGGAGGGAAGCATGGGACAAATTCTCTCCCTGAGCATCCAGAAGGAACCAGTTCTGTTAACACTTGATTTTGACTTCTTCCTGCCAGAAATATACAAGAATAAATTTCCGGGTTTTTTTTTTTTTTTAAGATTTTATTCATTTATTTGACAGCGAGAGAGAGATTACAAGTAGGCAGAGAGGCAGGCAGAGAGAAAGGGGGAAGTAGGCTCCCTACTGAGCAGAGAGCCAGATGTGGGACTCGATCCCAGGACCCTGAGATCATGACCTGAGCCGAAGTTAGAGGCTTAACCCTCTGAGCCACCCAGGTGCCCCGAATAAATTTCTGTTTTAAACCCTCAGTTTGTGATAATTTGTTATAGCAGCCATAAGAAACGAATACTCTCTCTTTTAGGAGGATGCAAAAATAAGCTACAGACTCAAAGTAAATAGCTGCAAAGCACACATTTTATAAAGGACTACTACCTAGGATGTAAAAAGAACTCCCAAAACTCAACAGTAATAAACTAACCAACAATCCATTTAGAAAATAGATGAAAAACATAAATGGACATTTCATCAAAAAGGATATACAGACGGCAAATAAACACCTGAAAAGGTGTTCAATACCATATGTCATTAGGTAATTTCAAATTAAAACCACAATGAGATGCCAATATATACCTACCACAATGACCAAAATCCAAAACACTGACACCATCAAATTCTGGCTAGGAGCTGAAGTAATAGAGAACTATTTTTCATTGTTGGTTGTAGTGAAAAATGGGACAGTCAGTTTGAAAGACACAGTTGGTTATAAAAGTAAACATTAGCTTACTATTTGATCCAGCAATTGTGATTTATCTAAGATTATTTATCTATGTGTGCGTGTGTGTATATATCTCCCAAATGTTTATAGCAGTTTTATTCACAATTCAGTTCAATAGATGACTGGATAAATAAACTATGGTACATCTATACAAGGAGGTTTTATTCAGTGGTAAAAAGAAATGAGCTTTCAAGCAATGAAAAGGCAGTAGGAATCTTCAAAGCATACTGCTAAGTGAAAGAAACCAGTCTGAAAAGATAACATACCACATGAGTCTAATAACATCCGGGGAAAGGCAAAACTATAAGAACAGTAAGAAAGATCAACGGTAGTCAGGCTCGTGGTAGGAGAGGACAGGGATGAAGAGATGAAGGATGGAGGATTTTTAGGACAAGGAAACCATTCTCTGTAATACTATATGGTGAGTACATGACATTATGCATTTGTCAAAACCCACAGAACTAACTGCACAACACAGAGTGAACACTAATGTAAATTATGGATTTTCGTTAATAATAATATACCAATAGAGATTCATTACTTGTAACAAATGAAGCACACTTACATAGATGCGGAGGAAATGTATTAGGTATATGCACTTTCTGCCCAATTTTTCTGTGAACTTGAAACTGCTTTTAAAAATAAAGTCTAGGGGTGCCTGGGTGGCTCAGTGGGTTAAAGCCTCTACCTTCAGCTCAGGTCATGATCTCAGGATGCTGGGATTGAGCCCCGCATCAAGTTCTCTGCTCAGCAGGGAGCCTGCTTCACCCTCTCTCTCCACCTGTCTCTCTGGCTACTTGTGTTCTCTCTCTCTGTGTCAAATAAATAAATAAAAATCTTAAAAAAATAGATAAAAAATAAAAATAAAGTCTATTTTTTTATTTTTTAAAAAGATTTATTTAGTTGAGAGACAGTGTGAAAGAGAGAGATCACAAGCAGGGGGAGGGATAGTGGGAGAAGCAGACTCCCCACTGAGCAAGGTGATGGGTGTGGGACTTGATCCCAGGACTCTGAGATCATGACCTGAGCCAAAGGCAGATGCTTATTAACAACTGAGCCACCCAGGTGCCCACAAAGTCTATTTTTAAAAAAATAAAATCCCAAAAGATTACCTACCATATAATTCAATTTACACAACATTCTTGAAATGACATAAAGAAACAGAAACTATATTAGTGGCCCAAGAGTCAAGAGAGAGTGTGGGTGGCAGATAAGTGTCTGTGCTATAAAAAGGAAACATGAGGGATCCTTGCCATGATGGAAGTATTCTATATTGATTATATCAATGTCAACATCCTGGTGGTGATATTGTACTAAGTTTTGCAAGATGTATCTTTTGGGGAAACTGAGTAAGTGCTACATGGTATCTCTAATATTTTTTACAATTGCATGAGAATCTACAGTTATATCAAAATAAAGTTCACTTAAAAAACTTTGTAAGATGCAGTTGAAGTCATGTTGACAGGGAAATCTTGCATTAAATGTTCATATCAGAAGAGGAGAAAGTTCTCAATTCATTACTACAAACTTCTATATGAAAGTATAGAAAAAGAAGAGCAAAATAAGTTCAATGAAAGAAGAAAGAAAGATAAAAGAACTCAGGGCACCTGGGTGTCACAGTCAGTTAAGGATCTGATTCTTGGTTTTAGCTCAGGTCGTGATCTCAGAGTCAAAAGATCCAGCCTCAACTTGGGCTCCACACTCAGCACGTAGTCTGCTTGAGTTTTTCTCTACCTCTTCCTCTATCCCTCCCGCTCTTGCTGTCTCTCTCTCTTTAAAATCAACGATCAAAAAAAAAAAAAAAAAAGAGAGAGAGAGAGAGAGAACTCAATGAGATTAAAAACAAAAAATATAAAAACCATGGCAACAATGTTTAAAAAAAACCAATACATTTGAGAAGCTCTATCAAGACTGATAATAAGAGAGAAATTACCAATCTCAAATAAAACGGGGATATAAAAGATCATTAAAATGATAAGGGAATACTGCAGGCAGCCACACACTAGAAGAATTCATCCAAGACAAAGTAGAAAAATGGAATATTCTTATAACTTTTAAAGAAATGGAAATAGTAACAAAAACCTTCACTCAAATAAGTTCTGTAGATCCACATGGTTTCACTAAAGAATTCTACCAAACGTTTAAAGAAGAAATAGCACTGATTTTATACACTCTCCTCCAGATAAATGAAAGAAAAAACACTTCTCAACCTAATTTATGATTCTAAAATTAGCCCAATACTAAAATCATATAAAAACAATATAAAATAAAACTACAGATCAATATCCCTTATGAACATAGAAAAGAAACAATAATAGCAAATCAAATCCAACAGTGTATAAAGATCAAGGAATGTAAGACAGGTTCAATATTCAAAATTAATCAATGTGATCTACCATATTAACAGTATAAAGAAGAAAACTATACCCATAGTAATGAATGCAGAGAAAATGACTGAAAAAATTCACTATCCTTTCCTGCCTAAAAACTCTCAACAGAGCAGGAATAGAATTTCCTGAGTGTGATAAAGGAGCTCTACAAGTATCCTACAGACATCATATTAATGAAGAGAGAGTTAATACTGCCCCATAAGATCAGGAACAAGGCAAAGATATTCATTATCACCATTACATTCAATTTCTGAAGTCTTTCACAGAGCACAAATAAATTAAAGGCAAATGGATTTGAAAGAAGTAAATAAAACTCCTTCTATTTGAAGATGATGGGATTGTCCATGTGGAAAATCACAAGGACCCCACAAAAAAAACCAAACCAAACCAAAACCAAAACTCCTAAAACTTAATAACTGAAACATAAAAGAACTATAATATCAAACAATTTTGAAAAGAAAGAATAAAGTGGGAGGAATCACTCCAGCTTCAAGACTTGTTATATAATATGGTGATTAAGACTGTGTAGTAATAGGAAAGGGATAAATAGATTAATGGACCAAAACAGAGAACCCACAAATAGTCCCACACAGGCAAGGCTAGCTAGCTTTTGACACTGATGAAAAAGAAATTTAAGGGAGGAAGAATAATCTTTTCAACAAATGATGTCAGACCAATAGGCAAATATAGGAAACTCAACCTAAGCCTCACACCTTTCACAAAAATGCGTTTAAAACTGATGGTAGATTTAAATGTAAAATGTAAAACCATGAACCTTTTAGAAAGAAAGAAAAATCTTTGGGATCTAGAGCTACACAAAAAGTTCTTAAACATGAAACCAAAACCATCCAGGAGAGAAAAAAAAAAATTGGTAAATGTCATCAAAAGTAAAAATGTTTGTTTTGTGAAAGTCCTGTAAAGAAGATTAAAACAACAAGCTATAGATATAAAGAATATATCTGCAAACTCTAAATATGACAAATTTACATTTAGGATATATAAAGACTTTTCTAAGCTCAATAGTAAAAAAAAAACCATACACCTGTCCCATTAAAAAAAGGGCAAAAGTCACAAAGAGCCATTTCACAGAAATTAATAAACATTAACATTAACAACCATTAGGGAAATGCAAATTAAGACTGATGAGATATCAATATATACCTATCAGGCAACTAAAATACAGAATAGTGACAACACTGAATGCTGGCATAAATGTAGAGAAATTCCATGTCTCATACATTGCTGCTGAGAAAACAAAATGTTATCGTCACTTTGGAAAATTTCTTGGCAGTTTCTTAAAATGTGAAAGGTATGTTTACCATATGATCCCATACTCCCTGTACTGAGCATTCATCCCAGTGAAATGAAAACTGACATTTACACAAAGACCTCTCTGTTCACAGTAGGGTTTTGGTGGTTTCTTTTTGTTTTGCTTATTCTATAATAGTCAAAACTTCGGAAAAGCTAGAATGTCCTTTAAAAGGTGAATGTTAAGCCGGGCTGTTATTTATCCCTACCGTGGAATACTACCAAGCAATAAAAACGAAGAGCTACCGACACATCCGACGACCTGAATGCACCTCTGCGGAATTTTGCAGAATAAAAATATGATAGGATTTCATTTACAGGACATTTCAAAATAGAATCATTGAATGTATATTAATGTTCACTTTCAGCTGGCGTCCTTGGTGGTCATCACACAGGAAACAGCCATCTGATGAAAACTTCAAGGTCTGAAGGAAGCCTTTGCTTCCAGTGAGACTGCGCAACATGCCCCCACGGTAGCAGAAGAAGCATGCCTCCCCCAACCGCCCAGGTTCCCCAGGAGAACCGACGCCCACTATCATTGCTGAAATTCAGGGCCAAGTTGCTTTAGGATCTCGCCCAACAAACAAAACTCCCATTTACGGTCCTCGCATTTCTCACCGCCTTCCCTAGAGACTCAGGAAAACCCCTTAGACGATCAACCACAGAACATGAGCAGCCCTCTAAGAAAGACTGATGACTTTCAGGGACTTGGAGGAAGGGGTTCCTTTATAGTCCGTCTACTCAAATGAGTTTGAAATAACCAGGTCTGATTGGATGAACAATAATAGAATATACGTCAAATCAGGACTGCTCGTTCAACTCTCTGGATGGACAGATGCCGAGGCGGCTTCAGCCAATCAGAACATGCCCCAGTGAAGGTGCCGGAGGACCCTTCCTTTTATTTGTGCGCAAAGTACTCTTATTTCTGTTCCCTCTGCTTTTGAAGGTGGGAAGAAGCAAATAGGCCAGGCTGACAGCAAGGCGCACTGTGTTGCTCCGGGGCTGGTGAGTGGCAAGCCTGTTGGGAGGAAGGTGGACTCAGGAGATGGCCGACCTGGCAGCTGCGAGCCCAGCACCGGGCAGGGTGGGCAGTCTGTCCATCACCAGGAACACCAAGGGCCACCACCACAGAGGCAAGTGCGACCCAAGTCTCAGTTAGTAAAAGCCCAGTGCGTAATATGCCCTCCTGGGAAAAGGACACAACAGCAAACCAAACATCAAAGGCTCTTTTTCAAAGGTGTGCACCCAATTTCAGAGAGCGACTGTGGCCAGATTCTCAAGAACCATATACAGTTCCATAAATCAACCCATTTAATTATGTTTTCTTGATAAGTTTCCTATAAATTACTCTGTGAGAATGGGTTTTATTTGAAACTATATTGTCATTATATTGAAACTTCCATTGTCATTAGATTTTAAATCTTGTTCTAACCTTTCTCATTGAAGAAAAATACCATAGGTGCCCACTAAGTTGATATCAAGACAGGGTAGGATTCTGACTTGAAAAATGCTGGGACAGTCAGTGCCAAAAGAGAAGTGCCCATCCCCCAGCCTTACAACCAGTAGAACTACTGTCCTGTCACATTTACCCCCCACCCCCAAAGGTGGGAACACAACCTGAGCTGATCTAATGAAAGAACTTCCTGAGATTTTCAGTTCTGCCCCTTGCACACACTTTTTCTTTCTTTTATGAAGTTCTGAGTAAGACTCTGGAGCTGCTGAGGAAGGGTCTCCTGGCTCTCAGAAAAGACTGAAAAGAAAAGTGAAATGAAAGGGAACAAGAAAAGTGAGTTTGGGACGTCTGGGGTGGGGAAGAAAGAGAGCAGCATTGACATCCAATCTCAGCCACCATGTTCCAAAGCCCTTAAATTTTGAGCTGCCTCAGTCTACTTAGCACTAAATCTCTCCTTCGCTTTTGGCCCTTCTTTTAAAAAATACTATTCAGTTTGACTTCTGTCACTTGCAAGAGACTGTGTCTGACAAATCAAAGTCAAAACTAACTCTGCCCATGGAAAGTTCCACCCCCCATGTGCTAGCATAACAGAAAATTAATGCATCTGCCCTTAATTCTGCCCCTCCTCTTTTGTAGCAATAATACTGACGTCTTTGCTCTTCATCCTCATGTTTCATTCAAAGAGAGGTGAAAATCAGAGTAGGAGAGAGGAATCTGGGGCATTGAACCCATTCAAAACTTTAAAGTAAATGGCTGAAGCAGAAAGTACTCACACAGTCTCAGGCCATGCCTGACTTTCCTGAAGAGAACACTGGGTGTTAAGAAAAAAGAAACAACTCTTGCTTTGGTCTCCAAGCTAAGATTAGAACGCTGAGGTAGCTGAGTGAAGAGGAAGGAAAATACAGAAAATTTAAGGGAAACTTTTATTTTCTAATAGGCGGCATTATGGCTAAAAAAACCCCATGAATCTACCTTAATTTAAAAAATACTTTATTTCTAAAAATTGCTAGCCATTATCTGAGCTTCTAGTGAGTTGTAATCACTGATCACAGATCACCATAATGAATATAATGATAAAGAAAATGTTTGATATATTGCAAAAATTACCAAAATGGAGACACAAAATGAGCAAATGCTAATAGAAAAATAGCGCCAATAGACATGCTCCACACAGGGTCACCACAAACCTTCGATTTGCTAAAAAACACAGTATCTGTGAAGTGTAATAAAGTAAAGCATAATAAAATGATGTATGTCTAAACTATGAAACTGAGTAAAAGAAACCATTTAAAAATGGAGTCAGGAGGCCAGAAGTGGGAATGCCAATGTTTTATCTCTTCTGCTCCATTGCATTCTCAACAGGAAGAAGCATACTTTACCACTGGGACAGGAGGAAGGCAGACTTTCTCCTTGTCCAGCAACAAGCTGTCAATAAGAAAGTCAGCCAATAAGAAAATACCATAACTCAGCCAATGAGAAACTGTCACCACTCTGAACTCTCACTTTCCTCCAATGGGCTTTCTTTTAAAGCAACCCCTTACAACCTCCTCCTTTTCTCTACCCAGTAATGTTCCTCTCCTTTGATCTCCAGACTTGCCTATGGTTTGCCATAGCTTGTGTGTCCCAAACTGCAATTTCTCTGCTATTCCCAAATAAACCCATTTTTCTGGTAAAATAACTGGCTGTTTTACTTTTAAGGTTGACAAAACCATACACTTGAGAGTAGCCCCCAAGTGAAACACACAATGAGAGAACAAGGAGAGGCAAAAGAACATTTTTAACACTCACTTTTTCTTGGGCTTCAAATCCCAACATGTTTCCTAAGAGGAGGGAGGCCAGATCATGGAAAGAACTTCTTTTCCCTGCAACAGAGAAAACAGAGAGGAAATAAAATCTTATTATTATTCCTGTTATAGACTTTCCTAAGTTGAAGGATTTTCTCCAGGCTCCAAATCCTTATATCTCAGACCTATGGAATAACAATCATTTAAGTAGCCAAAACAGATGATATGGCCCCTTTCCGGAAAGGACTAACTCAGGGCTCACAATACTCTCTCTGGTCTTGTGGCTGAAAAATCTTTAAAACCAAAATGCATGGGCACCATGAGGGCATTTACCAGTTTTTCTCCCTAGAGCTCCTTTTATTAGAGAAACTGTCTTTCCCATACTTATTCCAGTTAACAAATCCTCAGAGGCTTTCTAGAAACAATGCCTTTGCACAAGACTGCTTTGGCAGAGCTAAAAGACATGCCTGGAAATAAATTCACATGTTTGACTTAAACACAGAGGCGAGCACTCATGAGCATGTTTTGCAACCCTAAAAATAAGTAGAATTAATTGTAATCAACCTGGTAAACTCAAGTGTTTGTCACATCTGCAAATAATAAATTCAACAAAAAGATACATCAGGTCTTATCAAAGGAACTGTGTGATCACAGCCATTATAAGCAAGGAAGACATAGTTAATCACAGCATGTAGTTTGGAAACTTAGCTGTTCTGAGAACACTTTGGTTTCTGATGATCTTTAAGTAGCTTATCTGCAGCTGGAGGTCTTGAGACCTGCATCCTGGGGTTCCTCCCAGAACACAAGGATGATTCAATACTAGTACATCCATAAAGATGATTCACTGACTTAGGCAATCAATACTGCTACAGCACTAAAATCCTAACAATGGTTGCCAAAAATACATTTGACAAGGCTTGCTCTAAATACTTTAAAGTTAAAAACCCTTAATAAACTGAGGATAATGGGGTAAATTCTAAAAATTATTGAACAAACTAAAAAAAAGCCCAGCGTCATATATTCAATAGTGAAATAATAGTTTCGCTGCCATCAATGAATCTGCGAAAAAGAGTCCTTGTTACCACCAGGTCTTGTTGTGGAATATTAGACACAATTAATAAGTAAAGCCTGTAACCTGGTCAACTCTAAGACAGTATCACACTTGACTTAACTGTATACCAAGTGAGGTAGCCAGCTTCCAAGATGGTGGCGCTCCTTTGGCGATCAGATCGTAATAGATAAAGCAGCTTCTTTCAGTCAGAAAGTGTCAGAATGTAGCAACTGTCTGATTCCCAGCAACACACTGCCAAGATGAAGAGATGCTTTCATTTATGAGAACTTTTATTTTATAAATTCAGAGTACTCTATAAAAACAATTTTTGATTTGGAAGGACAAGGGCCTCCCACAGCAGTTCACTGAGACTATCACCAAGAGAGGAACTCCAGATGCCCACGGCCCAGAGGATACAGGTAGGAAGTGAGCCCACCCAACAGGGTCTTGAGCAGCACTGCTATCCTTTTTGGTTAGGGCATTTGTGGAGCTCCCTGCACCAAAGTACTTTTGATATCATGATAACACAGTGCTTGAGAAAGAAAAATAAATATGTAGCTAATACTGGCTGTGTGGGGAACCTTATTTTAGGACTTTTCTTTCAATGATATAAGGAGCTGGGCTTACAGGGTGATGGGATTAGCAGCAATAGAAGGAGGCACATAAACTTTCAGCCTTCAGTTCAACTGCCTCATGGCAGAGTACTCCACAAGGTGGCACACGCCAGTCTGTTGCTGGGAATCAGTCAGTTGCTATGTTCTGATACTTTCTGACTAAAAGAAGCTGCATTATCATTACAACCTGGAAATCAAAGGAGGGCCGCCATCTTAGAAGCTGA
The DNA here is from genome assembly GCA_028533885.1 of Nasua narica. NCBI lineage: Eukaryota > Metazoa > Chordata > Mammalia > Carnivora > Procyonidae > Nasua > Nasua narica. The sequence continues at coordinate 127,724,678 of CM052802.1, forward strand.
CTACCGTACTAGGTGAGGTGGTATATGATAAGCACCACCTTACCTCCAAGGCTGTATAATTTCTCCAAGTATCTTCTAGTCAGGAGTAACCTTGACAAGAAACTTAGTATATATTAACATGGGGAAATGTATAATAGGAGACTTATAATACCTAATCAAAATATTTCAATTTATCACCAGTAGTATTGAGAACCTAGAGGTGGTCCTTATTTCTGTTTTATTCATTATTCTTCTCCATAAAAATTAATTTTGCTCTGGCCCATGGCTCTTGAGACAGCGGTCAAATGAATTCTATGTTTTACTCTCGGTAAATATTAGAATGTAACAACTCTGTCTTATAATTTTGATATATTGGTCATCAACTTTCAAGTCTGAGAAAGAATCTTGTATTTAAATGGTCTTAGATTTATGTACATAAAATGTACTTCCTATTTAAAAAAAAGTAAAATATTAGTGATTTGAAGAGAAGGTAAAGCACAGAAAAAGCAAAACCTTACAAGTGGTTAAGAAGTATCATGAAATCACAAGTGACAGCACTCTGATTATAGTTTATCACACTTGGTCTGAAGGCTACAGTGAATATAGAATCACCTAATATATATGCCACATTACTGATATTTTTCTTTAATGAGATATTAATTTTTGCTCTGTCAAAAAGAATCCATTTCATTAAAAATTTGAAATTGTTTTTACTTAAAGTTACATGTAGTTTCTCTGACATAATCTCATTTGAGGGGGAAGTGACTAGGGAGCACAGTAGCAGGGGTACGACCAATAAAGTAAGACCAGCAGCTACAAGGATTTCTCAATTCTTCCTTTAGAACTAACATTTGGGAAACCTCCATACTGTTTTTCAGAGTGGCTGTACCAGTCTTCATTCCCACCAACAGTGCAAGAGTCAAAAATAGAACTACCCTACCATCCTGCAATTGCACTACTAGGTATTTACCTAAAGAATTCAAAATACTAATTTGAAGGGAATACATGCACCCCAATGCTTATAGCAGCATTATCTACAACAGCCTAATTATGGAAACAGCCCAAGTGTCCACTGACTGATGAATGGATGTAGAAGATGTAGTATAGATATACGATGGAATATTCCTCAACCATCAAAAAAGAATAAAATCTTAAAAAAAAAAGAATAAAATCTTGTCATTTACAACAATGTGAATGAAGCTAGAATTTATAATGTTTAGTGAAATAAGTCAGTCAGACAAAGGAAAATACCATATTTCACTCACATGTGGAATTTTAGAAACAAAACATAATGAGCATAGGGCAAAAAAGAGAGAGGCTAACCAACAAACAGACTCTTAACTCTAGAGAGCAAAGTGATGGTTACCAGAGGGGAGGTAGGTGGGGGGATGGGTAAAGCAGATCATAGGGATGAAGGAGGGCACTTGTTGTGGTGACCACAGGGTAAGTCACTATACTGCACATCTGAAACCAATATTTTTTTAAAGATTTATTTGAGAGAGAAAGAGAGAGAGAATGCACACAAGCCAGGGGAGGGGCAAAGGAGGAGACTCCCTGCTGAGCAAGGAGCCTGATGTGGGACTTGATCCCAGGACTCGGGGATCATGACCTGAGCAGAACGCAGACACTTAACCAACTGAGCCACCCAGGCGCCCCACCTGAAACTAATATTACATGTAGGCTAACTACCAACATTTGGTAGAAAGATTTTCATAAATTTTGGGGTTGCTTTGCTTTAACAAATTGTTTCTAAAAGTGTTTGCTCATTTTTTTTCAAGTGAATGTTACAGTTCCTCAGAATTCATTTTCACAAGTCATTTTATATCTTAAGTTGCACACAAATACATCATTTATTTCATTGCCTCCCAATACAATGTCCTGAAGCCCACTGTTCAATGAAGAGGGGCTGTTTTTTTGAGGGTTTTTTTTGGGGGGGGGGCTGTTTTTTTAATATGAAGCACTTTAATATTGACTTGATAGTAATTAGTCTATTTTTTCCAGAAAACAAATTGGATATATATATGTATAATGTATGAAATTTACATAAAAATTTCAAATAGTAGACCACCAAAATTACATCTAACCCAAAAATGTCATGATCAAATATCCCCTTCCCAGCCCTCTCGTTCATTTTTTATTTTATTATTTATTGTTAAATTTTAAAAGCATAAATTAAAATAACATAAATTTTAACATATATTTTTGCTTTCAAATCAAATGTAACATTTGTGCTAAAAAAACAAAACAAAACAAAAACAAGACCCAAAAAGTGTTAAATTTAAATTTAACATTTTAAATTCAAAATTTGCTCAAAGGGCATATGTGCCTACTTATTACTTATTTCACTGAAAAAAGCACTTAGTAAAACAAGACTAACAGTATTTGTAACATATGGGCCAAATATATGTCATCTCAACCTTAAGTCCTAGGTCATGTTTGATGACAAAATATTGTTTTCAGGAGAGACAAGATGCAACATGAACTGTTTATATCATCATCATTATTTGATGACATTTTGTGATTTATTTAGAAATATTAGCCAAGGAATTTTCCAGGTAGTTTATTTATTACTCTGTATATAAACACCTAAAAAAAAAAGACATAAATCCAGAAATGATCATTTTAGCAAAGTGGCCAAAGACATTTCTGTGAGAAAAACAAACAAACAAACATGAAGAACTTTTTTTTTTTAACTATGAGGCTATGAGGTAAGACAATATAATCTATATACCCAATAAATTATCACACATATCCAAAAGTTAGAGATTTGGGGCACACATAACAAAAATGTGTAGTAATGGGAAGAAAAGTCTACAGCTCTTTAAGAAGATTAACCTAAGGGACACCTGGGTGGCTTAGTTGGTTAAATGTTGCCTTCGGCCCAGGTCATGATCCTGTGATCCTGAGATGGAACCTTGTGTTGGGCTCCCTACACAGCAGGAGCCTGCTTCTCCGTCTCCTTCTGTGATCTCTCTCACTTTCATTCCCACTCAAACAAATAATAAAATCTTTAAAAACAAAAAAAGAGGATTAACTTAGGATTAGAAGAATTGATATAATTTGACAGCTAAGAATAATCACATTTATGAAAGTCATTTGTTCCTTTAGTTAAACACATATATTCTCTCTCACACATGTACGTGTCTCTATGTTGGCTGTGGGGTTTTTCTCCCCCTTCCAAGAAAGGCAGAAAAATTCTGGAAAATATGAAGGGGGAAAATGGAATCACAGCTAAATTACACAAAAATATATTTCATTTTTATTTATGTAGAAAACATAATAATAGGGTCAAACGTAATGAAGAACATGCTTAAAACTGATCAATATTGATCAATGTATTTCCTACATTAAAGATTTGATGTCAACTCTGGGGAACATTAAATAATGAGCATGTAAGGCCAACCTGAGGAGAGAACCAGAGGCAAACTGAGGACAAAGCAAAAGCTGACCCCCTGCAACCCTCCCCTCCACTCCAGAGTGGACATATGTGATATTCTTCCAGGAATCTCCCAACTATCTTAATGGTAATACCTTGCTAGAGGGGAAAAAAAAACCTTGACAATGGCAAGGCCTGTAGTATCTTGTAGGTCCTCTTTAACATATGAAAGTTCTTTTGAAGAGCTCCCTTTTCCTTACCTCCCCCAACCCCATCGTATATAATCAGCCACCCCTCACAACCGTGGGGTAGCAGCTCTTTCTGCCCACGGGTCCTGTCCCCGTGCTTTAATAAACCACCATTTTGCACCAGAGAGCTCAAGAATTCTTTCTTGCCTGTTGGCTCCTGACTTCACCCCACTGAACCTCACCTATATTTCAAAACCCCATCAAACCTATGGTCCAAACGGTTTAATATCCAGTAATAGGCAAAAAGATAAGTCTATGGTTGTATCAGTCCTTCCAATCAGGAGAGAGAAACCATACAGTGAACTGAATGAGTAATATATGAAGAATTACTCAGCGCCTGGGAGAAAGGAGGGGGTGGCTAGTGAGAAGAGCTCAAAGTACCAGAGGAAGGGCAGAGGGAAGTGCCCGCTGCCACCCCGGGGGCTGAAGGAAAGACCAAGCACAGGGATCCAGACCTTACTAGGGAGGGTGCTTGTGGAGCTCACTGGGTTGCAGAGAAGCTTCCAGAACTTTGCACCTGCAGGAGTGGCTGGAAACGCAGGCCCCAGGGGTATGAGGGAAAGCTCCCCACTGGGAAGTGTCTGCGGGTGGCCTGAGAGAGCCAAGTTCACAAGACCAAGACGTGCACCTCCACACCTCTCTGCAGCAGCTCAGGGGAGCCCTGGAGCCCTGGGGGTGGGGTGGGTGGCAAGGTTGGGAGAGTGGAGAGGCACAGCCACATCCAGCAAGCACTTTCTCCTCCATGGTGTCTCTCCAGCACCCCCGTCTGAGAAGGCTTCCGTACCAGCTGACAAAGGCCTTGTATTTAATAAGGGCCAAGTCCACTGCCCAGAGCGGGCCAACAGGAATTGGAGCTGAAAGCAGTAAAATCCATTACTGACACCAGAGGAGGTAGGTCCCTCTGAGGACAAGTGCAGGGAAAGCTCAGAGCATTCCTGACATCATCTCCAGGGGTCCCTTTTTCCAATTCTTGCCACTGCAGCTCAGAATGACCCGAGGGGCTGAGACCGCAGTTTTATCCCACCTACCGATGACGATGACAAAGGCGTCTTGGTGATAGTCCTATTACCTTTATAGAGCTGCTCAGAACTGAACATTAATTCAACTAGGTTTACTTCCAAAGCCATTCTACAAAGAAGAAATAGAAGCAGCACTCTTGCACATACCCCAGAGGAAACTATACTCCTTTACCCTGGCCATCCCACATCGCCAGCATTATGGAGTAATTTACCAGACAAATTCAAAAGATCTAATGCAGTAAGAGAGCCACAGAGTTGGGTCTTTCCAATTATATTTACCAACTCAATTGGGAATGCCCACGACTCTCAATTTATCGTTACTGACATAAAAATTAAGGTTCCTGTAACAAAATGTCCTCCCCTTATCGCTGGTCACACAAAGCCACAGCTGCTCTGATGGGCAAACTAGGAAAAGTACATATGTTCACTTGCTCAGGAAGAGAAAAAGCTTTTCTCTCTTGGCCCATATTCTAGATGGTAAAAACAAAACAAAACAAACCAGACAAATCAAAAACCAGAAAAAACCCCTCCCAAAAAATTAATTACAGGGTCCTACATGCTTTAGCTTTAGATTCACATATATGCTATTTACATAAGTCCAAGAAGACTAAGGTCGTAAAATGGACATAAAAGTGGCCTCAGGTTGGTATTACTTAGCAGAAGCAAACACAAAAATCTCTCTGGAAGAACAATCCCTCAACCCCCAACAAGATTCCCTGGAGTAAAGTTTATTAACCGTGAGGTCACAATCTGAAATTACACAACACAGCCAGAAACACTCCAGCGTGAGCAAGAGCCAGGCGAACGCGAACAAGAGGGAACATCCTTCCCCAGAACTTCAGGTAAGAGAACAGCATAAGAAATCTGACAAATTAAGAAAACGGCACGTAAGAAAGCACAATAAGGACCTGGCAGATCTGGGGAAAAGGCAGGAGGAGCAAATAAAACCTAAAAAAACGAGAGGCACTGAAAATAAAACTCAGCAAAAAAAGGTGAGTTTTGTGTCAGATTAGATGCTGCCCAACTCTTGAACTGTAAGGGACAGCTCAAACAAATACAATTGTTGTTTTTTTTTTCCCCCAGTGTGGAGGCAAGTCCAAAACCGGTACCCTCGTTCAACAAAACCAGAGGGAAAGAGGCTTTTTCTCTTCTTCTATTCTGCTCATGTAGTAGACGATATAATTGATCACAGATATTTGGGGCCTTATGTGGAGGAAGGGCTGTATTTCTCTGCCACGTGCTGTCCATCTAGAGCACGTGACTTGCCTTGATCAATGGAATGTGAGCAGAAATGACTTGTTTCATTTCCAGCCATAAGTTTGTCCACGTGCTCTCTCCTCTGCCACGAGACAGGCAGTATTTCAGATGGCGGCTGCCCATCCGCCCGGCCTCAGCAGGAAGATAACGTGGACGAGCTGCCAGTCTGCGCTACACACATAACCTGAAGAGGGAAAGAACACGGAGCACAGCATAACTGCACCTTTTCTGATCAATACAGAAATTAACGCAGAGCACAGGACAGGGTGTTGCCACAGACTGAAAACAGTACACAACCAAGCATGAACGGTTTTTGGCACCGGCTTCAGGGATGGGGTGGGGACAAAAAGAAACTGTAATTAAGGTTTGAAAGGACAGTTGTACGTTAGTGAAACACTGAGAAATTTTTACCTATGATCCTTTACAGGTAACTTCCTTATCGAGCTTATTATTTTGGGTGAAGTTTTTGGCAAAATAAATGCAAATTGTGTGATTTGCTACTGACTACATTTGATGGAGGCCTATAAAAGAGGGCAATCTGAAAAGTAATCAGCTGGTTTGCAAATGGGAATGAAAAAAATTGAGAGAGACTAAAAATTATAGACTTATTGAGCTGAAAGAAGCTACTTTTCTCAACTCCAACAGTGAAAAGGTAAGATAAATGATTTAAATAAGAAAGTCCTTTTTAAGCTTGTCCTTGTGCAAATACCAAATCAAGGCATGATTATCTCGGCAACTGTTAAAAAACAAACAAACAAAAAAACCACAACTATCAGTGGACTAAGATAATGTCCTGTAAATAACTTTACTTGGCAAAATGCACCCCCCACCCCAAATGAAACCAAGGTGATGGCTTTCCTACTGAAATGTAACAGGTTCAAAGTATCCAAAATCAAGCAGGGAGAGGAATGGGAGTGGGAAAGGAAGGGGGATGGGAAAGAGGAAGGGAAGGAGAGAGAAGGAGATTACTCTGAGAATCAACTCTCACAAGGAGTTCTAGGGGTGGCTGTTGGCATGTGTAACCAAATACACAAGAAACTGATGAGCATTCTGCTTACAGAATCCCAAAGAGCTACCGACCTGGATAAAAGAGGCTAAAGGAGGCTGTGATTGATTGTAGGTGAAAGTGTCACTTGGGGTCCTCCCCCTTTTTTTATTGTCAGAAGTGGGTCAAGAAATCTGCTCAGTCTGCAAGGACTCTTCAAATATGGCTGAAGAGGATGATGGAAAAGGGAGAACCACCCACAGAGTAGAGCCACAAGCCATGAAGAAAGATACTCTGGGGCGATGCTGTCCTCTCCATCACCTGCAGCAGCTCCATCAGGGACCATGCACCAGTTTTTGAAATAACTACCTACATGATTTCAGATTTCTTTGAACTGGCAACGACCGTGTGTTCCCTCTGCTTGCAGGTGCCTTTCTGCGTTCTAGCCTCACACAATGGGTATGTGTTGAACAGAAGACATCTCGTTAATTCATCGCTTTCAGGAGCAAGAGAAGCCACATTCAGATGGATGAGAAAATATAAAAGTCTAGAACATTGGGCCTGGTGCTACGGTTAAATGGGAACTTTGAGTTGGCTGTCTTGGGAAGGAAGGAAGGAAGGAAGGAAGGAAGGAAGGAAGGAAGGAAGGAAGGAAGGAAGGGTATTCTATGTGCAGAAAGGAGAGTTGACTGAACACAGTTTAAACACTGAAGCTTGGACTGTGACAGACTATATTAGTGGTCAAAAATATTCCCTGGCCTTTCTTTGGAAAGGACTGTATTTCTCTACCTTCTTTCTGCTGGGCTTGGCCATGACTTGCTTTGCCCCATGAAATGTGAGTGGAACTGAAATCCAGGCAAAACTTTTACAACTTCTTTAAGCCAGGACCCAGTGCTGGCTTTATTTCTCTCTTAGTTTTGCCATGAGACCATCCATGTTCCAGATAAAACCTCAATCATCAAACTGAGTCCCAGAGTCAGGAAAACATGGTGCACAGCTATAGTCAGAATACAATGGACATGAATCTCCATCACATAAATCTTTGTTGTTATAAGCAAACTGAGGTTTGCGGGCCATTTCTTATCTTATTCCAATCCAGCTGATCCTGACCGATAACAGCCATTGGTCTGTTGGCTTTCATCAGCATTCTTATCATCTCCTGGTCTTCCCACAAAGCTACATGTTCAGACCTCACATCTACAGTCAAGGCGGAAAAAAAGGCGAAGCCCAGGCCTACTTTTTCAATGCGTCAGTGGCCAGAAATGTGTAGTTCCGAGGTAGGCACAAAAATGAGGTTTTGGTTTTAATAACATTAAAGGTAGAGAGGAAATATAAGACATAGAAATTTAGAAACTCTACCTATAACTCATAATTTTTATAATTCATTAGAAGTAATTTAAGTAAAATCCTTTGCTCAAATCTGGTCTTCTTCTCCAACCCTTCTGCTACTGTTCACCTTTCAAAGTCCTCAAGCAACTGTTCCATGCAGTTGGACCTGCCCAGTTACAAATGTGCACTCACGTTTTTTGAATCCACTTCTTTAGATCTGTGTTTGGAGTTGTGTTCTTTAACCTTTTTTTTCCCCCCTTAATAATCTTTTGGGATTCCTATCCAAACATCCTATTAGAGGTTTCCTGGAAAAAATATTTTCAAGTATTTTACTTTTTAAATAACATCATAAAACACTTGAAATAAATTTGGGGATTTGGGCATCCTGGAAGTAAGAACTGTAAGTGCAAAGGCCCTGAGGTAGAAAAGAGAGAAGGCAAAGGGAGAATGGATGGAACAGAGGTCGGCAAGTAGCATGGCCAAGTCATGAAGTCTGGAAGCACCTTAAAGAGATGGAGTTTGGTCCATTTTGTCCTAATTTTACTGAGAAGGCTTTGGAAGACTTTAAACTAGTAAGTGGTGCATTTATATATTTACAGATTTATGTAAGCTACAATAGAAGTATTGACATTTTCAATATTCTGCCTGCCGTGTGGACATGAGCAGAAAGAGAGAAGAGAATGAGTGGGGCCAGGTAAGAGTCTTTTTTATCTACCCTAGCAACAGGTGATTGCATTAGGAGTGGAGGAAACGAAAAGCAACGGGATTTGGGAAAAGGTCTAAAGGCAGAGCTGACAGGATATGCTGGTGGAGTAAACGCTCGGTGAGGGGAAGAGCAGACTGATTGAGGAAGACTCCAAGGTTTGGGGCAAGATGAAGTCTTACCCCAAGGATGAAGATGGAGGGGGTCCAGGCATTCTCCTGTAGTCATGTGAAGACTGAGATACCCACTGGATACACCAAGAGAGATGATGGCAGCTGAAAAGCTGAAGTTCTGTCTTGGGAAGGGATCTGAGGAAGGGCAGGTAAAGAAAGGAGACTGTGGGCTCACCTTGGGAGTGAGTTTAAATAGGGAAGAAACTCAAGGCCACAGTTCTAGGGACACCAATGTGAGAGGTTACAGAAAACATGAGGACCTGCTAAAAAGTACTCAAGAGGAGGACTCAATAAAGCATGAGGAAAACCAGATCTGAATCATGGGTGACAATCAAGTGAAACAGTTCACGGAAGGAATGAGTGATGAACGCTGTCAGGCTTAACAAATAAAAATCTTTGGACTGGCCACAGGATTTACCAGAATGGAAGTCTGTGATGGCTTTGCCAAGAGCTTCTTGTCTCGAGTGGGGCAGGGGACAGAGCACAAGTATGTGTGAGTCTTTTGAAATGTTCTGCCAGGAAAGGGGGCAGAATCACAGGACGTGAATGTTCCCAGAAAGCTCCATGATCTTCGAGCCAAGAGCAATCATCAGTAAACCACAAAAGTCACTTGAGTCAACCTAAATGGATATTAAGTCTCCACTCTACGGAGAGCCTAGTTCTACTAAAGAGTCTGGTGAGACAGGACTCAAAAGGGACAGGACATACTCCACCCTAATGAGGAAAAGAATGAATAGCTCTGCAAACAGAGGGTGTGGGGTGTGAGGATCCTACAAAGGAGGGACACTGATTCTGGCTGGAAGAGTAGGGAAGATGGAAGTGACCTCAGCTGGCCTTGAAGTCTGAGGACAATCTAATGAGCTTGGTCTATTCGTCAACTAATAAAAGTTAAAAATTAAACCATTCACCCCCAAAAATCTTTCCATTGGGTAACATAAAGGCTAAAGGTTTTAAGGTAATCATTTACCTCCTGGGGATGTAGGGCAATGTAGAAAATTTTGAAAAGCTTAAAATAATTTATTGGAGAGGAATGAAGACCCTGCATCTGACTCCCTCAGGTTAGCCTTCAATCTTTTCCCCTAATTCTGCTTTTGAGATGATGGGAGTGGGTCTTTCTTTCACTTGCTGCTCTGGGTGGACACTGTGGGATGGGGAAGAGAACTCCTCTTTCCTAAGATAATTCTGAAAAGTAAGAGAGGGTGTCACCTTATCCTAAGAGAAATAAGAGCCCCAGAATTCCAGAGAATAAAACTTCAGGGAATAAATTCACCCAAAAGAATACTGGCAGAGGCAGAGTCTGAATTATCTGAAGCACGAGAAAGTGAACCAGCAATTTTAAGCTACGATTTTAAGGGTTAACATCACCCAAAATTGGGACCAGATGAGATACCTTCAGTTTAAGATTGATAGACTGGGCTGATTTTTGTGGGATGCGTTAATGATAATAAAAATAAAGCAGTGACCACATCTGTGGTGAGAAAATAAATGTAAAAGCTGAATTCTGGGAAAGGAAGATTTTTCAGGGCTAAAAGATCAAATTAACCAAAACAGAGGAGACCCCGCCAGAGAATTGAGGCAAATGGAATCCCATGGGCTTGGGAAGTAGTAATTGGGTGAAGGGTTTGGGGCACAGAACTCTGATTTTGGAGCTATGAATATGAACCACAAGCTACTTCTTATATGGAGTAAATGTTCAAGGCTGAGACCAGATATAAAAATATGTGAGCTGCTAATAGCTCGGTACAGGACCTTAAGGAAAAGCCTCACTCCATAGTGAACTAGTGAAGAGCAGAAGAGCAAGACAAGGGTTCATGCAAAGAAGAGACACAGAATCAGTCTTGGCCACGTAATCAGACAGTAAGTTGGTAGAATGACTCATTCAATAATATCTTTACAGGTTGTTCCTCATTTACTTAGTCTGTAAGTCAATAGATAAAAGTGATGACTTTAAAATTTATATTTCTCCCTGGGCCCCCTGCCTCAAGCTACAGAGTCATAGACACAATGCCTACTGGGCCACCTTCCCTTCTGGGTCTAACGGGCATCTCCAAACCAACCACGCAGAATGAAACTCTTATTTTTCTTCTGGAAACCTGCTTCCCTCCCACTTGCTTTTCCATCTCTGTGGAGCATAACACCAGTGCTCATTTGTACAAGCCGTAAACCTAGAAGTCTCCAATGACCTCCCCCATTCTCTCTTCCCCTACCCACCTCGTCAGCAATTCTTATTGGCGTTCACGCCGGAATACATCCCCGGTGCACTCTTCTGCACTGTGGTCGGCCTCCCCCATACATCAGCTCTTGCCCAGGTGACCACCACAGCCTCGTTCTCGATGCTTGGTTCCTGGGCTTGCCCCGTAGAAACCATGCATCACTCAGCAGCCAGGTGAATCCGGTCTGCTTACCCGGCCTGTAGGACCCCACATGGTAGGGCCCCTCCCAAATCAACCTCCTTGCTCACTCTGCACTGGCTCTGGGCAAACCTGCTGGTCCCCTTGCCAGGAAGGCTTTCCTCAGAGCTCCTTTCTTCTCATCAGTCACCATTTAGCTCAAGCAGACCTTTCCCAAACGACCAGGTAAACCACTTGCCCTCTTCCTGCTAGTTACCTAGTGGCTGTCACTGGGACTCTGCTTTCTTCAGAGCAAATGTCATTCTCGTGTTCTCCTCATACTGTGCCTCTCCCAGAGACCTCGCTGGGGTTGACGAGGCAGTGGGAGTTGGCAGTGGAGGAGGAAGGGAGGACAAATCTGATGCAGGGCAAGGGATGCAGCCGTGGACAATATGTGAGACATCGTCTCCAGTTACCAGACAACCTGGCATGTACTTCTGTCACGGTAAGTATAGAGAGGGGACAATTTAATGAGAACTGAACACTTCAACCATAAATGTAAGAGAAAGAGCAAAGCCGTTTGCCTTTAGCCAAGGTCATGATCCCCGTGTCCCGGGTTTGAGCCCCACATTGGGCTCAGCGGGGAGTCTGCCTCTCCCTTTCCTGCTGCCCCTCCCTGCTATTCGTGCTCGCTCTCTCGCAAATAAATAATCTTTTTTAAAAAGAGAAAAAGCTAAGGAAGCATAACATTCCATTCATGGTTCAATAAATATTTACTGAATCAATGAATAAACGAGTGATCAGTGAACTCTCAGGCACTTGGTACATGAGAAGAGTCCTCTGTTGTCACTGTGGCCAAAAAATGTGAGTCTGATAGCTAGGACTTCAGGTCTTGTGATTGATATTCTGTCAGTTCAGCTGACTGCCCTAAATGCAGACAGACATGACGAGCAAATTATTTTTACAGGGAAATATTCCATCCCTTAGTTTGACAGATTTCTTCTCAGAATCACCAAGGCGACTCATTGGTTATTTTCAGTTTCCAAATAATCTCATGTTGTAATGAATTGGTCCCATCTGATGAAAAGCACAAAACTCCAAACTTTATCTAAAAGTAGAGCTTCTCCCTAAATAGGGATCTAGGTATAGGTATCGTGATGAGCACTGAGAACTGCTGAATCGCTAAAATGTACACCTGAAATTCAAGTAACGATGTATGTTAACTCCACTGAACATCTCCGGCTTGGACCTTAGTGAGGGTCGGTGGTCACTTGGTTTAGCTTCCTGTTCCCTTTTTCTGTCAGCTCCTCCCTACACCCCTCTTGCCAGCTGAGGCTTCTGATTCCTCCAGGGCTGGGGGTTAGGGAGATGGAGGGGTGGCTGGGAAGAGGCAGGAAGTGGTTTCTGACTGGGACTCTTGTGATCTGGCTCTGGAGCTCTCTGAGCTTGGGGGGGGACGTTCACTGCTGAATCCTTCAGTGACTGTTACTCACTGGGGACACCCCACAGTCTCTCCCTTACTGTGCCCGTCAGCAGTCCAACATCCTACGGTCCCTCCTCTTCGGGGATCACGTGGCCCCTCTAGAGAGTTCTCTTGGGTATGGCTGTTAAGCTGGATCCCTGCTGAGTCACCCACACCTGGTTCAGAAGAAACCTGCAGCTCTCCGTCCGCGCATCTCCGCACCTGTCGCCGGGGGAGGTGGAGGCATCACGACCTCTCAGTGCGGTGGGCCCTTTCTCTGCTCTGCCAGCCTCGTGCCTATGGATGCTGAGGCAGGTGTCACTTTCCAGTCTCCTCCCTCTCCCCCCCTACAGGCACACGCACAAGCCTCCAGGGGACATCCGTCAAGCTGTCTGGGTGACCCCCCCACTGCAAGCAACCCCTGTCCTCTTACTTAGAATGAAGGGCAGCACCCTTCCGGCTCTTCCCTGGAAGCAGGGTGGAGAAGTGACAGGCCACACCCTGGCAGCTTTCTCTAGAGACATTCTCAGGGTAGTCACCTCAGCCAGTTTGTGCCCTGGCGGTGGGCTCAACAGCCCTCTTCTCAAGTCCTGGAGGGTGGTCTCCTATCGGGGGTGGAGGCAACACTTACTATTTTCCTTTCAAAATAGTCTGGGGGCAGTCACACTAAAGCAAGAGGTGCCATTTTAACACCCAGTTACACACACACACACACACACACACACACACACACACACACGTGTACACAGATGCACACAATTTGTAAAGCTGTTAGTCAGGATGAAAGATTCCCATGCCCCAGACACTGGGACCACAGGTTTTCTGGTAGTTTTTTCTGTTGTTGTTGTTTTAAATGTACATTTCTTAAAGATTTTATTTATTTATTCGACACACAGAAAGAGATCACAAGTAGGCAGAGAGGCAGGCAGAGAGAGGAGGAAGCAGGATCCTTGCTGAGCAGAGAGCCTTATGTGGGTTCAATCCCAGGACCCTGAGATCATGACCTGAGTCGAAGGCAGAGGCTTAACTGACTGAGCCACTCAGGCGCCCCTTAAATGTATTTTTGAATCACAGTAATAATTTACAAAAACATTATTGTTGTAATTCATTTACACACCACAGATAATGTGAAGTTCCCTCCTGGCCATTCCTCCCCAAAGGGAATGGTCCCCTGCATTTCCTTCTACACACTTGACTAGCATTATCAGATTAATGTATGTTAATTTAATTTAACTTTTATTTTTATTTATTTATTTATTTTTTTAAAGATTTATTTTATTTAATTGAGACAGACAGAGAGAGAGAGAGATTGAGAATGAGAGGGGAGAGGTCAGCGGGAGAAGCAGGTTCCCCTCAGAGCTGGGAGCCCGATGTGGGACTCGATCCTTGGACTCCAGCATCATGACCTGAGCCGAAGGCAGTCGCCCAACCAACTGAGCCACCCAGGCGCCCTATTTTTATTTTTTAAAAGATTTTACTTATTTGAGAGAGAGAGAGAACATGAGCAAGGAGAGGGGCAGAGGGAGAGGGAGACTCCACGATGAGCAAGGAGCCCAATGCGGGACTTGATCCCGGGACTCCAGGATCATGACCTGAGGCAAAGGCAGACACTTAACCTACTGAGCCACCCAGGCACCCTGTGTATCATAATTTTAAAACCAGCGCTAAGGACAATGTACAGGAGAGCTGTCATTGTCTCAATGTTGTTATTTTTCTTTTCATAATTTTCTACTCATTTACAAATACATAAATTACATAATGTAATTTGTATACATATGTTTTACTTGTTACCCTGGTACTTACTGTTCTACAACTTGCTATTTTCTTTTTTTTTTAAGTTTTTATTTTAATTCCAGTTAGTTAACATACAGTGTCGCGTGTTTCAGGTGTGCAATATAGTGATTCAACACCTCCATACATCACCCAAGGTTCATCACAGCAAGTGCCCTCCTTAATCCATCACCTAATTCCCCCATTCCCCCTACTCCCTCCCCTCTGGTGACCATCAGCAGTTTGTTCTCTGTAGTTCAGAGTCCCTCCTTCCCTCCCCTCCTTCCTCACTCTCTTCCCTTTTTTTGTTTCCTAAATTCCACATATGAGTGAAATCATATAGTATTTGTGTTTCTCCGACTGACTTATTTTGCTCAGCATAAAATTCTCTAGTTCCATCCAGGTTGTTGCAAATGCAAGATTTCATTCTTTCTGAAGTCTGAGTGATATTCCATTGTATATCTATACCACTTCTACTTTCCCCATTCATCCAGCGATGGATACTGGGCTGCTTCCATATCTTGGCTGTTGTAAATAATGCTGCTGTAAACATAGGGGTGCATGTATCCCTTTGAGTTTACAACTTGCTTTTTTCACTTAATATGTCCTTTAAATCATTAATACGTACACAGATTTTATTAGTTCTTCTTGATGGCTGTAGAGTATTCCAAAAATATACATACTTTACTTTATTTAGCTATTCAAACATTAATGACCACTAGTTAGCTGCTAATTTTTCAGCTTTACAAATATCGCTACAAGGACTGTCTTGGGACATGCTTTTGTGTGGCTGTATGGATTATTCCCTGGTAGAGGCCTTGAAACAGCAATACCAAGAGGAAAGATGCCCGGACTCCCACAAACAACAGCTTAGTTCCCTACACCTTTGCCTAAACTAGAGATAAGTCTTTCAAATATTTACAGAAGTGGACAGGTAAGAAATAAGATCTGTACTTCAAAGGTTCACGTCTTTGATAGTAAGGCAGGGTGCGGTGCACTCTGCCAGGTCTGTTCTCCACTGTGTTTATGTATTGTACTGATAGTTACATACTCTTCGCTCACTTTCTTATACTTTGTCTTTTTTTTCTTATCTTAAAGTTCAAAAAAGAACACTGCTCCCTTCTCTGGTAACATACTGTAATGACTTTCTACCCCTTGTCCCCAGCCAGGGAGCTCCTATGGTATGTATCATTACAGATAAATGTCATGCTTTTTGTATCCTAAAGGAATCTTATGCTGTGTCTAGGCATAGCTTTGACTTCACTTCTCTGGTTTCAGACTCATCGTAATTCTTGAATCCAAGAAATCTTGTTTCATCTCTTCGGGAAAAGCCCTAACCATTATTTCTTAAAGCATTGCCTCTCCTCAATTCTGTTCATTTTCCTTTCCCAGAAGTCTTATTGAACATATACCAGACCTTTTAACTCAGTTTTCCAAGTCCCCTAACTTTGCTACGATACCTCATTATTTCCCTCTCTGAGTTTTAATCTGTATAATATATTCTGTTTAATATTCTCTATAATTATTCTGTATAAATTACTTCATTCTGTGTAATTCTGTTCTACCTTCTATTTCACTAATTCAGTCATTAGTTCATTGTCTAATGACTAATTGCTTCATTTCTAACTTCAATACCTAAATCTGTCTTTTGTATTTCAAGTAGTGCCTTTCTTAAATATGCCTGTTCTTTTGGGTATCTTCTTATGTTTTAGTCTCTCCTTTATTTCTTCAATTATTTTAAGCATGCTTATAAAAGGCATTTATCAGTTTGTCCCACTCTTGGAAGTTCTCAGTAATTTGATCCTGCTACGTGTTGAGTCTGAGGACTTGCCTTGGATGGTTGCTTCTGTGAGTGTTTCTAATTTTGGATCTGGAAGTCTTATTAAGTGGAGCTTCATCAGTAATTCTGTGTGATTTGTGTGAAGGAAATTGGCCTGGGCCCAGTTCTTTAGTCCAGTTTTTTAGCCCAGAGAGAGTTCTCAGACAATGAAAACAGTGTGAATTGCAACCCCCAACTACCCATGACGCAGTTATGAATTTTTGGAATTTAAAGGAGAGGCATTTTCCTTTCTGGGGCGCCTGGGTGGCTCAGTTGGTTAAGCGACTGCCTTCGGCTCAGGTCATGATCCCGGAGTCCCGGGATCGAGTCCCATGTCGGACTCCCGGCTCTGCGGGAAGTCTGCTTCTCCCTCTGACCTTCTCTCCTCTCATTCTCAGTCTTTCTCTCTAATAAATAAATACAAGAAAAAAATCTTTAAAAAAATAAAATAAATAAAATAAAGGAGAGGCATTTTCCTTTCAAACCAGAGCTCAGGAGGATGTAAGCTATCACTGTCTCCCTGTTGCAATGGGCAGAGCCTCTTTAACTCAGTTTTGAACCCTTTTGAGGGTTCTGGCTCTATAATAGGGTCTCCATTATAATCGCCTTCCTGGCAGAGGTCTAAGGCTTCACCCATCATCCCCAGGGACCTAGATCTCAAGGCCCTGCATTACTGAAACTGATGTCTGCTCCCTACCCCAGTCCCAGGGTCACTGAAGAGTTAGCTCATACTGCAAACTTTTCATTACATCCTCGGGGGTATCTCTTACTATCTTTGGAGCTATGTATTTGAAAAGATGTTTGCCATATTTTATGTGGTATATCTAGATGTTTATAACAGGCAGTTTTCAGGTAATTTAAGAAATTGTAATCTTCTTTGAGATGAAATTTCAAAGAAGACTGACAAGCTTTACCATCCAGTTGATACATATATCAGTGGAGAGACAAAGGAACACAGAACTGGAAAGAATATTACATTCCATTAAGGCAATCCAGGCCAGACCCTACCCTTTATTTTAGGGAAGCAGAGACTAAGAGCCAGGGTAACTGTGACCTTCCCAGGGTCACACAATTGGCTAGCAATAGAGTCTGGGCAACAAATCAGGTCTCCTGAACCCCAATCTAGCACTTTTCTCACCAACTATTTCCTCCTAATTTGTAGAATTGGGGCTGTGTCATGTGTGACACTTGTCGCCCTGTATTTGCTTTTGCATTCTTTTATTTCAGTAGGTGAACGCCAGTCCCTGGGAGAAGAGAACCAAAATGTCTACTAGAGCAGAAGCCAAGGGAGTGGGAGCTATTTCCAGTGATGGTAATTTAAATACGGCTCACGCGCAAACCTCCAGGAAAGGTAAAATCATGTCATAGCTACAGATAAAACTGGTAACTGTGTCACCTAGACTTCCCTCTTGGTGATACATAGCATGAGGCTACCCCCAACTGCCAAGAGCTCTATATTGCTATAAAGTCTTTTTTATGGAGAATTATTTCACTTCTTGCAAAAAACCTTGAAGGTATATAGGACAGGTAGGTGTCAAGACATTAGTTATAGATGAATGAAAAAATTCAGAGCAGATGCTAAGTAAAAAATATGGAAACCGATCTTGGGTTTTCCGATTCTAAGTCCAGGAGCATCCAATTATATCTCTGTTCATATAGATTCACCCCTGTCTCAAAGAGAACAGAATTTTCCTTTCCACCATGTCATAGAAGTGACTTTTCCTCCTCCACAACTTGGTGCTTTTCTATAACATGTCCTAAGAAAACCTGTCAAACACCTTATTATCCCCTAAACTCTTAATGGTTTATAATTACGTGATTCATTAATTCTCTTAAGGAAATAGACTTTTTGTCCGGTAATGCCTGTGAACACTAAAGCACTAACCAAGGTGGGGTGCTTTACAATCCTCAACATTTCATCCAGTGTGTCTGCTGGGAAGTGAGCATGTCTCAAGGACAAGAGGATTCTCCTAAGCATACCCATCAAAGGAGAAATAAGGAGATGTGCAATCTAATATTCAGTCTATGGTTGACTAGGAACCATTTGACCTATAATGAATACTATCCCATTGTCTCAGCTTCCTCATCTGGAAAATGGGAGAGTTTGATTTTTGTATCTCTAAGACTTCACCTACTCTAAGTAGTTAGGAGTCTATTAGTCGAATTCTCCTATCCTAACTCTCTCTTTCTCCCAAAATCAGTAATATAAAGAGCTTATAGATAAAAACTTTCCATGTTTGAAATACTGATTTTGCTACGTATGAGCTATGTGGCCTTAGGGAAGTTACTTCAACTTTGTGTGTCTCAGTTTCCTTATTCATAAATACACGATAATAACAGTAGCTGCCTCACAGCATCTCCACGAGAATTAAATTAATTATAACATGTAAACCACTCAAAACAATGCCTGGCACACTGTAAACACTATATAAACTTTAGCTGTGGATTATCAGCTATCACGCAAGGTCCCCTCCTCAGTCCCTTTTACAGCAGTGGTGGGACTCATGTGTGGTCTTTCTGGGTTCTCCTACAGTCTTCTAGAACATCCACCCCACCGTGCTGCTTGGTCCCCCGCTGACACTCCAGGAGCTACAGCTCTATACAATCCCTTCATAACCCGTGTGACCTGTCGTTACAAACGGCATCATGCGAATAATAATCCTTCTTTGGCTAAATCTCATCCCACTTGATAAGGCACGACCCCAACTACTCACGATCCCACCTGGTTATTTTGTTGAATCTCCAAGTACCTGTCACAGTGCTTATGCATAAACCCCGCTGGCTGCTTCATCTGTTGGTGACCAACATCAATTTCCACCCATCTCTCTCTCCCTCTCTGGCCCGCACGTGCTGGGCACTCCAGGGTCCTCTGTCTCACACCCTCAGGGCACTTCTGGGGTTTTCTCTAGGTCTCAGTGCCTCCAAAGGCTACTAACATCTTTGCTGGGTATGACTGGGCTTCTAAGAAAGTCACAGAACCAAAGCCAGGTATTTCATGGGACACACAGAAATGCCCCTCCCCCATTACATGTCACATGCAGTCACCTGGCCACATGATAGAGTTGCTTATGCTCCTGTACCCCTAGGGACCCGGAGAAAAGCTGGACCTTGACGTCCTGACAGAGGTCAGTGGTTCTGTCTGTTAGGCTCAGTTAAGGGTTCATGGGGCAGAGTGGGCACAACACCACATTGCCCTTCCTGTCCCCTTATCTCCCAGAGGCCTGTGAGCTTCTGTCTGGGTTCACTCAGAAAAACAGAAGGCACTCTAGATATCCCAAGAAAAAAAGAGGCTTACTATAGGGGATTTGAAGATTCCACAGACTTCAGAAGGCTGGGGAAGCAGAAGTCAGATTACCGCTTTTGGGAAATCCAGGAGTCAGGATGGATGGGTCATTCTGATGATCACAGGCAGCTCCGAGTGGGCGATTTTCAAGGGGACTCCCAAAAGTCACAGGCACAAGTCCCATGTTCACCATCACTGGTCCTCATCCATGGGCCTCTAGCTGCTTCAGAGCCATCATGGTTTCTCACCGCCTTCTGCCTTCTAAACCTTGTCAGAACGCCCTCCTTGTTGGAAGCCTATCTGTCTGCATGAGAGACTGCGGCCTGCCGCTTCCAGGTATTTGTCTCTCCGTGGAGAACTTGGAAGGGCAAGGTCGGCAGCAAGAGTTCACGAACAGCGTCAGACACAGCTTCCTTCCTTCCCATCCAAAGCCCATGAGGAGGTGAATATACTCCAGCCTATGGAAAGCATGTCACTCAGAGGCCAGGTTACAATAACTCCCTCTCTGAAAGTGCCAGAATTAAATAAGCAAGCACGCCACTTGGAGAAAGTATCTCCATCCAAGTTAAAACTAGGGAATTGTTCCTATAACACACTGGAATCCTAAGGCTCGTTGACGGGTTTAATATAATTGGAATGAGATTGAGAGAGGATGCCACGTGCTTACAAAACTCTCCTCCCTGGAGTAGGTACAGTCATTTAGGAAGAAAGGGAGGACACCCGTTACTGTGAAGCCTCGGCTCACGCTCCCCAGTGCTGAATGGCAGCGTCCAGAGGCCAGCAGCCCCCCAGCAAGGCGAGGCCACCACAAGCAAGGGGAGTCTGTCGTGCTGAGATGTGGCGGGTGAAGCTCACATGGGCCCACATCCTGCCGTCTCCCCCTCCAAGCTCACCCATCTTTCTGAAGATCTGCATCTCAGCATCTCAGGCTAGGGCGACAGACCAAGGCAGTACATGTGTGATGGCCGAAATTAACTTGGAATTTTGGGGGACTTGTTCTCAAAATTGACCAGGTCATTGAAAAATTCAAACAACCTGGCAAAAGAATTCCAAGCTGTCTTCCTCCCTCCCACCAGCGGCCACCTGCACAATCACATACACACACGCACACGCGCACACACACACACACACACGCACACACACACACACACAAACACTCTGCTACCACTGCACGGCAGCAGGCCTCAAACCGGCAAAGGTGGCCCAGTACAACACGTGGCAAGGGTGTTAACACATGGGAACTAAATCTCAAAGGAATGACCTTTATGGTCCAAGACCATGGGGAGGAGGTACGTGTAAAGACATCAGCACCAAGAAAAGAAAAAGAAAAGGAACGTATTAGATCAAAGAGTGATCATAGCATAGTAAATCCATGTTTGGTGGCAGGCACTGGTCTAAGCACTTTATGTGGATTAATTCACTGAATCCTCCCGACATTCCTTCAACGAAGCTACTCCTCCTGGCATCCTCTCCATGGAAGGAGCCAGAATTCAAGCAGAAAGGAAGTAACTCATTTGAGTCATCAAGGCACAAAGAGGGGACATCTGGATTCATAGCAGAGCAGTCTGACTGCTAACCAGCATATTACATGGCTGCACTTATTTTATCTGGGGAAACCGAGGAATATTTTCATTTTCAACTCAACATCTCAAGAATAACAAGAAGCTCAGAGTGCAGGAAGCAGATCAACAGGAAGGTGTGCAAGAAGAGCCCAAAGTAGACAAGAAAGGAAACTAAAGAGGAAAATATTTAACTTCAGAATTAAAGTGGAACAAGCAGTAGCAAGGAAAGACATGATCACTGCAGAAAATCGCATCCGTGACATAGAGCCAAGGCTTAGAAAAGTCAGGAAGGATGCAGAGGGGGACCAAGATAAGTGCTCAAAAGATGATGGGTATGAAGAAGGGAAGAAAATAGAGACTGCATAAGAATAAATGAAAGTAACTTAACAAGCATCCGGCTCACGGAGTCTACACCTTTGAGGAAAGGATGTGGAAAAACAAAAGAGACAACCTCAATGTAGAAAAAAAGTCAAATCAAATCATGAATGAAATAGCAATGAAAATATATACAAAAGCAGAATCTTTGATAGCAGATACCTTTCAGAGCAATAAAATAATTCCTGACTCGGACGGATCAG
Source organism: Nasua narica (assembly GCA_028533885.1). Lineage (NCBI taxonomy): Eukaryota > Metazoa > Chordata > Mammalia > Carnivora > Procyonidae > Nasua > Nasua narica. Next base: position 127,746,551 of record CM052802.1, read on the forward strand.
GTGGAGAGATCAAGCACACATAATTGTGGGGACAAGGGGGACAGAAGCATTTCAAATGTGTAAGATGTTCAACATGGGAAAGCAGATAATGTCCATGATTTCTATGGAAATAATATTTATAAATTTAAGTTAAGAAAAATTTCTTAATGTTGAAAAAACATGCAAGAAGTGAAGAAAGTTGTCAAAAAGTTAGCCCTTTTAAAACAAATCATGTCTTGGTGGTTTCACTAGAAAAATTTGGTGAGATTCTATGCAGCAGAAAATGTCTCTGTATCCAGCGCATTTCTGCAGATTCCCGCCTTAAGAAGGTGGGGTATAGCTCCTCACTCCCTATATGTGGACTGTGCGCATGATGTCTTCCAGAGCACAGCATGGAAAGGGAACAAACAAGAGTAACTTCATGATGGAGAAACTGTATTGCTTCAAATACTGCCTCAAACCTGTTGCTGAGGGACAGTCTACAAAATATCTGACTGGTACTCTTCAAAACTGTCAAGATCATCAGAAACAGAGAAAGAGAAACTGTCTTAGCCATAAGTATCCCAAGGAGACATGACAACTAAATAGACTATGCTATCCTGAATGGGATTCTGGAACAGAAAAAAGACATCAAGTAAAAACCAAGAAGTCTGAATACAATGTGGACTTTAGCTAATAATCACACATTCTAATAGGTTCGTCAATTGTGACAAATATACCGCAGTAACAGAAGAAGCTCATAACAGGGGAAAGTGGGTGTGAGGTGGACAGGAACTCAATGATTCAGGGGCGCCTGGGTGGCTCAGTGGGTTCAGCCTCTGCGTTCGGCTCAGGTCATGATCTCAGGGTCCTGGTATCGAACCTTCCATCGGGCTCTCTGCTCAGCGGGGAGCCTGCTTCCCCCCCCTCTCTGCCTCCCTCTCTGCCTACTTGTGATCTCTTTCTCTCTGTCAAATAAATAAATAAAATAAGTAAAAATTAAATTAAATTTAAAAATTAAATTAAAAAATTATAAAAAAATTATTTGACAGAGATAGAGATGACAAGTAGGCGGACAGGCAGGCAGAGAAAGGGAAGCAGGCCCCCTGCCGAGCAGAAAGCCCGATGCAGGGCTCAGTCCCAGGACCCTGAGATCATGACCTGAGTCGAAGGCAGAGGCTTTAACCCACTGAGCCACCCAGGCGCCCCAATAAATAAAATTAAAAAAAAAAAAAGGTAGCATATCAAAAATTATACATACACACATATTCACAATAATATTCACCCGAATCCAATTATATATGCCAATGTAAAGTTCTAGCCAAAATATAAGCAAAATAAATCATGTGTTTTCATTACAATAGCCTATTAAGAGATCATTTCAAGAATGTATGCACAGTCAGATATTATTAATAATAATTATAATGAACTTACATAAATGTACTCAATTCCTATCACAGCACCTTGAGGTAGTCTCTATTTTTTATTTTAAATAGTTTATTTATTTATTTGAGAGAGAGAGAGCAAGAGTAGAGAGGGAGAAGCAGGCTTCTCACTGAGCAGGGAGCCCGATTCGGGGATCGACCTCAGGATCCTGAGATCGTGACCTGAGCCAAAGGCAGGGGCTTAACTGACTGAGCCACCCAGGCACCCTGAGATAGGCTCTATTATTAACCCCATTTTACAGGTGGAATACTGAGGCTGCAGATAGCTCAGTAATTTGCCCAAGAACACACAGCTCAAAATAGAGCAGATTCAGGTGTCTGACTCTATGATTCAAATACATTTTATACAACTCCTGCATTCCTATCAAAATAATAACAGAAATAGGATACCTTCATACGATAAAAGTGCAAGTCTCACCAACAAGTACAAGTTCCAGCGGCACGCTTACTGGTGTGTTATGAGAAACATGCTCAGTAAATTCAGATACGCTCTCACCACTCCTATTTCACAGTTTACAAACTGCCAGTGGATAAATTACCCAAGGATGAAATGTTCCAAGTGACAAAAATAGCTATGTATTGTTTTCCACTATTAGTATTTACACGTGGGTTTGGCTTTCTGCTCTAAACCCAGAGGAAGGAAATATGAAAGCAATAGGGAGAGGACTCAGTTACAGACACGATAAAAAGTCTCTGAAGAAACTTGTGTGGGACTTAACTGAAGACAACTAACTGCGATTCCAGCTCCGGCCAGAGGAAGGGACGGGAATCCACAGGGAGCCACGCCTGCTCTTGGCGAGAAGACAACGCTGTCCGCGGGGCAATCCCTCGCAACGTCACCTGCCCTAGCTACATGACGTTGATCAAAACTCCAACGTAAATTCGTGTGGATGGGGGAGTGGACAGTCTCATCTGAATGCCCCCCGAGTCAAACCAAAGGTGGGCTCCTGGAACTTGACAGGCATGTCACCCCTCAAACTGAGACAGTGCTGGCCATTTCAACTACACTGGCTCCCTCGTAGGAGCCAGGAAACTGGGTGCCCACATGCCTTGAGGATGGGATCATACATTATCCGTCTGGCAGTCGATGCAGCCTTCTAGCTGTTGCCAAACTAATGTACCTGGACTCAAGTCCGGGGATGGCCCCAGACCCCTCCTGGATTGCTAGCTAATTTCGTGCGGGCCCAGATGACAGTATCAAGATGAAGGTGAAATGTCTGGAGTCTAACCCAGCCTACGTTTTGAGTCTCATCTCCTCGTAGCCTCTAACCTATTCAAGTGCCTTGTCCCCTGGTGATAGCGTGGAGCCCTTGGGAGTCCTGTCCAACAACTCCTCTCTCTTCCTATCCGTCTCCCTTGACCACTGCCTCCAGCCAGTTCTCTGTCCCACTCTCTTTCCAGTCCCACTCTCATGAGCTCATTCCAGAGCCTGGCCTCAAAACCCTTCCTAACACTCGCTCTGGCCACTTCTACACCTTCTTCAAGCCTCTGCTCAAGTAATGATTCCAAGCGAGCGACTGACCCCCTCACCTCCTGGGGAGGCCACCTGCAGAGCCATACCCGGTCTCTACTGCTCCTTTCAGAGACTGCAGTCTTCCCCCTCTTCCAGACTTAGGAAAGGTGGGAGAAAAGCACCCCGACTATAAGACTTTCTGTGCCCCTTCACCCCAGGCTTTTGTTCGTTCCGACATGGGCTGGCCCTCCTCATGCATCTCTGCAATTTTGCGGTTAACTCCCAAAGGATGAGCCTGAGCATTGCCATGCCAGCCATGGTGAATGGCACAGCCCAGCTCAGGCCACTCAATGGCTCCGAGGAAAGGCCTCCCGCCGACTCCCAGGACAGCTGGAATGGAACTCTGCAGCAGTCTGAGGCAGTGGTAAGTTCAGTGAGACTCCAGACCCTTTCTCGGACTCCGATGGTTTGACCTAAAGGGTTATTTATGAAGCATCTACTATGTTCAATGAAGTGGACTACACGAGAGGATAACAGGTAGCTAAGGAGATGATCGCTCGACTCTATTTAGTGTCTAGGAGCGGAACCAGGAAACCACTTCCATCTTTAGTGGACATACATTCTTCCCCGACAAGGGTGAATGTCACAAAATAAGTTTCACAGATGTTTTTACTGGCTTTCTTCCTTCACATATTTTTTCAAGACACCCTTGCCTATAATGCTTTCTTCTTTATAGCCTTTCTTTACAGGATCTCTTACACCTCAATGGGTCAGTTCATTGTGTTACCAAGGAAACTGTGTAAAAGGAATGAGTACGTTGGGCATAAGTTTGCGTTTTTGTTTTTGTCTTGTTTTTTGAATGAAATCGGTAGACTGGAGGAACTGGAGAGAAGTAGAAGGAGAGAGAACTGCCGTTATTATTTTTTTTTTCCTCTCGAGTTCACATGATCAAAACTGTCAACTCTCGGGCCAAGGATAAACAGTGAGATTCTCTTGTTCCCTAGGCTCCCGTGTATGACTGGAGTCCTGAAATTCAGGGGATCATTCTCAGCTCATTCAGCTACGGCTCGTTTTTGGTTCCCATCCCTACTGGCTATATCACTGGAATATTTGGAGCCAAGTACTTGGTGGGTGTTAGCCTGCTTCTTTCCTCAGTCTTGACCCTCTTGATTCCCTTGGCCGCTGACGCAGGAGTGCTCTCCCTCACTGTCCTGAGGATTGCTCAAGGCATAACCCAGGTACAAAGATGCTTTCTAAGTGTAAGTGGAATATTAGTTCCAAAATGATCTCAGAAAGACAAGAATGGAATTTTTTTCCCCCTCAGGTTACGGTATTAACAAGTCAGTTTTCAATTTGGGTCAAATGGGCTCCCCCACTAGAAAAGAATCAACTGATCAACATTGCTTTATCAGGTAATCAAGGCCCTAACCTGTCAGTTTGTATGCACTGCCCAAGAGTTCTCTGCAATGGCCTATCGATACAAGCAAGACCTCAGACTCCAACTACCCTGTCTCCCTGCTCCAAAGCAGAACCTGGCCTCTCTCACCCAAAACATCCTCACATTGTCTGTTTAGGGCAATTGATGGGATCCTTCATTAGTTTGCTCATCGGTGGTTTCCTCTGCCAGACCGAAGGGTGGCCTTCTATCTTCTATATCTTTGGTGAGTTTGGGCTTCTCAAATCTCAGGATATGGGGGGGGAGGGCTTGGTTTTTTTTGTTTTATTTTATTTTATTTTATTTTATTTTATTTTATTGGAGAGAGAGAGCATGAGCAGAGTGAGGGGCAGAGGGAAGCAGACTCCCCACCAAGCAGGGAGCCCGATATGGGACTTGATCCCAGAGTTCCAGGACCTGGACCTGAGCCGAAGGCAGATGCCCAACCTACTGAGATACTCAGGCGTCCCTCAGGATTTTGTTTTGTGACAGAGAATGCTGGGCATGATTTTCATGATGCAAATCATCTACAGTTAACCAAATCCTAATAGATATGAATATTTACGTAACTATATAACTACAGTTGATAGTGTTCACAGCTAATCATATTGTGAATCTTGCAAAATGACATTTAAATCTCAGGAGCCTGGAAGTGTAGCTAGAATAACCTAATGACTGTATAGGGATCGTAACGTTCCATCCTGCTTCTAAACCAAACATACAATGAACCCCGGAGGGATTCCTTTCATAAGATGCTGAAAATGATATTTTGATGGGATGGTATTTTTAATTATGCTGATTTATTTAATTCATTTTTAATAAAATTCTCCTGTTATTACAATCAGAAAATTATGACTGTGACCTGATCATAAAATGCTGATTGGCACAGAGAATTAACCAGTAGAACTTGCAAGACAGGGCAGACCATGGCAGGCTCCGGAGTGGACTTCATGCATTAAGAGATGCCACAGAAGGTCCCAAAGACGCACGGGTGCTCCAGAAGCCATATTCTACTGCTTCACAGTTTTCCTTTGCCCAGCCCTGATTGGGATCTGCCCAGCTGCTTCTAGCTACTGTTTGTGTCTGAGTTTTAAAACATTCTCTGAAGTCTCATCTGCAACCTGTGTGATTCCAGTAAGACCAGTGAGCATCACCAGTGTTTCCATTAGAGGATAATGCTCTTATATCAAGGGTTCCTGTAACATCAGGTCAATATATCCACTAGGAAAAAAAAATGTGTGAAGATGGATTACTTTCGCCTGGCAACCTGCAAAGGCTTTGTCATAGAAACTTCAGAGGGCAGGTTATAGAAATTATCCAAGCAATGAGGGAGGTTTACTTTGCTCCTAGTTTTCAGAAAGGGAAGCTACAAATGCATACCTACAAGGAAGGAACTCAGTAAAATATTTGTTGACACCCTCTCTAACAGTGGTAAATTTTCCTGTCTATTCCTCCTTACTTGATTTTAAGTTCCTCCATGGCAAGATTGTATCTTTGTATTCTTATACTCTCAAAGTCTCACAAAACGCCTGGTGTAGGATAGTTCTATACTCCATGGTAGCTGTTCACTCTCTATTTGTGAAGGAATGGGTAAAGGACAAGCTGGCAACTAAAAAGAGCTGTTAAGATGAGGGAATGTGTGGTGATGAGCACTGGGTGTTATACGCAACTGATGAATCGCTGAACACTACATCAAAATCTAATGATGTACTATATGTTGGCTAACTGAACATAATAAAAAAAAGTATTGGGAAAGTTGGTGATGTTTATATAAAACCTACAGATTAAACAATATTTTCATTAAAAAATAAATCTATACTCTGCTTTTAAAAAAAGAGATTTTCTTAAGATTGTAAAAAAGAAAATTTTAAGATGAATTTTATTTCTGCTCAATACTGGTAACACTGGGTTATCCAGAACTGTCCAACACTGTATATACAGGTGGTGGAGAAGCACCCTCCACCAATGATGGGGGCCAGAGCAAAGATACAGGTAAGAGTGGAATACTGGGGTTAGTCATTCTGTCGATCACAGGAATCATCTCAGTGCAGAGTCAAACTGAAAGAACTCCTATCAAGGGCTAACGGGATCCTTTTCCTAGGTGGAATTGGCTGTGCCTGTTCTCTTCTCTGGTTTCCTCTTGTTTATGATAATCCCATAAATCATCCATTTATCAGCGCTGGTGAAAAGGAATATATCATGTGTTCACTAGCTCAACAGGTGCGTTTGATGAACTTCTCTGCCATTTCCCTGTGTCCGTCTGGGTGTCTCGGGCTGAAGAGGGCATTAGAGCAAAGCTCTTGTCTTCTGATGGAGGGGTGTTGATATCTGCTTTCTTCCAGGACTGTGTTCCAGGCTGGTCCCTTCCCATTAAGGCTATGATCAAATCCTTACCACTCTGGAGCATTTTAGTCTTTCATTTCACTGAATTCTGGATTTTTAATATTTTGCTGGCATACCTACCAACATACATCAACTCTGTACTTCAAGCTAACCTCAGAGATGTAAGTATAGAGAAAGCCCATTTGGTTCTTCTATTTAAATGCCTCATTATATAATTCTCTCACTTACGGCCACAAAATCAGGGGATTAGGCCGAGGACCTTCGTGTAGGAGATGCAACCTGGTTGCATGAATTCTGAATCATCTCACCGTGACCTACTGCTTATTGGGGAAGACTGGGACAATTCTAGGTAAGCTCAACGTTCACAGAATGTCTTATTTTTTAAGGAAGTGATGCAAAACTTTGATGTTCAATTCAATCAACATTTGCAAACAAGATAGTCTGCACAAGACAGTGTTAACAAAACAAATTCTTCTTTCAAGAAGGCTTGACAGGGAGCATAAACAACATAGGCTGAAAACAAGAGCTTATGACTATATAAAGTCCCAAATAGGACTCTTACCCAAAACTTGCAGATAATGTTCTTCTAAAAAAGGTGTTATTCAAGTATGACGCATACAGAGAAAAGTGCACGTGTATGTACAGCTGAGTTTTCACAAAATGAACAGGTGCCCTGACGGGTGGACAGGAGCCTTTAAATTCCTGTAAGACAGAAGTCTTGGACGTGGTAAAGAGCATACCAGATTTTAGAGCCTATGAGCAGCAGGTCACAAGGTTATTCAGCGACTGCTACGTTTTTGTGTTTTGGACTCAAAAAGCTGTGCTCTCATGTTGACTGGGCTCCTCTAGTAAAAATGTGCTAACTGGCCAACAGGAAGCTGACTTTAGGAGCAGAGGTCAGACTCTGGGGCACACACGTGCAAACAGGCTGGAGGTACTGAGGTCAGAAAGCCCAAGGGTTGAGTGGCCATGGGTCTTCACAATGGAGGAGTCCAGAAGCAGGAAGCGAAGCCAGAATCTCAGATGAGGCCATCAGGGGACAGGAGGTTCCAGACAGACATCCCTGAGGCCAGCTGTTGGGGATGGTTTGTCTCTGGTGTGAGGCCAAGTAGGTTCCCCATCTCAGAGGCCAAAGCTGAGGACAAGGAGGAGGGGAAATACTGGAGAGACCAGCAGAGAATCAGGCTTCTCGGCTTGGGAAGATTACTTATCCATAACGTGAACAGTTGGGACACGGTGACAGTTAAAGCCTTTCCATTTGGGGGGTGGGGGGTTACATACATTTCTTTCTTGCATCTTCTTTAATAGCACTGTAATACAGAGGCTGAGCTAATCAAACCAGGGTTCAACATTTTAAAAACTCTATCCAAAGATAGGAGTGAAAAACCTTCCTGCCATTCCCATCCCCAGTCTGCCCTGTCTTCCCAGCCCGCTCCCAGCCACAGAGAACTCTTTAATTCATTTCTTAGATACTCTTCCACTGCTTCTTTATGAAGCTGCAGGCATATAAGAATGTATCTTCTTATTTTGTCACTTTTCACAAAACATCATGTGCCGTGTATGTTGCTATTCTTTGTATAATGCCCCATGATGATCTTTCAGATCAGTACAGGGACCCTTACTGCAAGACATTTAGGTTGTTTCCAACCTCTCGGAAAAAACCTTGCTTGTCGGCCACCCATCCATGCAACTCTTTCTGCATGTCTGAGTTCAGGGTAAATGCAGTACAGACTTTTATATCTGTTGTCAAATTGCTCTCCATAGGGCGCTGATAATATTTGCAAGTACCCAATTTCTCACAGCACCCCCAGGGATCAGGTCAAAAAACTGCTGGAATTTTGCCAGTGTGATCCCTGAAAAAGTGGTTCTTTTCACTATGAGGCTGGAGCCCCTTATTTTCCTTTTTCTGTAAATAGTTTCTATCTTTTGCGTATTTTTCTACTGAGTTTTGCTCTTTTTAAAAATCTATTTCCAGGTGACCCTTACCTACAAATAGAGCATTAATCTTTTCTTTTTTTTTCAAATTGAAATATATGCATATTTTCTCTCAGGCACCAAAATTGTGTTAGTTCATTCCAGTAACCTGAAATTTATATTCAAGGAGGTGTGTCTATATAGAGAAGCTCTACACGTACACAAGCCACACAAGGGTCAGTGTGTGTCATGGTGTGGGAAGTGAGGCAGGCACCTTACTTCTCTCTGCTCCTCAGAGTGGAATCCTGTCAGCCCTGCTGATAGGTGCTGCCTGTATAAGCACTATCCTTGGAGGTCTACTGGCAGATTTTCTTCACTCCAGAAAAATCTTCAGACTCGTTACCATCAGGAAACTTTCCACGGCCATCGGTAAGTACCAAGGTGGATCGGGGGATGGACACGGGAAGCTCAGGATGGTTTTTATTGTTTGTCCTCCTGTTGCAGGGGTTCTTGTCCCATCTGTGGTCCTTGTGTCCCTGCACTGGGTCAGATTCAGCATCCGCACCAGTATGGGCTTGTTGGCACTCTCTTCTGTCGCCACCAGCTTCTGCCAAACGGGAGCCCTTGTTAACATCTTGGATATTGCTCCTCGGTAAGTACCCCTTAGCCACATCCGCACAGGAGCTCAGCTCAGGTTCCACAGCCCTAAACTTGCTCTGATGCCCCAGTTCTGTGTGGGTGTTCCACGCTGCAGGTCACAGTAAATGCCAACATCAGTCCTACATTCAAAGATTCCTGGAAGGGACCCAACGCTAGCCCACCAGCATGCAGTGTTCCAGGTGAAAACGGGGAGGCAGTGGCCACATTCACAGCTCAGCTGGGGACAGTAGGGGACTCACACCCACATCTCTAGCGGGGAATGCAGCAGTCACATGGGGTTGCATCAGTGAAGGACCCGTAAACCCCACCCCCCCCATGCTGGCATTAGTCAAGGTAAAGCTTGCCTCATGAGAGCAAGAGAAACACTGACCTCTGAGAGAGGTAGTATCAAAGAGGGCTGGAGACTTCCAAATGCAGCTCCCAGGATCCTTTCATGGTCAGTAGAACATATTCTATCTTCAGATAACCAACCGCCATGACCCATGGGAGATGCCTTGGTCTCAGAGGAACCAACGTCTCATCCAGTGAGGGGTCTTTTTTACCCAGAAACAAGGCTGTGAGATCAGATTTCATAGCAGAAGCTAAGAGAACGTACGAACTCGATGCAAACCATCAATCTGTACGTTTTGTATATGTGCTGCCGAAGCGAGCACAATGTGTACGTTTTGTATAAACAATGTTGACAAGATAGTACAGGTGACCCTTGGGAGCCTCAGACCATCACACGGGATTCTACTAATCACTAGTCAGCACATTTCACTCAGGCTTGACCAACGGTCGACTCAGGGCACCCCCAGAGACAAGCACAGAGATAAAACAAGTGAGCTGAGGTGAATGGTTTGCTTACCCTGGAGTATCTTTCTCTGTCTCAGGTACACTGGCTTTCTCAAAGGACTATCAGAAGTCTTTGCTTACTTATCGGGAGCCATTTCTTCCACTGTTGCTGGATTTTTAATCAGTCAGGTAAAGTCGAATGCTCTGATGAAAATACTCATGAGAGAAACCTAGAGAGGGCACTCTGGAAAAGTCAGACTGAAGATATTTTTGTTCTCTTCCCAATGGAGCTCAACTTAAAGCTTGAGAGTCCTGAGCCCCCTCAGGCTCAGCTCTGCAAGGCAGTTACCACAGTTTTAGGATGTGGAGTGATGACGAGTGTTCAGTCTTATGAGTTTATGCTTTAAGAGTTTTTAGAGGGCGCCTGGGTGGCTCAGTTGGTTAAGCGACTGCCTTCGGCTCGGGTCATGATCCCGGAGTCCCGGGATCGAGTCCCATATCGGACTCCCGGCTCTGCGGGAAGTCTGCTTCTCCCTCTGACCTTCTCTCCTCTCATTCTCAGTCTCTCTCTCTAATAAATAAATAAATAAATAAATCTTTAAAAAAAAAAAAAAGAGTTTTTAGAAATTTTTCATGCTAATCATCAAAATTTCTAGCAATATTGATGGCACTTCTGGCAAAGTAGAAAGGGATCAACCATTCTGGTTTGCCTGTGACTGAGGGGTTTCGCTTCTAGTTGCTGTCTGTCAGGAAATGGCTTTTAACAGGGAAATTCTCAAATTGAATTTGTTTCCCTTGTCATCCCTCCATTCATCCATTCATTAATTCAACCTTAGTGTGTGCCATGCACTGTTTAAATGGATCAAACCAACCAAAGTCCCGGCCTGGCGAAGCTTATATTGTAGGAAAGCAACTGACTGAAAACTAGTGAGATCAGTAAGGTATGCAATATACTGAATGGTGGCAAAAGTGCGAAGACAAGAATAAAGCAGGAGAGGACAGCGCACGCAGGAGGGGGTGGGATTTCCATTTTAAATAGGGTGGTCTTGGAAGGTAACATTTAAGTAAAGCCTGGATACAAACAAGGGAGTGAGACAAATGGCTATTGGGAGGAGGACTGTTTCGGCAGAGGGAAAGGTCAGGGCCCAGGAAATGACCCGCATATTCCAGAAACAACCAGGAAAGCCACGGAGGCTGGAGTGGGGCTAGGGAGCCGGACATGCTCCCCAGGAGCCAGGAGCTTTCTGAATAGGAGGGCCAAGAGACCGTTAACACTCTGTAATTTCCTCCTTCCAGGATTCTGAGTTTGGCTGGAGAAATGTCTTCCTGATTTCAGTTTCTATTAACATGTCAGGCCTGGTCTTCTACCTCATCTTCGGCCAAGCAAAGGTCCAGGACTGGGCTACAGAGCAGATGTTCACTCAGCTCTGAGCAAACCAGATGCCTCAGAGTCCAATGCTTAGCCACTCATCGTTTGCCCTCATGGACATTCCTCCTTAGTACCTGCTTGACTGGTTAGCCATTTGATTTGCATTGACTTTGTTTCCAGTATCTTCTCAGAAAGCTTGGCTGTGTAATACTAAAGATTCTGCCTGCGGAGGTTACAGTGGTGGGTAGGGGTCAGAGAAGGCCAGTTATTTAACTGTGAGCTCTGGAAAGCATAGGTGTGTCTGAATTTCTAAGTGTTCTCCACTCTGCCCATTACTATGGTGACTTAATAAGAAATACATATTCAGTCTCTGCCCCTACTTTCTGGAACAGAGCTCCAGAATTTCAGATGAGTGAAATCTCAGATTTCTTGAGTCGTAGAGATGATAGGAGCACCTTCTGTCATATTTGGGCTCAGTCCCTGGTTCCCAGTGCAAGAGCTTCTAAGACCCTTGGAATTTCTGGAGCCATGAGAGTGCCTTGGGTATTCTATGGAGATGACTGGTGGCTGGGGGCCACTGAAGCCACCCAGAGCTTCAGGATAGGGGCTGGTCCCCAGAAAGACAAAGGCATGATTAGAAGGTTGGCACATCCAGCTCCACATCCCATCTTCAGGAAGAGGAGAGGGCTGGAGATTGAGTTATTCATCAGTTGCCATTTACTCAATCACATCTATGCAATAAAGACTTGATAAAAACTTAAAAAATACGGGGTTCCAAGAGCTTCTGGCTTGATGAGCACAGGAAGGTGCTGGGACAGTGGTGACCCCGAGAGGGCAGGGAAGCTCTGCAACCCTTCCCACGTTCCTTGCCCTGGGCATCTTTTCCTTTTGGCTGTTCCTAAGTTGTATCCTTTATAATAAAGCAGTAGTAGTTGTAAGCAAACTGTTTTCCTGCGTTCTGCGAATCATTCTAGCAAAATACCAAATGTGAGGGGAGAGGGGTCATGGGAACCCACAATTTTGTAGCTAAATCAAATAGAAATGTGAGTCCTTCGGGTACCCACTACTTTAATTGGTGTCTGGGTGGGGGTAGTCCTGTGGGACGAAGCCCTTCACCTGGGGGGTCTGCACTAATCCAGGCAGTTAGTGTCAGAATTGACACATGGTTTGCATCGAGTCCGTACGTTCTCTTAATGCCATGTAGGCACCCAGCTGGTGCCCCCCTCCAGAGAATAAGAGAACCATCTGGTGTGGGAAAACCCACACAATTGTCAGAGCGCTCAGGACAGAAACCCCTTTCATTTAGTTGTCCTGGTAAAAGCATGAGGGGACAGAGGACAGTTTCTCACCAAAGCAAAAAAGGAAGCCGGAACCATGGGAGTGAGGACAGAGGATCACAAGAGGAACTGTGTCCAAACAACCAGATGATGACCCCCAAGAGCTACTTTCCAAAGACAGCTCCCAAACGACAGAAGCCACAGTGTACACAATGCAAAGTCCTAGGCCAGGAGGTTGGAGTGAGTCAAGCTGCCCTCACATCCAGGGAGGACGGACACAGGATGTCCAGGAGAAAAATACCAAGGAGGAAAAAACGATGAAGCCTGAATCCACAGGATGCAGAGAAAGGCTCATTTTTGCCACTAATGACAGTGGCATAAGGAAACCTGGGCCCCGTTAGAGAACTTGCTTTCCGTGGATGATGGTGTTGGAATCAGAGCCGCCTCTAGAAGGCGTGGGGCTCTCGGGCATACCTTGGCAGTCGCTTTTCCCAACCACCTTCTTTCTGGCCATTGTGACCTCTGCCCCACATCTGGTCTGTGGGTCCCTGTAGATTCCTTGCACCTCAGGGACCAGATATTGTCCGGGGCTCCTCCTCTGCTCTCTGGTGGCACCGGTGCTTCTCTGACGGCTGGAATCCCCCTGCCCTCAGCGAGCCTCACTTCACAGTCACCTCATTCACTTACCAGTTCTTCCTAAGGTGCATGTGCAAGACCCATGCTGGCATGACCCCACTCCACAGCCTGCAGGGTATGTTGGTGTGTCTGCTCTCAATACCCCATGTGGGCAGGACCGGGACCATGAAACAGAGTGATAGCATCGAGCAGGAGATGAGTATTAATGAACATATAACACGGGTTCCCGGCAGGATTGAAGTCAGACCCAGCTTCAGGGAGGACATTTCGGGAAAGTGGGCGACACACAGCCACATGGATGACGACTGTGGGAAAGGAAATAGAAAGGGGTCCATGGGTGAGGGGTAAATGGATTATTTGCCGTAGGAGATACACCTGACAAGACCCAGATACTGAACGGGTATAGGGTGACCCCCAGGTTTTGGTTTGGTACTGGATGGATGGAGATGCCTGAGAGACTGAGATCACACCCAAGTGAAGACGGTAGGAAGGAAAGTAGACACGCGGGAGATCTGGGCTTCGCGTGTAAATCTAGGAAGCTTCTAGATACAGGCGGGGATTGAAACGCTTAGCCCGACAGAGGCTGCCCCAGGAAACAGGATGGTGTGGGAGGAAAGGCCTGCGAAGGAGCCTTACAGAACTCCCAACACTGAATGGCCTGCCTCGGGGATCATGAGCCTTTTTAAGAAAAGGAAAAAAAGAAGAGACTAGAAAGAGAGAAGGAAAACCATAGAGAACATGGTGCTCAGAGAGGGAAGAGAGGCATGTGTTTCAAAAAGGAGTGGAGCAAGAAAGGAGGTTAAAGTGAGCATGATTCAAACCTGGGGGAAGAATCTAGATGGCAGAAACAAAATGGACTCTTGTAAAGAACACGCGCGCGAGCGCAGGTTTCCTGAGAAGGCTGAGGGTTAGGGAGGAACGTGGGCCTGGAGCCCAGCTGGGGAGATGACTGGAGATGCATGAGGGACTCTCCTGCCCTTTCACAGCTGGCTCAAGACTGCGTCCTGCCCTCAGGGCACCTCCAACACCTCCCCTAGTGTCCCCACTCCTCGAGTTCATTTACAACAGTTCCCTCCACCCCCTCTGACTGCAGACTCTGTCTGGAAGGGCAGGAACTGTGACACATACTACTTTGTAATGTCTTAAACACAACAACAACTGTGTCTTATACACAGTGTCAATACATCTGTGTGTGCATTTGTATGTGTGTGTGTGAGTGGGTAGGTGCTCAATCACTGTGTGCCTCAATGCATGGAAAGGCCTGTGGTGGTGAAATGGGTGAGAAGGTAAAGGACCCAATCTTCTTTAATCTCCTTTGTTTTTCAGAACATAGAATTATCTAAACCTACCAAATCCCTTCCTTATCCCATCTGGTGTTGAGACTGAGAGACTGGGTCTTCCCCGTCTCTGGCAATCACACAGCCAACCCCAGGCCCTCAGCAGCGAGGATCATGGGTTTTACCCATCAGGGCATAGGCTTGTACCTGTTTCTGGAACACCCCTGTGGGCATGTATTCCTCTCCTTTCCTCCCGTGGACTCTTCTGTTTTTTTCCTCATCTTTCACTTTCTGTTGCTTTTAGAAACAAGTTTGATTCCTCCCCATGGTCTGATGAGTACTGTTTCCCCCAAAATGGGCTCCTTTAAAGTACAGAAACCTTCTCAGACTTCCCACTGACCCACACATTTACAACACAGAGGACTGAAAGCTGAAAAGTGGGGAAAAGGTCTTTCAGAAAATCTTAGAATAAAATTGACTTTCTTACGCTTGTTTGTTGGTTGACTTAGCAATCATTTATAAAGCAAAGAATGTGAGGTGGAAAACAAAAACACCCACATTTAAAATTCAGACCTGCTAGCTGGTACAAACAATATATGGTACAAGAGAGATGCCCGTGGGGTGTGGGGCGGGACCTCCTAGGAAGGCGCACGCCATCTTCTTCCTTGGGCCGCTTACTGCCCCTCAGTCCCAGCTCCGGGGCTGGTCCCTCTTCCCTTCAATGAGGAGGTCAGTCCCAGGCTCTCCCAGGGTTCTGCTTTAAACGAAGTTTTATAGAGAAAGAAAAAAATTGCACACAAATGTCACTGGTGAGTCCTGGCGGATAGAGGAAAGCTTTCAAAAACAGTTCAAAGCACCAGTCTGGCCAAGTCTATTTTTCCCCAGCTGTCTTCCTTGTCCTGATGACAGCTTACCCCAGGCAGGTGCTACTCTGTTCTCCTCCCAATATAAAAATAAATATGACTGGTGGACAATTCCAACATCGTACTAGGTCCAGGCACACAGCACGAGACTGTCCATCCCTTGCCCCGTGTCTCTGCAGTGTCCTGAAACCGTGCACAGCTTGGGCTTTGCAGCTCATGCTGTTTGAAAATTCTACCCTCGCTTGTAATACAAATACGTTTTATCTACAGCAACAATAAGGCACAGTTTGTGTACTTTGGCAAATGCCTATTTTGTGAAACGAAGACTTCCCTTTGTGCCCCCACACGCTCTGGTCCTGTTCAGATGCACCCACATCCTTTCAAAGAACAAACTGCCGGAGCCTGTGCCTACTGGCAGACCGGACTGCAACCCAGCTTCACCTGGTTACAAAATCCAGAAAGGGCAAGTGCCCTAGACACATCCTTCCCCTGCCTGGCGGACGAGCGCAGGGCTGCCCAGCAGGCCGGGGTGAGGAGGGTCGGAGGCCACGCGAGCTCAGACTGTCGAGAGACAGGACGGCCTGGCCTGACATGCTGAAGCCCGCCCAGGGCTGTGGACTGTGTCTGCGTTGGCTGACGGCCTGGCACAGGGGATGGAGGGGACACGGGTGAGGAACGTTACCGTCCATGAGCACCAGAGAGCCATCCCGGGTGAGCCTCCCGTGGGCCAACCCCTTTCCGCTTTCTGTAATTCTTCACCTTTATGACTCTCCTGAGCCCCTACTTCTCCCCTTTCCCTATTCCCTTGCCTTCCCTTTAAAATGCTCCTCACCTCTGTATGAATAAAAATTTGAGTTCGGATCTCTCTAGACTCATTTCCTTCTTGTAACAGTATATGACTGATTGAAATCTATCCTTACCACTTTAAATAGCGTCTAGCTTTGTCTACCTAGGGTATTAGGGTAGGATGTCAGCACCCAAGAGAGATGAGGAGGGTTCCCATGGTCCAGGAGGGGTGCCCCAGGGTAATGGTGTCAGAGCATGGGCAAGAAAGCAGGGAAGCATGCAATGCTTTTCCCCTATACAATGGGGAAAAGATCATCACTTCAATAAAGGGTGCTGGGAAAACTGGACAGCTACATGCAAATCAATGAAACTAGATAACTTTCTTATCCCATATACAAAATACATTCAAAATAGATTAAAGACTTAAATGTAAGATCTAAAACCATAAAAGTCCTAGAAAAGACATAGGCAATAGGCTCTCTGACATCTGTCTTAGCAATATTTTTTTTTTTTGATCTGTCTCCTCAGGCAAGGGAAACAAAAGCAAAAATAAACAAATGGGACCATATTACACTAAAAAGCTTTTGTACGGTGAAGAAAACTACCAACAAAACAAAAAAGGCAACCTACTCATTAAAAGAGATTCACAAATGACATATTTGATAAGAAGTTAACACCCAAAATACATGAAGAACTCATACAATGCAATATGTTTTTAAAAAACTAGCAATCCAATTAAAAAACAGGCAGAGGACCTGAAGAGATATTTCTCTAAAGGCATTCAGATGGCCAGAAGACACATGAAAAGATGTTCAACATCACTGATCATCAGGGAAATGCAAACAAAACTACAATGAGGTATTACCTCATAACTGTCAGAATGGCTATGATAAAAAACATAAGAAACAGCAGGTATTGAAAAGAATGTGGACAGAAAAAAAGCCCACACATTGTCGGTGGAAATGCAAATTGGTGCAGTCTCTACGAAAACAGTACAGCGGTCCCTCAAAAAATTAAAAACAGGGGCACCTGGGTGCCTCAGTGGGTTGAGGCCTCTGCCTTCGGCTCAGGCCATGATCTCAGGGTCCTGGGATGGAGCCCCGCGTCGGGCTCTCTGCTCAGCGGGGAGCCTGCTTCCTCCTCTCTCTCTTCCTGCCTTTCTGCCTACTTGTGATCTCTCTCCTCTCTGTCAAATAAATAAATAAAATCTTAAAAAAAAATTAAAAACAGAACTATCACTGGGACGCCTGGGTGGCTCAGTCATTGTGTGTCTGACTCTTGATCTCAGCTCAGGTCTTGATCTCAGAGTCATGAATTCAGGCCCCATGCTGGGGTCCATGCTAAAAAAACAAAAAACAAAACAAAACAAAAATTATATAAATTAACAAAAAAATTAGAACTATTACAGACTCCACCAATTCTACTTTGAGGTTATTTACCTGAAGAAAATGAAAACACCAATTCAAAAAGACACATGCACCCTTATGTTTTGCAGCATTATTTGCAACAGCCAAGATATGGAAGCAGCCCAAATGTCCATCGATAGACAAATGGATAAAGAAGATATGGCATATTTATACAACAGAATATTACTCAGCCATAAAAAAGAATGAAATCTTGTCATTTGGAACAACAGGGACAGAGCTAGATGCTAAATGAAATAAGTCAGGCTGAGAAAGACAAACACCAAATGATTTCACATACTTGTGGAAACTGAAAAACAAAACAAGCCAACCAACAACACAAAACAGAACCAGAATCGGAGCTACAGAGAACAAGTGATGGTTGCCAGAGGAAGGAAGGTGGTGAGATGGACGAAACAGGTAAACGAAATTCAGAGGTACAATCTTCCAGTTATAAAATAAATAAGATACGGAATATAGTCAATAACATTGTAACAACTTTGTATGGTGACAGATCACAACTAGACTTATTGCCGTGACCATTTTGTAATGTAAGTATATATCAATTCACTACTTTTTTTTTAATCATATGTTTTATACCTAAAACTAATACAACATTGGGGCACCTAGGTGGCTCAGTCGTTAAGCATCTGCCTTTGGCTCAGGTCATGATCCCAGGGTCCTGTGATCGAGCCCTGTATTGGGCTCCCTGTTTGTTGGGAAGCCTGCTTCTCCCTCTCCCTCTGTCTGCTGCTCTGCCTACTTGTGCTCTCTCTGTCTAAAATCTAAAAGCAAAACAAAACAAAACAACAAAAAAAACTAATACAACATTGTATGTCAACTATTCTTCATAAAAAATTATATAGATAAAAATAAACAAATGACTTATTAGAGTAAAACTAGAAGGTGCACCTGGGTGGCTCAGTCAGTTAAGTGTCTGCCTGCAGCTCAAGTCATGATCTCATGGTCCTGGGATGGAGCCCCACGTTGAGCTCCCTACTCAGTGTGGAGCCTCTTCTCCTGCTCCCTCTGCCCCTCCTCCTGCTCATGCTCTCTCTCTCTCTCTCTCTCAAATAAATAAATAAAATCTTGAAAAAAAGAATAAAACTAGACTATGCATTTAAAGGTATAAAGAATAAAGGAATACTATCATTAACCCATTATTTAAGTTTGTTCTGGAAATTCTAAGAGCCACGAATCCAGAAGGAGAAAAAAAAAACATAAAATATCAAAAGGGAGGAAAGAAAATTATTATTATCATTATTTGCAAATGATGTGATTATCTACCTAGAAACTAGAGAATTAACTCCCAGACCATCCGAAGGAGATAGCTTAGCCACGGGTTAAGTGTTTCAGTTAAAAAATAAATATATTCAAATAATACTTTCCCTATATCCCAGCCCAATGTGTAAGAAACTACAATAAATAAAAATCACATTCAGGAAATACAAATTAAGTTTTGTTAAGAAATGTATACTAAATACAGGAAGCAAAGTGCAGCACTGGACTCAGGAAAAACTGAACCCACATACATCATGGGGGCGGGGGGGTCTTCCTATGTTCTCTTAAGGGAGATTGTGCTGGTACTGGGAACTTTCTCCCAAAATGATTTAGTGCAATCCAATTGCAATTTGGTGCAATTTAAATACTGCAGTTCAGTCTTTATTAAAATGGCCCAATGAGTATAAACTTTCCCAGGAGAATAAACAGCTGATATTACACAGTATCATCTTCAAAAATACAAATGAAAAATGTTTGATTGGCCCAATATTTACATATATTAAAAATTTAGATCCATCAATATATTACACGACAGGTCCCAGTACCAAAAGATCTTAAACTATATATTAAGCCCCCAAACACCTATAAATACATAGAAGCTTATTTTATCAAAAGTTGGCATTTTAAATCAGAGGTTTAAATGTGAAGTATTAAATGATGTGATTAAAATTCACTGGTTTGGGAAACAAATCCAAATTCCTACTTCAGCTGTCCACTAAACGTCTGTAGATGAACTAAAGACGGTAAAGAAATCATGAATCTCCAGGAACTCTTCTTTCCCTCCTTCTCCCTCTGTGTGAGCTCTGACTCCTTGATGGTGGCAAGGCCTGGGGCTGCCCTAATTGGCTGACACAGCGATTTCCAAAGCTTGCAGGATCACGGAATAATACAGTGAAGTCTGCAATCACCCTATTGTACACCTTAAACGAATACCACCACAATGCTAACTCTAATGGAATTAAAATTTAAAAAATTATTAAAAAACGAAGAGTAAAAGTAAAAAGCTTGCAGGAGCTTAAACTCTGCCAACCGTCTTTAGTATCCTGCTGGGCGACTGGCCAGACGGCTGACAGTGTCACAGGGAGAAGCCACAGTACCGAGTTCACCCATGGATGCCCCGGCAAGGGGAAGTTTTTCTGCCCCTCCTGTGGCTTCACTCTGTCCCGGGCTTCAGAGACAGCTACAGAACCGTACCCCCTATTTCTCTTTGCAGACCCCCCAATACATTCACAAAATCTACTGGCTCAATAAAATCCGTGGATATCGATAAAACATAACATGCAAACTTTTAGAAGATTCCAGGCCCATATAACTCTACCTTTTCAAGGACAAACTCTCTAGCCCAGTCTTTTGTTCTGTAGACTACTGGACAGCCTCACTGATGAGGCTCACTCCACAGTACCAACAGTGTTAAAAGTCCTGGGCTGTCTTCCGACCGTGCGAATTCCCCACCCCACTCCCACCCCCCAAAAAGGCAACTTCAACAGATACAGAAAACGAGGAAAATGAAGGAACTACCTCACGCCAGCACCTACAAGGGCTATTTGCTAATTTTGAGACAAGGAGGACCCAAAGAGAAGGTGACAGTCAACTCACAGCCGCCTGCCCGACTCCTGAGCTCTGCTCCTTCCTGGGGGGTTACCGGGAGAGGGACAAGCGTCTGAGCGAGGGCTGCATGGTGGAGCCCACACGCGCGCGCGGGAAACCCCACGGACGCTGGCTACGCTGGGTCCAGCCCTTTGGCCGCATGCGCTCTGGGCCTCGAGGCGAGACACGTGACTATGACTCCGCCCTTTCCTGTTTGCCCCGGGGCTTCTCCAATGAAGACGCGCGGCTGAGGTGGACCCACGGGAACAACGCGTCCTCCTGGGCCCGGGACCCTCCGCGGATGCTGCAAACTGCTGAACATGCAGGTTGTCCAAGAAACCTTCCATTCTCCTCTCGGCGCAGCCAGATACAGAGCGGGGGCCGAGGGAGACGCCTCCGGAGCGACTCCGCTCCCCGGGCTGGGGTCTCCCGCGCTGGCTGTCACCTGGGCTGGGGTGCGCAAGGGGCATTTCCAGCTCCCAGCCCTCCCTCCGGCTCCAGCCTCATGGAAGATGGAAAGGCCACCAAGGTAAACAGGAGACAGGAAATTCCACTCGTGGGCTGTGTGGGGAGTTACAAACTCAGGCGGACTCAGTCCCAGCAGGAGGAAAGTTAACTAGAAAAGTCCAGTGCGTTAAGATATTTTGGAAGAGAAAAGAAGGCCCCAAAATTTTGCCTACTGGCAAACGGATGCATTTTCAAAGATTTCACCAGAGCATGGAAGCATGACTAGCATTTAAAATATACTACAAACCTGAGTTACTAAGGGCTGGCCAGGGGGCAGGCGTGGGAGGACGACGGAGATACGGAGGACCTTGTTTGAAGGAGATAGAAAATCAAATGACAGAAAATTCAGTCTGTTTGTAAGGGTAACAAAAGTTTATAAGTTCTTGGCTTAAACTCCTTTCTGGAAAGGAGGCAGTTCTCAGAGTGGGTGAAATATTTTTAAGAAACACGTATTAAGTGGAATGACCCAGAAAAGTAGAATTTAAAGGTGAAAGTCTATTCCACAGAATCTGGAACCAGCACACAAAGAATTTGAGATCGTTTCCTGAGCCGAAGTCAGGTGCATCTGAGCCACGCATGTGTCCCCTTGTCCCTTGGATTTGGTTCAAGTCCTCCTACATTCTGTGGTGTATTTTTTTTTTAAGATTTTATTTATTTATTTATTTGTTTGTTTGTTTATTTATTTATTTAACAGAGAGAAATCACAAGTAGGCAGAGAGGCAGGCAGAGAGAGGGGGAAGCAGGCTCCCCACTGAGCAGAGAGCCAGATGTGGGGTTGGATCCCAGGACCCTGAGATCATCACCTGAGCGGAAGGCAGAGGCCCAACCCACTGAACCACCCAGGCGCCCCTCTGTGGTGTATTTTTTACAAAACACTAGCTGTCCCTATAGGCTTGATTGTACCCAGTTGCTGTTCAGGGAAAGATCTTGGTGGTGGCCTGTTCTGTCGTCAGGATGTACACAATATGTCTGAATCTCTCTTTGTGATGTTAACAGCTGTTGAGTTGCAAATGCTAGATCCCTTCATTCCCTGGAGTTTGAGGATATTCTACAAATACCAATTCTTATTTATTTATTAGCTGAAATAATCCTACAAAGAGACGTGTCTACTCTTTATTTACCACGGACAGAGTTTCAGGAAGAAAGGCACAATACCGGATTCTCTTTTGACCTCTAATGGACCCTTTGTCTCAGTTATTCATTCTAGTCAGGGTCAAATCCATGGGTAAATTCTCAGACCTCATGCAGTTTGATCCCTTGGTAGCACTTGCCAGGGGTGTTCAGGCCCACCTTTTTCACTTTTCTGAGCTAGAACATTCTTTAAATGTTCTTCCTGCTCCATCGAGGGCCCTTCCCATTCCCTCAAAAGCATCCCCTTGTCTTCCTCATTCTTAATGTTAGAGAGGCCCAGCCTCCCAAATTTCTATATTCTGACCCCAGTCTCT
This sequence comes from Nasua narica, assembly GCA_028533885.1. Taxonomy (NCBI): domain Eukaryota; kingdom Metazoa; phylum Chordata; class Mammalia; order Carnivora; family Procyonidae; genus Nasua; species Nasua narica. Next base: position 127,768,964 of record CM052802.1, read on the forward strand.
CCCCAGAATCCGAGAGCAGCACCCCCTCGGGGCTGAATGTCCATCAGGACACCAGAGAGGTTTAGACTTGACGTGGTCCCCTTCTTCCCCCAAACCTGAGCTCGTCCCCATCTTAGCGCCTGGTCACCATCAACCCCATCCTCTCCTGCACCCTCAGTTTCAAAATCTGACCTCAAGCCAATCACTTCTTACCTTCAGAGGCGTGTGTGTTCTTGTCTGTCTTTAGCCCAGTCCTGAATTTCTGCTTTTCCAAATATCAGACAGAAAAGTAGGCATATCACGTTAATGACTGCCATCAGGAAGAAAATTTTAAACCAGGCGGATTCTGGATCCTGAGGGATTATAGTGCAAAGTGATTATAAATTAGTGGGCTTGAGGTTCTTTGTAACACTTGTAGTATAATATTGAAAATAGTATAGGTTCAACACAGGTCACTTGATAGACATGGAAAAACTCATAAGGAGCAAAAAATTGATAATTTCACTCTACAAAGATAATTACCATTTATCTTTCTATTTTTTAAAAAGATTTAATTTATTTGAGAGAGTGGGGGGAGCACGTGGGTGGAGGGAGGAGCAGAGAGAGAGGGACAATCGGACTCCTCACTGAGCTCAGAACTGGATATGGGTCTCAATTCCAGGACCTGACATTGTGACCTGAGCTGAAATCAAGAGTCAGACGCCTAACCAACTGAGCCACCCAGGTACCCTCTATCTTTATATTTTTTGATTTATGTCTATGTACATATAATTTGTCATGTATAAAATAACATTATGATATACATAGTGCTGAAACCAGGAATGCACATGGTTCTTTATTTAGAAATATAAACATGTTTGCATGTCAAATATTTGACTGTATTATAACCTTTATTGACTGATTAGTAATCTAGAATTTAGATTTATAAAACACCCATTATTTCTTAATATTTTTCACTTTTTGCAGCTATAATAAATCTGAATATCTTGGTAGCTAATTACATACCCATCAATGCTTTTGAATAAAATTTATCAAATACCTTTTCCTTATATCTAACATTTTCTCTTTAAGTCTAACGATATGATCATTTCATTAATAGATTTTTTTTAAGATTTTATTTGTTTATCTGAAAGAGAGAATGAGAGAGAGTATGAGAGCGGGGAGGGTCAGAGGGAGAAGCAGACACCCTGCTGAGCGGGGACGCCCCCCCCATGTGGGACTCAATCCTGGGACTCCAAGATCATGACCTGAGCTAGAGGCAGTCGCCTAACCAACTGAGCCACCCAGGCATCCCTCATTAATAGATTTTGTAATATTGAGCCACTTTTACTTTTATAGGCAATGCCTTAGTTACTCATGGTGTCATAGGCATATATTTTAATATGCTGGTAGTTTCTATGCACTGGTGATTTATTTCATTTATGCATCTATATTCAAAGATGACATTGAATTTTTTTAATTATGTTTGAGATTTGTTTTGCCATTTTGCTTTTTACCTTTTTTTATCAGGTGAGATTAAATTTTATGTGGTTAAATGTATAATGCATTGTGACTGGGTTTAGGTGTCTGGTGCCATGCTTTTGAAGGATGTCCAACCCAAAGTTTATCTAATTATTAAGTCCTGTTTTAGTTTAGTGTCTTCATTATTTCCTTTATTCACTTACATTTTTAATCATCTAGAGTTAATTTTGGGGTCAAAGTATAATTGTATTTTTGTGTTTTTATATAAATAAAAATATAATTATTTTTCTACAAGTGGGCTTCCCACTATGTTTTTTAAAAGAAAAATCCATCTCTGGTTTGAAATGAAACTTTATCATACGGAATGTATTTTTTTGGAACTTGGCCATATCATTATCAGTTTTATTTAAAATATAATTAAGAGTAGAGGCGCCTGGATGGCTCAGACTTATTCTGACTCTTGATTTCTGCTCAGGTTATGATCTCAGGGTTGTAAGATAGAGCCCCATAAATGGCTCCAGGCTGGGTGTGGAGCCTGCTTAAGATTCTCTCTCTCCTTCTCCTTCAGCCCCTCTCCACTCTTACTTGTTCTCTCTTTCAAAAAGAAAATTAAAAATTAGAAAAATAAAATATAAGTAAAAGTAGATGTTGGAAAAGTAAAACAATATTATTTCCTTCAGCTAAGACATTAAATATATTTAATTATAGTGATTTCTTTAATTAAAATATGCCAAGCTCGACACGTCATTGGCAAACAGAAAGTCAAGAAAAGGACCAAGATGTGCCCAGAAATTTAATGATAAATAATAAAGTTTTCAATGATTCTAAGTTAATAGAATTCTTTGTGATTTGGACCTGAACTCCTACATAAAAACTTGATGTGCCTCCCTCTTCGTATAGTTTCACTGTGTTGCTTTAAAAGTGTGCAGTTTTCTTCTTATGGAGCAGTGTTTTCCCCCCATAGGTACTTTGTAATATTGATTGATACTGTGGTTTAATATTTATAAGGTATAATATCTAACTTTGATTCCCCCAATAGTCTGTTCTCTGTACATAATGTTATTTTGTTTTTCTGCATTTACATCATATATACCTGTAACTTACTTTTCTTGACCAATTGTGTTAGATGGCATTTTAAAGGGTATGTAAATAATGATATTAATTGCTGTTAGGGGTTGAATACATGAGCGTCTCGCACTTGCGTGCATGATCTGATTTAGTAAACCCCTAAGCCCCATGAGGTTTCTATGTCATTTTGGCCATTTATAACTGGAGACACCAGGACTTAGAGTGTAAGAAATGTTTCTGGGGTCACAGAGCTTATAAGTAGTGGAGTTGAGATTTGAATACACACTAAATATATTTTTAGGAATATGACTATATTTGTTGATCCAGTTTTCCCAAATTTTTAGCATAGAGTTGTTCTTAATGTTCTTAGCTCTGAAACTACATCTCCAAAAAAATTTCTCCTTTCACATTTGGTATTTCCAACATTTGAATCTTGTCTCTTGTATCCTGCTTCAGAAAGATTGTCTTGAGTAATTGTTTCATATTACCAATTTTAAGTTTTGTGTGTCTTCTCTACTGTTTTATTTATTTTTTTAGAGATTTTATTTATTCACTTGACAGAGAGAGGGGTCGAGCAGGGGGAGTGAGGGGAGAAGCAGGCTCCCTGCAGAGCAGGAAGCCCAAGGTGGGGCTTGATCTCAGAACTCTGACATCATGATCTGAGCCAAAGGCAGACACTTAACCAACTGAATCACCCAGGTGTCCCCAGAAAAAATTATTGTTGCAATAAGTAACTGCAATAATTAGCTCCTAGTTCATTCTTCTTGTCACCAAATATTTGATTCACTCACCTTACTGCACAAAGAGCACACTAATCGAAGCAGACCACTCCAAAGCCCCTTGGTCCCTACATTCAGTCACTTCAGGACCTGGTTGAAGAACAACTGCAGCGCCCCCCAAGAGGTAGCTCTCAATATGTCCGCCCAGCGGAGTGCAGGCATTACTGTAAGCCAATAGCTACTGTTTGTCTTTTCTGAAAGGAGGTATTTACGATGGCTAAAGGATGGCGGTGCTACCACGCATACAGTGTGACAGAGTATAGTACCCTGATGTGAGGGCTGTTGTGTGTTATCCCCCCAGTGAAGACAGGACACATTCTGCACTTTGAACTTGATGCCGTAACAAGGTGGGACTTTGGGCTTGGGTCGCCTCCCTTACGGAGGAAGTGAAGTTTCACCTGCACCAGGGAGAGTGAACTGAAGGTCTGGTAACCGGACCAGTGAACCAATGTGACACTTTTGGTCCTTCCTGGCACACAATAGGACGGTGTACCACCCCTTGAAGTCAAGGTCAGCCATGATTGCTTTGGACTGTGACCCAGAGCAGAAGGGTCAAGAGCCACTGCCCCTTCACTGCACCTCTCTGCTCTGCCTTGGCCACTGGGAGTGCTTAGAAGATGGGGTCTCCCCAGTTAACCCATTGACTGACTGGAGATGGATCTCCCAGCTGACAAAGAAAGACCTCTGTAGTTTTGGCTGCTGGGATTTGGGGTTGTTAGCAGTGCCGCTGTGTCTAATTCATCCAGTGAATTTCTAATTTTGTTTCTACTGTTTTCCATTTTTAAACTTTATTCAGTTAAACTTTTCCAGTTTAAACTTTAAACTGAGGGAAAGAAGTTTTATCCTTCTTTCCCTCACATATTTTATGTGACTTCCCATAGTTGGAGCCTTCTACAGAAACTTCCAAGCTTCACTTATCCTTCCCCATTCGGTGTACGTGAGCTGGTGGTACCAGTTGTCTTTGGGGCCCCCTTTCTCCTGCCACTGTTGTTTGCTCTTTGTTTTGCCGGCTCCCCCCACCCCCTTTTGCCGTGTCTCCTTCACACACCTGGTTATCTTTTGTTGTGTCCAGGAGATTGCACTTAAACTGTTTCTAGGGACAGTCAGGTTGGTGACGCCTTTGCCCCCAAGTGCTGTTTTTGTTGGCTTCCTCAGACTCCTTCGGGACACTGCTAAGTCTGAACCCCTTTAAAGTCAGGTTGGCTATGCTCTGGTCTGCCCAGATGACTCCGAGCAGACCATATGAGGACTGGTGTGTTTCTCTTCACTTTTACTCCTTCCACGCAACTCTTGGAAGGTCTCAGACTAAAACAAGAGTTAATTTATTAGGGTCCTCATGGTTGGCAGGTCCTCAAAACCTGCCAAGAAATCTGCTTTCCTCAGCTCTGTGGAAAATACCCCATAGTCTTTTGCCTTCAGTTCCTGGCTATTCCAGATCATGCCCATTAAAGTTTTCCATCTCTCTGGTTCTCTGAGCTTCGCAGAAGACTCTTTACATTTCTTCAACCTTTCTAATTGCTTTTGCTAAGAGAATTGGCCCAGATTACTTACTCTCATCAGGGGAATCAGAAACTTGACTAATTCTCTTGTTAGCTGTATTTCATATGAAATTTTTTATTTAAATTTTTATATTTTTAATTGCCAGAGGTTAGATTTAGTTCTTCGTCAGATCTTATGCTTCTTATTTATATTTGTAATCCTCTTTTTGGCTTCTTTAAATATCTGTATAGATTTCAAATATCTCTGAGGATCTGATGCTAAAGTTCTTTTATTCTATCACATGACACCTTCTTCATGTGTTTGTTGATATTTGATTGATTGTAAAATCATTCTCACTAAACCTTTACGCATCAGAAAACCCTAGAGTATGAATTTAGGGTGAGTTTCTCCAGAAAAATCTTACTTGCTTCTACTAGGTCTCTGTGAACTACACGAAATTCAATGCTTGGCTTATGGCATTTGAAACAAATAGAATCTGAATTTGGGCCTCAAACCTTTGTGAAAATTGGTTCATTGTTCCAGATGTCCAGAAGAGTCTTTATTCGGTTTTTCCTCTCCCTTTGAAGCTGAGGCTGAGACAGACAAATTTCCTTACTGGGCGGAGATCTTTTCTCCCACCTTGTGGAAGTCAGCAGAGAAGTTAGCTCATCTCACAACTTTTGGAAGTCCATTCAGCACATCCAAGTGAATTAAATGGAAGAACAAGTTGAGTTGGCTCTATACTCAGGGGGAGAAATCAGCCTGGTCTCTTGGAATCCTACTTTTCTAATGAGACCACTTCTCTGAAAGGGAGATTCCATAGTTAGAGTGATTTTCTGCCTTTCTGATACCATAAGTACATGGAACATGATGGTGGTGGGCACCTCTCTTTGGGAAATTTGGCTGTGGTGAATGCAAACCATCTCTCCCTGGCCGGAGTGATGGGATAAGGAGCACGTGGAAGAATTACATATACATTGCTACTTCTCAGCTTGTAGCTTTTCCTCCAAATAAGCCAAGTTTGCCTGTAAACTACATGGTACTATGGTGTGAGGGTGTAGTCCTTTGTGATTACAGAGTGATGCCAGCATTTCCAATCTGACTTGTTTGTTTGTTTGTTTGTTTTATGAGTGGTTTGGGGATAGTATCTCTTATGCTTGGTTGGTTCATCACAGCTGAAGCAACACATCACCCAGCAAGGGTCATTGCACGTGGAAAAGCACAGGCTTCAGTGGGCTTTGACCTCTCTGGGATCAAGCTCTTCCTTCATTTTTCATCTCTAAAATTTTCTCTTACATCTTTTTCAAGATCAGGTATGCACTGAAAATGATTGTTTCAATTTGTTAGGGCATTTTAGTATCCTTAAGAGAAGGATTTCGGGTAACCTTGTCCATGACACTTGTCGAAACACAAGTTGGCCTTTAGAGAAGGGTTTCTTTTGATCTCTAATTCTATTTGCTCCTGATTTTTCATTCCTTTTCTAACAAAACTGTATCTTGTTACTTATATTAGCATTCACCTAGCCAAATTCCTGTTTGGATCAAGCCACACACTCATTATTAAAAATCACAGAGGTCCATTTCTATTCTCAAGACCAATGATTAAAATGTTCCCAGCACAACTACTTGACATCCAATGAGAAAGAAATTACATTATCTGTAGATTTGGAGGGATGCCTCATCTGACCAAGTTTAATGTGAGTGAATATCTAATTACTCACCTCCTGCTGATGTCACATCTACAATTGTTTGCATATATATTGCTTTCTTTCTCTGTATGAGAAATATTAGAAAAGCAACCACTCATGTCTGGAGCTTTCTTACCTGATTAAGGATCACTCCACACAGAGTAGAAGAAATTAGTCCTCCTATCATCCCAATTACAGCTGTAACTCCTTTAAGAAATCCATAGTAACTATACAAAAAAGAACAACAGTACACAGATGTAAAGTCAGACACATGCTGCAGGAAAAGCCAACCTAACGAAATGAGATTTAAGAGTGATAAATGTTGATCTCCTGAATTTTGCAATCTTCCTTCTCAAATTCCACTAAAATGTCAAAAAACGATGTGGATATAACTTTTCGGTTGCAGTACAAAGTCAGAAAGGTTGGCTTTAACAGTAAAAACGATTCAGAGATTGAGAAAGTGAGAGCCTAGTGGAGTGAAAGCTAGCAGGGTTAGGAAATCTATGAATCCAGTTGAGAAATTCAGAAGGTGATGTTTACTAGTGATAGAAACTTGTTTAGAGTCAATAGAAAAGTGAAGGACTGTGTTCACCTGGTCTCTTCCCACAGTCCAAGAGCTACTGGTTTCAGTGATTGCTCCCAATACTTGGATGAGGAAGCCAGAAGCTTAGTGTCCATGCAACTGTCCTTGGCCAGGCCTGGGTACCCAAGCCCAGGTCAGCAGAAAGCAGGGAAACCATGGAGAATGATCAATAGTCAAATAGTCAATGGTCAAATCCATCAGCCACAGAGAACAAGGAAGTGCCTTTTGGAAAGCAGAATCAGTGTCTTACCAAGAGATTAGTTCTCTCCAGGGCGGGGAGTCTTTGCCTTTCCTGTTCAACAGATTTCACCATTAAAGGTCCTGTTTCCTTTTCTTCCAAGAGTGAGGGTTTTCTGTTTTGTTTTGTTCTGTTCATTTTATTTCCCGAAGTCTATTTTATTCCTATTTATTCCTATTCTGCCTTTACCTATTGAATATGGGAGGTAGTCATTTGTCTATTAGTTTCTCTGTCCCTTAATCAAAGAGGCATCACATGCGGACTGAGAGTCCCTGCATGTTGGGCTGTATAAGGTCACTGGGTGGAAATTTGATCTGATTTTTAGAGGGAGCTGGGGAGTGTGTTCTAATGTATAAAGAAGAACATTTATGGTTATTAGCAATGACAGATGTAGATTGGGGCAGAAACCACCAGTTGTCCCCAGAATTTATAGTTCCCCTTTTCATTTTAGCAATAGGACGCCTAAGGTTTTTGTGGGAATGGGGGCTACCTATGCCTTTTGTGAGCCTCTGTCCCATTTGCTTCATGAACCTCTTTCCTCATAAAAATATTAAAAATTATATTTATGACTGATATCTGTGTTTTGAGGGACTTTTCAGTTTCATTGAAATTGTCAGACTTACTGACAGGAAGTTGCTCATAATATTCTGTTATTTTTTCATATTCTAAACTTACCATAATACACATTCTGTCATTACTGATACTGATAATTTTTCTGTTTTTCTTAATCAGTCATCATTATTTCATTACTTTTATTAATTTCCAAAGAACCAACTTTTGATATTGATGATTTTATGTATAATTTTTGTCCTGATATTCATAATTTGGGGGAGTTAATTTGCTGTTTTTCTAGCTACTTGAGATAAGATTATTGATTTTAAGACTTAACTGTTTTTCAAAACATGTTTAAAGCTACACATTTCTCTCTGGGCATGATTTTAAAAGCATTCCACATGCTTTGAAATGTCCTACTTCATCATGATTTAGTCAAAGTATTTTCTAATTCCAATTGTGATTCCTTTGATTTAAGTATTAGTCTCAAAGCAATGGGGGTTATGTATCTTTTGCTTTTGATGGCAACCTTAATTCACTGTGATCAAAGAATATATTCTGAATAATTTCAAGCACTTTAAATCCATTGCAGCTTGCGCTATGACCCAGCATATCACCAATTTCAACAACTGTCCTGTAGGCAGTTGAATATAACTTAAATCCTCTCCCTGTTGAATGAATTGTGGGCTTCCACATATGTCAATTAGGTCAACTCTGTTCATTTTTGTTGCTATTCTAGTCATCCATATCCTTACTGATTTTGTCTACCTTTTACTGATTTTGTCTACATTTGTTTTTGTCTAAGCTTTTGAAAGACATTATGAAAATTTCTTCCTTCATTGTAAATTTGTCTAGTTTTTCTGAGTTCTGTCAATTCATAATGAACATAAATTAAAGCTGTATTATTGGATTCAAACAGATATGCTGATATTTTTCTCTTCATCATTGTGAACTAACACCCTTTATTTCTAGTAGTGTTACATTTTTTTCTAATACTAACATAGTTATTTCAGGTTTCTCTTGGTTAATATTTGCTTGGAATACTTTTTTGTATTCTTTAATTACATCCTTGGAATATCCTTATGTTTAATGTATGTTTTTTATTTGCAGCATGGAGCTGCATTTCCTTTGTTTTTGACTTTGACAATCTTGATGCTTAGAGTATTTCATCTATATTAAGTTAATATAATCACTGATATACTTGTGATTATCTGTTTACTATTTTCTTTTTGGCCTCCTATTTTATATTCCACTTTTTCTTCTAGATTCATCCATTTTATTTTTTTTCCCTGTATGATTTCCTTCTACTGTTCTTTTCAAGCACTGAAGATATAACATATACTTTTTACTTAAGTTTATTATGAATTATACTTTTAGTATTTTCTCTATGCCAGAGCTTAGAACATTTTTAAGATTTTTATATTTTAATATATCTGTGTATCTCCCTTCTGCTCTTTGCATTATTTCATCCTATATTTTAATTCCTTAATGCAATTTGTTTTGCTATGCATTTCAACTCACAAGTTACTCTCTGTTGTTTTTACAGATCATTAGTCTCTGTAATACACATTTACCCCCTTAATTGCTCCTCAGTCCTTTTAACATTCGGATTTCAGTAGGGATTTCTTTTTACCCAAACATTTTCTTTTAATATCTCTTTTAGTGACGATCCACTAGTGACAGTTTCTGTTTGTCTGAAGACATTTTTATTTTGCTTTGATTTTGAAGAATATTTTCACTAGGCATAAAATTATAGGTTGACATTTATTTTTTAGCATGTTATAGAGCTTGTATCATTATCTTCTGGTTTTCATGGTTTCTGTTGAAAAGTTAGATGTCAGGCTTATTATTGCTACTTGAAAGTGACATGCCTTTTTGCTCTAGTTCCTTTTAAGATTTTTTTCTTTGTCTTTGGTTTTTGGCATTATTTTTTTTTAAAGATTTTATTTATTTATTTGACAGAGAGGGAGAGATCACAAGTAGGCAGAGAGGCAGGCAGAGAGAGAGGGGGAAGCAGACTCCCCGCTGAGCAGAGAGCCCGATGCGGGGCTCGATCCCAGGACCCCGAGACCATAACCTGAGCCGAAGGCAGAGGCTTTAACTCACTGAGCCACCCAGGCACCCCTTGGCATTCTTAATATACGTATAAAATACATATTATATAATAACATATATTATATATATTACATATTATACTCATATATATTGTGTATTTTTATATTTTATGTATTTATATATTATATATTATAATTTACATTTCATCACATTTGAAATCTACAGAGTTTTGCACATGCGTGGTTTACTGTCTTTCATTACTTTTGGGTTAATTGGGGCGGTTTTCTCTTAAAATATTGCTTATGTCACATTTTATCTCTCTTTTCCTTCTGAGACTCAAGTACTAATTTGCTAGCCTTTTTACTTCATTCCACATTTCTGTTATGCTTTTGGTTTTTTTCCCTGTATATTTCAATTTAGATGTTTCTTATGTCTTCCTATTTACTAATCCTATCTTCTCTTGCAGCTAATTTGTCATTAAACTTATCTATTAAGATCTCAATTTCAGATATTTTATTTTTTTAGTTCTAGAACTTCCATTTGATTGTTTTTATAGATTCCAATATTGGTCAAATTCTTTATCCTTTCTTCTCGTTTCTTCAGTTTTCCCCCCGATTTCTTGGGTATATTAATCATAGATATTTCAGAGTTTTTCTTGCCTGATAACTTTAATATCTATTTCAGTTGTTGGACTATTTCTAATGCATTTTGTGGTTATTGGATCACATGGCCTTATCCTTTGTCATGCCTAGTAATTTTTATTAAATGTAGGACATTTTGAATAAGATGTATAGGGACTCCAAGAATATGTTTTGCTTTGTAAAAGAAGATTCACCCTTTTCTCTAATAAATAGACATGGAGGGGAGGGAATGGATCACTTTAATCTAATTAGTGAATGAACTGAGATGAGGCTAGGTTTCAATTTTGATAAGACTCAAAACCTGTAGTTACCCTTCCGCCTGAGTTCCTTAGGTATTACCTTCCGTGTTGTTAAATGGAGAGCTCAGTATGTCCATCCAGGTTCCTCAAGGGCTTGGTAGATCTTGTCTCCTTAGTATAAATAGTATAGGAAATTCTGCCATGCTTCTCATGGTCTCGACTTAGTTTTTGTTGTTGTTGTTGTTTTTTGCCACTCACTCAGTTGAACTTCAGAATTCAACAAATATCTCAAAGAAAAAAACTGACTTTATGTTTAAGCTCTCTTAATTTTCAGTGTTATCACTCCAGCCCTATGCAACCCACATGCTTGACTAATTTCTCTATTCAGAGCAGCAGGTTTGTCCCAGGGCCAAACCTGGATTACCAGCCTTTTGTCAAATGACTCCAGGGAAAAGTGGTGGGAATGGTCAGCTCACCTCAGAGGTGCTATCCTCTTGTTTCTTTGGTCTTATAGGACTTGGCTGCTGTCTGATGACCTTTAGTGAATAGTTTGGGTATTTTATTTTTTAGATTTTTTAAGTAACCTTTATACCCAGCGTGGGGCCCAAGCCTTGATCTTGAACAATCCTGAGATCAAGAGTCACACATTCTGCTGACGGAACCAGCCAGGCACCCCTATTTTTGGCATTTTATTTGGCCTTTTCAAATTTTTCCCAGATGGAATGTCAGTCATCCACAGCTGCCCAATCCTATGTGGAAGTTGAAGAGTTTACAGTTGTAAAATGTTAGGTACATAGAAATTTAGAATATTATATCTTCTAGTGAATTAAAGTCATTCTTAAAAAATTCTTTATCTCTAGTAATGCATTTTGCCTTAAAGTCTACTTTGGCTGATCTGTTTTCCTTTATTTTGCTTATAATCTGCTACATTTTGTTTTTGCTTTTATTTCCATCCAGATTAACTCAAAATTTAGAAGATATAGTCCTTTTATATTTTATGTTTTTCTGATACATTTGACTTAAAATGATCCTCTTTTGTTTTTTTCCACCTATTTTATGCTCCTTTGAAAACAACATTCTTGATTTCTTTTTCTTTGTTTTTTTAAAGTATCATTTCCTTTACACTTTTACTAACCTTCAATAATTACCCTAGAGAATAAAACATATATTCTTGACTTATTTTAGTCTAACATAACTTAATATTTTTACAAATAGCCATTAAAGCACCTTATAACAAATATTCATTTATACCCTCTCCTCTTTTTTGCTTTTTATTGTCAGGCATTTTAATTTACATATATTTTGTACCCTCTGAGGTATTGTTTTCCTTTTGTGAATTCAGTAATTACTAGATTTACTTTTTTTCCTCTCCATCTCTCCTTATTTGTTCCTAAATTTCTATGCTTTATCTGATTATTTTGGTTCTATCAAAAGAATTCCCATTTAACAAGGTTTCATTGGAGGTCTTTGCTGATGAATTCTCATGATTTGCCAGGAAATATTTTTTTTTTTGGCCAGGAAATATTTTTATATTACCTTAATTCTTAAGGAACTTTTTGTTGGATGTAGACCTCTAATTAACAGGATGGTCTTTTTTTTCATATTAGAGACTGGCTTCTAGCTTTCATTTTTTTCTCTTGAGAAGGCAGCTCCCAGTCTTATTATTTCTTCTTTGAAAGCAATGTACCTTTTGCATATGGCTGTGTTTAAGAGATCTCTTTTTCTCCCTCCCTGCCTTTCTAGGTTTAGCAATTTTACTATGACAAGTCTAGGAGTGATTTTCTTTATATTTATCCTGTTATATATTTGGTAACTACAACATCTTCAAAGACTATATTCTCCTCCCAGATTGAGAAATCTTTAGCATGCTGTGACTGTGGGAAAGGATTTTATCTATTTTTACTTAAAGAGGTGCTTTCATTCCATAGTCAGAGAAATAAACAGAATCCTCAGTGTCAAGAATCCTGAGTGCCTTGACAATTCCTCTGAAAACCATTATACATCCATAGGATGGAGCAGTTCTTCTGATCTGAGAGTAGATGGCAATGTTTTATGGTCTAATCCTCATACCATTCAGTCCTCAAACAGGTATGTGATGTGGAGAGTGAAGACAAAGGTTGTTCTAATGCAGGGTAATTTTCTGGACCACAGTGAGCTCTAAATTGGCTTATCCTTCAGCAGCAACAGCCCATGCTAAAAGGCATTTTGGAAATTTAAATAGCCATTAAAGTAGACTTTCGATTTGATTGACAATCAGTTTTTATTGATTTTTATATTTTGGTATACTGTGATTTAATAGAGCCTGAATAAGGTTCTGATGTCTGAACTCTACTATGGAGAGAAATTCAAGGATTAGAAATCCATCCACTCAGTCAAAAATAATGAAAAGCAATTAGTCTTTTTTGGAGCCTCCATTTAAGAATGTCAAAGCAATGACAGGTTCTTCTTAATACATTACAGAAGTCTCCAGAGTTCTCTGCACTTTTCTACTCTTGCTGCCCACCAAAGTGATGGCAGCCACTGCATTCTTAGGTCTATGTTTTACTCAATCTTATTTCCCAAAAAAAATCTTCACAAAAGCACACATGTGTGTTTCTTTTTCCTTCCAGACCTTTTTTCTGGCCACCTTTGTTCTGCTCCAACTTATGTAATCCCTGATAGACTCTTTAGTTCCAACAAAGACCAAATTTCCCCAAGAAGACAAATTAGAAATTTATTCTCTAAGGGAACTCTCTATATAATAGGCAAGGGAGGTATATGACTAGGAACGTACCTTGCTTAAATAAGTTTGGTCTCCATCCCATTATTTTTTTTTTTTTTGTATTTGTGTTTCTTTTTTTTTTTTTTT
>CM052802.1:127783072-127874826 GCA_028533885.1 Nasua narica
GCGCGGCTCTTTCTCTGCCGCCGGCTTCTCCGCCCTGGTATCTGGGAGCTCTGCCGCACTCAGCCACCCCCGGTCTCTTTATGATCTCGCGGGTCCTGAAACCACTCTGTTCCCGCAAGGGCCAGACCTCCGGCCTAGCCTCTGGAGCAATGTCCCTCAGCGGAGCAGACTCTCAAAGTTCCGATTTTGTGCTCCGCTGCTCTGCGGCTGCAGGGAGCCGGCCCCTCCCCCCCGCAGTCTCTCTTCCCATCGCTTTGGAATCACTTTTCCAAACCTCCTACCTTTCTGAAGGTGGTCGATTTTCTGCTCCTAGAATTGCTCTTCTTCCTCTCTTCTCTCTCCTGTTGAGTATGCTGGCTTTTAGAATGATTTATTAACTATTTAGATGAAGTTCTGGGATCCGACTCTATCTCAACCTCCTACTTCTCCGCCATCTTGCTCCTCCCTCTCTCCATCCCATTATTAAACAATAGTTTAAGTAATACAAATGTGTGACCTGTAACACACATATGCCATAAAGATTGAGGATGAACTAGCTTAAGAGACTAAGAATTTTTTCCATTTTGTGTATTAGTGTATTTATTCTCTCTGACTCTACAAAATTATCTGGCTGATAGGGAATTTGGGTCCATCTGAATGATGCGACTCAGACCAAGTCCTATATAACTCAAGCCATTGCTGGTTGATATTTCACATCCTACTGACCAGATGCTAGCAAATAGCCCTCTTGAGGGAGTGACTACAGCTAGTCAGCGGTAGAAGCAGACATATGTAGGTGTGAGTGCTCAGTGCTTATTACTGTGTGATTTACGTAAATTCTTTTCCCTGGTCTTTTGCTTCCTCACCCATACTATGTGGGTGATACCTCATTCACACTGGGGGATGACAGGCACATAAAAAATACTCCATAAATTTCCCTTCTCTATTTATGTATACATTCTTTATTATTTTAAAGATGTATTTATTTGTTTTAGAGAGAAAGAGCATGCGCAGGAGGGGCAGAGAGAGAGAGGGAGAGAGAAACTCAAGCAGACTCAAGAGCCCCACATGGTGCTTGATCCCAGTACCCTGAGATCAGGACCTGAGCCAAAAGCAAGAGTCGGATGCTTAATCGACTGCACCACCCAGGTGCCCCTATTTCTGAATACATTCTTAATTTCAAAGTGCATATGGCTCAGTTGACGTTGTGCTTTCTGTATCAAATAATCCTAATATGCGTTAATATAATTCCAAGTAATCAGAACATCTGTGGGCATTTTTAAGGAGGGTCTTGGAACTGAACAAAACAAGTAGATACATGTCCTCATTACTCTGGCAGTCACCTTGTGTAGATGTAATGGACAAGATTCTTTATAAGAATCTGAGACAAATAGACTATTAATTGTTGATTTCACCTCTCTAGCCCATGGCCATTGCTTTGCTTCTGTTCCTACTGGATCCATGTTCTCCAGGGACTACTAGCCCTATAAAGCATAAGGTAGACAGTGCCCCCTAGAGTTGTGCAGATAGCCCGGTTGCTTCCATCTGTCACACTTAGTGTATCTTTTTTTTTTTAAGATTATTTATTTATTTGACAGAGAGACAGTGAGAGAGGGAACACAAGCAGGGGGAGTGGGAGAGGGAGAAGCAGGCTTCCCACAGAGCAGGAAACCCAATGTGAGCCTCCATCCCAGGACCCTGAGATCATGACCTGAGCCGAAGGCAGAGGCTTTAACCCACTGAGCCACCCAGGTGCCCCTTAGTGTATCTTTAAAAAATGCATCACAGTAAAAGAAAAAGATCTTGCTAAACAGATCTGGATTAAAATTCTAGGTAAGATCCCAAACCAGTGGTAAGATCTTAGGCTGACAAGTATATGACCCTAAGTTTCCTTAGTTATAAAGTGAGTATTAGTAACTGACGTGCTGTCATGAGGAGTCATAATATAAAAACGTGCACTCCACAACAATGGCGATGGGAAGCAGGTAACCTGTATACAGCATTGGCTATGGACCAGGTGCTATTCTGTGTACTTGACCTAAATTAACTTATTTCATTCTCTAATAACCCTCTGAGGTAAGCATTCCCTTCTTACTCCCATTTTATAGGTGTGAAACAGGCCCAGAGCAGGTAAGTAATTTTTTTGATGAGAGTGGTCATGCTGTTATTAAGCCAAGCCTTCTGACTTTAGAATCTGTGCTCCGAATCACTGGGCTATACTTTATATAGGAGTTGCAAACAATATATCATTAGGTACCTAATGATTACTTACATTATGTGAATGGACTATATTGATGCTGCTTCTGGAATCATTTTGGCCTGCTGGCCACGAACAAGAAGTAGTCGGAAACACCTTCGAGAGCTTGGGTACAGGAAAGAGATTTGTAAAACCCTACCTGGGAGCAATATCCAAGCCATTCATGAGTACTCCGGCCATACAAAAGGCTCCTGTTGAACTGGCAAGTATCAGGAAGATGGTAATGCTGGAGAAGCTGAAACTCAGGTAGAGCAGGCACATGCTGAAGAAGGCAGGCAGGAGAAGTCCTGGGGAGTGATTTAGACACCACAGTTAGGGGTGTCCTAAAGACAGGGCAAAGGGCCCCAAGGTGCTTGAAGCATCCCGCCTGTTCCTTACCTAGTGTGTTGAAGAGTCTCCGGATGGTAACTAAGCGGAGAATATTCCTGGACAGGAAGAAGTCTGTCAGGTGACCTGCTAGGATACCAAAGCTCCAGGCAAACAGAGAGGGGAGAGCTGACAGCAGCCCGTTCTGGGAAGTAAATGTTAGTATGAGAGTGAGTATGATAGATAGAGTCATCCTGACACTAAAGTATGGAAAATTTGTAATTGCCATACAAGCAACCATCAATGTGCAACCTCAGGATTCCCACTTGGGGCCAGAGCACCCACAAGAAAGAGGAAAATAGGGGCGCCTGGGTGGCTTAGTGGGTTGAGGCCTCTGCTTTCGGCTCAGGTCATGATCTCAGGGTCCTGGGGTTGAGCCCCGCATGGGGCTTTCTGCTCAGTGGAGAACCTGCTTCCCCCTCTCTCTCTGCCTGCCTCTCTGCCTGCCTCTCTGCCTACTTGTGACCTCTCTGTCAAATAAATAAATAAAATCTTTAAAAAAAAAAAAGAGGAAAATAGTTTTGGGGTCAGGAAGAGTTGTCAGAGTCTGTCCAGTTTTCTCTTCTTAGTGTCACAGGACCTGAAAGTACTGGAGAATCGATATCGGTAGATTATCATTGGGAATGGGGAATGCCAGGCCTGGGCAAGATGGTAGAGCTAGTCATGACAGCAGTTACAGACATTCGTGTGGTGCTTATTTTGAACCACTGCTCTTAATCCTTTCAACCCTTCCATGATCTAATGAAGGGTAGCACTGACTCAGAGAGCCCTTGGCCCTGAGGCTGGGTTCCCGGAGGTTGGCTGATGATCGGCACTTCAGGCATTCCACTTCTATAGGGGTCTTTCTGGTTATTATGGCCTTGAACATAAGGTTCAGGGAAGAGTGGTTTTCCAAGTCAGATAAGCAATGAGAGTGCCCATCCTTTCAAAGCAAGACCCAAGTCATGGATTCTCAACTCAGGACTCCTTGCCTTATCCCAGAAGATAGGTTGGGTGTGATCTGGGAAGAGTGGCCTGGAAGGATCCCAATCTCTGTAGGGAATGATGGTGGTGAGACTTAAGTAATACTAATTAGAGTGGTCATGCGGTGAACGGGAGGTAGGGAACCTATGGGAACGTGAGTGTGTCTATTGTGGGAGTGCCAGACACTGTGCCTACACTCTGTTCTGGGAAATGTTAACATAGGAATTGGAAACAGTGAGTCTCCAGGTGCAGAACATCAGCTAAACAGTGTAGGGTCGAGCAAAAGCTAGGATTAGAGTCATAAGAAACAAAGAAACGAGCAGAGTCCTTCATAAAGTTAAAAGGAGAGGGGCGCCTGGGTGACTCAGTGGGTTAAAGCCTCTGCCTTCGGCTCAGGTCATTATCTCAGAGTGCTAGGATCGAGTCCCACATCGGGCTCTGCTCAGCGGGGAGCCTGCTTCCCCCCTCTGCCTGCCTCTCTGCCTACTTGTGATCTCTCTCTCTCTCTCAAATAAATAAATAAAATTTAAAAAATAATAATAAAGTTAAGAGGAGAACATGGGTCGGCTTACCTCTTTTATATTCACATGAAGCTTGGAGTTGATAAATGTTGGAGTGTACAAAACCATGATATTATTTGTCCAGTGAAAAGCAAAAGAACCTAAAGCAATAGCCCAGACTGGAAGAGACTTAATCATAGCTTTGATTGGCAGGGGCTGTGTCCTTGAGCTAACCTGGAAGCAAGACAAAACCAAAACAAAACCCTTTAACTGAGCACATTAGGACAAGTGGGAACCCGGTTTCATTCGTCACAGAATCTGGGAGATACCACAGTGGAGCATCTGTGTTCTACCTGCTGGTTGAGGGAGGACAAGATGTATTCCTTCTCAGTGATGCTTATACATGGGTGGTCCTTTGGGTCGTCATAGAACAGAACAAACCAGAGAAGACTTAGGGCACAGCCACAAGCACCTATCAAAGCAGGACAGGTTAGAATCGAAATCGCTTCTGTCTGTAGTAAGTCTCTTTCCCAAATTGGCATTTGTCATTATCGGTCAGAGAACCTGGACTTCCTCTTTCTTCTTTAGAACTTTGCAACAAGGCTTATGTTTTTGAAAGTCCTTTCTGGATCTGCAGCTGCTTCTGCTTACAGAATGAGTTTTGCAGAGAGGGTGGGAAGCCTTCTGGCCTCTCCTGATCGAACCTTCGTATCCTTCCACTCATCATGGCGGGACTCCCTGCTCTTATGCCCTCATCTCTTTAGTTTCCCAATGTGATTCCACAGTGAGAATCTGGCACAGCTGAGCCCTCACAGGGACTGACAGTCGCCTAGCTTTGAGGGCTGGGTCTTGGCCATGCTCTTAAGATTCAGCCCAGGCTTCAGGGATTATACAAGTCCTCTGTGAGGAATCATGAGTTAGGACCAAGGAGTATGTACTACTCAGTCAGTCTTCCGGAAATGCTTTCATTCATTTGACAAATATTGATTAAATGCTCATGATGTACCATTCACTATTCTACATACTGGGGGTATAGCAATGAATAAAACACAAAAATTTCTGTCTTCATAGGGTTTACTTTCTAGTGGATGAGGAGGAGATAATGAAAAGTAAATAAGTAAAAAGTATTAAATATCAGTGACAAGAGCTATGGAGAGAAGTTACGAGGGATGGGGGATGTGGGGAGTGTCATGCTCCGTGAAGGCTGGGACGTGGATATGGGGCAAGGACAGTCCAGACAGAGGGAGCAGAGAGAGCAGAAGGCCTAGGTCATGAGGCCAGTGTGACTGGAGAGGAAGCAAGGGGATGGCGGGAAAGGTTGAGGACGAGAGGTGATAGGATCAGACCATGTGGAAACTTGGAGCCACTGTAAGATCTTAGACTTTCATAACACTCTTTTGAATAGCATTAAAAGGATATTTCTACTGTATACTATTTCTGTGTCATTCTGTGATCTGAGTACCCAGTCCCAACGTGAAATGTAAGTGGAGAGAAGTGAATATCTAATAAATACATGTGTAATATGTACATTTCAATATATTAGTCAACTCTGAAACTCATGTGGGGCTATTAGCTCTTTTCCTAAATGAGAATACTGATGTTCAGAAAGGTCCACATCCTTGCCCAGGGACACGAGGTTAATAAGCAGTAATTGACACTTAGCATGAATTATATTTTTAGGGCTGGAGTACAGTCCTTGAGGAGCAGCCTGAGGCAGAGCTTTGAAGAAAGACAAGAGTTAATGACAAGTGGAAGAGGATGAGTTTGCAAAAGACTGAGACAGAATGGCCAGAAGAACAGAGTCCAGTTCAGGGAGTTAGGCAAAGGCACCTTTGATGATGGATGTGATTGACAGCCTAGGTCAAATGTGGACTGAAGAACTTCCATCTAATTTATGGGCATGGAAGTTTGGCCAGCTCTAACATTTGTGAGGCCTCAGGTAAAGCTATAGATGGAAATTCGCATGAATGTTTAAGTTATGGATTTATTAAGAAACTTAAAGTATGGCTTCTTATCCTATGTTGACAAAAATGTAACTTCAAAATGACCAGGAGAGAGACTTCTGATTTCTGACCCAGCATGTAAGGAACTAGAAAGTCCTACCTCCCATCCTCATGACAAGAAAGATATTTAACAAAGTAAAAATCAACAACTCTTCTTTGATCCATCAGAAAAATTGAGGGCATAGGGCAAATTGCTGTACCCAAAATTGGAGAAACACACAGGTAGATACAGAGAATTACAACTTCCTAGAACAGAAGCCCAGAAGCAGAAAACTGCATGGGAACAAGTACCAGGGTAGGAAAACCTGGAAATCGATTAATCACAATAGGCTGTATGGACAAGTTTGAGAGGTAAAAAAAAAATCTGGGGTGAGGGGAATCCTGGAGGGCCCTTCATACTTTTGTGAGTTTTACCTTCAGGAGACCTAACCAGGTTCTCACAGTGAAGATGAGACAAAAATTCCTGTATCTTTTCAACATAGGAAAGGAAAAGCGACTGTTTTGAATTATGTCTAGAGCATTCTGTTCTTAACAAAGCCTGCTATCAAGGGAAACTTGTACCATTGTCTAACCAGCTTAAGTGAAAGGAAATACCGGACTGCTACCCCCTCTGGCCTTCCTGTCTTACATAATGGGGGGAACATAGGGAAGGTGAAGCCCCGAGGCGCAGGCTCCCTGAAAGACAGACTAACCATATGAGTGTAGGACACTATCTTTCCCCCATACACCTTACCACCACCATCAGTAGTTTCCCTGTATATAAATGAGAATACAAATGGGAAAACTGCATGTGTCAAACCTTATTTAAGAAGACTGTAAAAACACAAAAACAGAGGAAATTGTAATCTTTGAAACTTAGAGCTATAACAAACAATAAGTAATGCCTAACCCCTAGCCAAGCTAGATAAACGTAAAACCTCACATTGAAAGACTATTCCCATTCCTCTTATCTAGTACATCTTGTAGAGCTTTCAACAACAACAAAAAATCACAAGGCATACCAGAAGACAAAAAAATATAGTTTGAAGACAGCAAGCATTGGAACCGATTCAGAAATGGTAGAGATGCTGGAATTATCAAATCAAGAATTTAAAACAACTGTGATTATATTGCTAAGAGCTCTTATGGAAAAGGTGGACCACATATAAGAATATATAATTCATGTTAGTAGACAGAAACTCTAATAAAATCAACAAGAAATGCTAGAAATCAAAAACACTAACCTAGAAATGAAAAATGCCTTTAATGACCGCATCAGTAGACTAGGCATGGCCAAGGAAGGAATCATCAAGCTTGAAGAAATGTCTATAGAAATTTCCAAAACTGAATTGCAAAGAAAAAGAATAAAAATGACAGGTATCCAAGAATTGTTGGACATCTGCAAAAGGTGTAATATATATATGGCACTATCATAAGGAGAAGAAGGAGAAAGGAAAAGGAGAAATATTTGAAGAAATAATTAGAGTGTTCCAAAATTAATGATAGATGCCAAACCACAGAGACAGGAAGCTCAAGAGAACATCAACAGGATAAATACAAAAAAATTTACCCCGAGGCATATTATATTCAAACTACAGAAAATCTAAGACAGAGAAAATTCTTTAAAGAAACTTGAGGAAGAATGAGGTTTAAATTTAGAATTCTTGGATTCCACTGGTCACAAATCCCTGGTCACTGTGGTCTGAGGCTTGACCTCCTGTTCCCACCCAGATCCGTTCCCATATACCACAAGAAGTTTTCACTGGTTATGTGTAGAAATCCTTGCCTTCCCCATCATACTCCATTTACATCTGCAAGCAGGTTTGCCTGCCTCTCGTTGGCCAAGTCTAAATTCAGTGGTTGTACTGAAGAATATTGCCAGGTCTGAAAAGCCTTGGTGGTTTTTGAGCCAATAATTCCGGGAGGGATGACTCGGAGTGATGGCCATAAATTCTGGAGAGTGTATAATCTCGACCCCACAGACTCTTTGCAGAGGGCTTGGCTGTAGGGGGCCAAGAATGGGCTCAGTGTGGAATCAGGGCAGCTCTGAGGGAAGCCATAAATGATCTTGTCAAGAGGTGTCTCGGTGATAGTACACATGGGTGGCTCAGCCGGTTGAATGTCTGTCTGCCTTTGGCTCAGGTCATGATCCCAGGGTCCTGGGATCTAGTCCTGCATCAGATTCTTTGCTTAGCAGGGAGTCTGCTTCTCCCTCTGCCTGCTGCTCCCCCTCCTTGCGCTCTCTCTCTCTCATACACACAAATAAATAAAATCTTAAAAAAAAAAAAAAAAAGGTGTTTCGGTGGCAGAATGGGTCAGACACGATTCAGATAGAAGTTGAGGAGAAGTCTGGGAGGTTGGGGTAGTGGGTAAGGACAGGATGAGCAATTAATTACCACTGTTCAAAGGGAGGTGACCTGAGAAAGAAGGCAGACAAAAGGGAGCCATTTTAGAGATTTGAGGAGCCTAGAGAAGTTTTGAGAAGTTTGAAATAATCTTTGTGGAGGGAAACAGCAGGTAGGACGGCCGTTTTAAGCACAAATGTGAGTTTGTGACCCGATTTGCTCTTTTGGGAGCTTTTTCCAGCATTTAGAAGCTGCTCAAAGGCAGACAATATTTTGTTCCGTAAAGCACTGTGGATTTAGATTTATTTATTGAGAAGAACCTTCAAATGAAACAAAACCTCTTGGTTTCCATCTTGCCTCTGGCACGAACTGGGACTGGCCATTTGGCTTCTGTGGGCACAGTGTAATGCCTCATAGTAATGACTTGTGGAGGCAAAGGCCTGAATCCCTACCCTGCTACCCTCTAAGCCTTTCCCCCAGTCCAGGTGCCTCTATATGAGGCAATTCATAGGAAAGCTGCTGACCCAGGACAATGCATATTGCCTCTCTCTGAGCTTCATGGAGCCACCCGTGAGAACAGCAAATGACATGTGTCACTGTGCACGTTTATGACGTTGGCATACAAATAACCCATGAGTGTTGGAGCTCATCCAGCCTCTGATCAGCGCTGATGGGCAGCATTAATTACTGAGCTTGTCTTTCATGGAGTGTAAACCTCACCTCCCTGTATTTTCTGCTGATTAGTTTTAATTTTGTAATACAGAGCAGGTGTGCATTTCTCTTCTGTGCACGCTCTTTTTCCCAGGCTAGACAGTCCCAGGTTTTTTTTGGCGCCCTTCCTGGTGCAGGGTTTGGGTACCGTCACTATACCCATCATTACTTACTACTGACGACTAATTTAGTGATGAAGAGCAATGGCATTTAGAGGACAGAAGGCATGTTTCCACATTATGGCTTTGCCATTTGCTCACAGTGTGCATTGGATGTCTTCTGTTTATTTCTCTAGACCCACTCTTCACCCTTCCGTATCCTGCATTGGTCACAGACAGCTGGCTTGAATGAACATCACTAGGCCCCTGTGTTTTCTGCCTTCTAGATTGATTTGGCAAGCAGCCCGAGAAGAAGGTAAGGAAGAGAGTTGAATGGGATTGGGGTGTCTTCCCTGACATACCTCCTTCCTAGCATTGCTTCAGTCTGTATGCTTCCTTTTATGAACAACAGTGGTTCATACCTTTCCCCAAAGGATTCCTCTAAGGGGTATGGATCTCTAATACCGACATTATAGAATTGCAGAGGTTATGTACAATAACACATGTATAGTTCTGCTTGTAATGTGAAATTAATATTGACTTCTCTCTTTCCTTCAGTGAGGTCCATGATTTTTAAATGTCATTAGCTTTATATAAATTATTACCTTATAGTCAGTTTTTATTTTTAATTTTTTTCAATTCTGAATAATGACTGGAATGTTATAAAAAGAGACTTACCAAAAATGTAGAAGGCCATGGGCCAGCCCAGGGATTGGCAGATGAATCCAGTCACAAGCAGAACTATGAAGGACCCCAGCAGAACTCCTAATTAGAGGGCACAAAGAACACCCCTAAGGAACACAGGCATCTGAGAATAGAGATAATGTAGCCTCGTGGTAGCAATAAACAACTTCCAGAGAAATACACTCGTAATGCAGAACACTGAGCAGAAAATAAAATACTTTTTCTTATTTTTTCTGTTGTTTGAGATAAAGAAGGCTTTTTTTCATTCTAGACAGTTTCCATATCTTTAAAGCAAGGATGCTGGAACAGATGGTTTCCAAAGCCCTGGACACTTCCAAACCTACATCTTTTACAGGTCACGGAGAAGGTGCTAGAATGACATGGCAGCAAGATTCATTGTAGGCCCTACGTCATTACCTGATAGACTCAGGGAGGTGAGTCGGCCTCTTTCCAAGGGAGGAGCCCACTTGATCCACGTGACGTGCTGAGCTATGGATACTGATCCCTGCAATCAGAAGGATTGGGACTTCTGATCTCTATACTTTCTGTGAATTTAAATCCTATTCAGTTTTTGCATTATCTTAGTACCTGGGCTGCTCCCTGGACCACTCGGCATGCCAGGAGGAAAGCTTCTCCACCTTCAGCTGCCATTGGCATTAACAGGCTAAGGAGAGAGCTGAGGAGGAACGCAAAGCCGATCATTTTCTTGATGGAATATTTTTCAGACAAGTATCCGATAGGAATTTGGGTGATGAGTGCACCATAGAAGATGGAACTGAAGATGAAGCCCTGGATTTTAGGATTCCAGTTATACACGGGGTTCTGAAAGAAACAAGAAGACACATGGAGCCACTCTGCATCCTGTGAGTTACTGCAATAGTCAGAGATGCGGGGGACCTCGTCTACAGGCCCACTCAGTGGAAAGGAGCTTCCCTGTGCCTCATTCTCACCATGGGGTCCTTGCTGTTCCTTCGTAACATCTGTGCCTGTGTGTACTGTCATGTAACAGTGGTATCTTCGACTAGAATGTAAAGTCCTCGCAGTCAAGGGCACCCTCTGTGGCGCCAGGACAGCGTGGACACTTCACGTGTGTGAACCCTTCTGTAGAGTACTACAGCCACTGCGGTCACGGATGTCCTCTTGCCTTTTCCCGTCCTCTGACTCCTCCAGTAAGTTAACCTCATCCACAAAACAACCTTCCCCCACATCCAGACTACTCCCAGAGAGAGAAAATAGTGATAGATCAAATCACGAAGAGAAGGTCTCGGGCTGAACTAGAAATGGTTGGATGAGACAGTGAAGGGAGAAGGCCATTTCTCTCTTTTTCTGGCTTGGCGTCCTTCTTTTCCAAAACGTTCTAAATGTCTTGTTTTTCCATAATCCTTCCCTGAGTTCTGCCAACTTCCTTGTCTTCGTTTGTCTATGGCCAGAGCGTAGCCTCCTGTTGCCTGACCGTCTTGGCTTTGAGCTCCTATACATTCTTCCCTCTGGTGGCTCCTTCTGTAACTGTAATTGCTTCGCTAGCTTTTAGGTCCCTTTTGTAATTTCAGGTTACAATTTAGATCTGCTCTTTGGAAACAGTTTTCTGGTGAGTCTTCATATTTGGGAATAATTATATGCTCTATTTTCTCATTTTTTCATCTAGTGCCTTTGCATGGCAGCAAAGAGAATTCCTTTTCTGTGACTCAGAAGATTGGTTTCCCTGGATTACAGAGGGAGGTTCCATAGGATCTCCACAGCTCGAGCTCCCTCCTTTTTTGCTACGGTGAAGGATTCAGTATATGGCCCCTGGAGTAGATATTTCTCTAGAACATGAGGTTCTCAATATTGAAACCAAACCACTGGAATACTACAAATATCTAAAGAATATAATTCAAGAGAAATTTTGGATAAAAAGAATTTAAAAGATTTTTGCGGGACAAATGACACAGTAAATTTCATATTTAATCTTTGGTATAAAGCATACAACTTGATAAAGTTTTAAATATGTGTATGCTCACAAAACCATCACCACAATCAAGGCGATGAACACATTCTCCACCTCCAGAAGTTTCCTTCTTTTCTAATTCCTCCTTCCTGCTTTTCTCCCATCAATGATCTGCCTGTCACTATGACATAGTTTTCATTTTCTGGAAGTTTTGTATAAATGGAGTCATACCCTATATATATATAAGCTATATATATAAGCTATATATATTATATATATATATAAGCTATATATATTATATATAATAAGCTATATATATATATATAGCTTATTCCACTCAGCATACTTATCTTGAGTTTCATCCATGTTGTTCTGTGTGTCACTAGTTCATTTCTGTTCAGTGCTAAGTCGTACTCTGTTTTATGGACATACCACAGTTGGTGCATTCATCCATCTATGGATGAACATATTTATTGGTTTCAGCTCAGGTCTGATCTCAGGGTTGTGGAATCAAGTCCCCCATGGGATCCACACTTAGCATGGAGTCTACTTGAGTTTCTCTCTCCCCTCTTCTGCCCCTCCCCACCGTGCTCTATCTCTGAAATAAATAAGAATCTTTAAAAAAATAAACAAAAATAAAGTGATTATTGAGGGGTGCTTGGATGGCTCAGCTGGTTTAGTATCCAGCTCTTGATTTAGGCCCAGTTCAGGATCTTAGGGTCATGATCTCAGGGTTGTGAGATTGAGCCCTGCTTGGATTCCATGCTGGGTGCGGAGCCTGCTTAAGATTCTGTCTCCTTCTCTCCCTTTGCCACTCCCACCACCTGTTCACAGACTCTCTCTCTAAAATGAATGAATGAATGAATGAATAAAGCTGATACAGTTGGATTAAAATCTGCCATTTTTTAACATTTCTTTTATGGCAGGCCTGCTGGCAATAAATTACTTCAGTTTTTATTTGTCTGAAATAGTCTTTATCCTCTTTTACTTTTGAGATAATTTCATTGGATATAGAATTCTAACTTGGCAGATTCTTTTTCTTTCAGTCCTTGAAAGAATGTTTTCCCCTCTCTTCTTATTTGAATGGTTTCTGATAAGAAGTCTTCTGTAATTCTTCTTCTTGTTAGATATTTCTCCCTCTGGCTTCATTCAGGATATTCTCTTTGTCTTGGTTTTCTGCAACCTAAATATGTATGTCTAGTTGGTTTTTCTTGTTGTTTACCTTTCAGTATCCTGTTTGCTGTTCTCTGAGCTTCTTGGACTTGTGCTTTGGTGTCTACCAGTAATTTTGGAAAGTTCTCAGCCATTAATTTTTCAGATATTAACTTCTTGCCACTCTCTCTTTTCTTTCTGGTATTCTAGCCATTTATATGTTATGCCTTTAATTTTTTTTTTAATGTATTTGAGAGAGAGCAGGGGAAGGGCAAAGGGAGTGGGAGAGAATCTCAAGCAGACTCCCACTGAGTGTGGAGCCTGACATAGGACCAAATCTCATGATCGGGAGATCATGACCTGAGCCAAAAGCAGGAGTCTGATACTTCACCAGCTGAGCCACCCAGGTGCCCCTATACCTATTGATATTATCCACAATTCTGGGATATTCTGTTAAGTTTCCCTCCCAATCCCTCCGTTCTCTTTCATTTCAGCCTGAGAAGTTTCTATTGACCCATATTCAAGTTCATTGATTCTTCCCTCAGCTATGTTGAGAGTACTTAGGAGCTTGTCAAGGCATTCTTTATGTTACAGTTGCCTTGATTTCTATTTCTTTTTTATTCATTCTCATAGCTTCCATCTCTACTGATACCCATCTGGCATTATGTGTTGCCAACTTTTTCCATGAGAGCCTTAACATATTAATTATAGTTATTTTAAATTCCCTGTATGGGAATTCCTACATGTGTGTCATATCTAAGCCTGGTTCTGTTGATTATGTAAAAAAAAAAATTGAGGTGCTGCACATTGCATATAAAGTGTTATTTTTAGTGTAAAAAAGGTGAAAATAAGAAACTGTTCATGTTTGCCTATGCTTTTGTAACAGAACATAGGAAGAGTAGAGTGAAAAAATATTCTTTCTATTCGTTTCTATTTTTTCCCTGTACTACATCTTCTGACAGGTAGCAACTCATTACCTTCCAGAGATGAAATTAGTGAAACATGTAAATGTACTGCATATTCAAAACTTTTAAAGAAATAATGTGTCTTTACTTCCACTCTGGTTCGAAATGCTTTCTCTTTTTTCTCTAATCAAAACTCCTTAATTCTGGTGACCCTGCTGCTCAGTTTTTATTCTTCTTCACATAGAAGGATTCACATAAAAAAGCCCTCCGCAAATATTAAGGTGTGCTGTAATCATGGGGCATGTTGAGTTAGGTTACTATTAGCAAGGTATATGAAGACTTGAACTTCTTTTTCTAATGATTACTGTCACATCAATTATGATAACATTCAAAATCTACACAAATCATTTAGCAAGATAGGATTTTAAACTTGTAACTATGGACAATATTTTTTATATACCTTTATATGATCCAGGTGTTCCTCTGTGGTGGTGTTGGCCAAACCATGAGCATCTGTGCTGTTCACCATGGCCACCATTGTGAGGCTCAGACACATGCGCTGTGCGGTTATTATGACATTGCAGAAATGCAAGAGGAGAGATAATCCATAGCGGAAGGAACAAAACCTTGGAACTAAGAAGTAAAACAGAGTCTATTGTTAACGCAGCTGAGATAAAAACATACGGCAGCTTCAGAAAGGACACTCAGAAATTTGGAACCATATATATATAATGGTTCCATAATATATATTATATATATATGGAACCACATATATATAGAATCAATTATATATATCATATATTTTTTCAAGTATAGCTGACATATAGTAATATGTTATAGAAGCCTAGATATTAATATAAAATAGAAATTTAAATTTAAATATATAAATTTTATTTATAAATTTAAAATTTTATTGTACTTAATGGCCTTTAAGAAATTATGATACAATAAGAAGCTATGTGATTGTTGTAATAGTCCCATACCTCCCTACCATATAATCCCAACAAGAATGTCTCAGAAAATTAAACCGGTCCTCCAGATACTTTTAAACAGACTACTTACAAGTACTTGGGGGTAGTCTTAATAACAGCAGACTTTCTTTCAAGGAAACTGTTTCATTCTCTAAATTTGTATCAATCATGTATGAATAGTCATAGAAGCACATTGCACAGAAAAATTGCATTTAAAAGAAATGTAATTACTTACTGAGGTAGTTTCAAGCTAGAATAATCAGTGTAGTGTTGGTATAAGACCGAACAAATTCATCAGTGAAAGAGAGTAGGGGGTCCAGAAACAGATGTATAGACATGGTCAAATGCTTTAGAATAAATGCTCTAAATGCAGTATAGCAGAGGAAAATAAAGCCTTTTTCAACAAATGGCATTTTCCCAAGAGAAATAGCAACATAAATCTACAAAAAGCATTGTACCAAAATGTATATAGCAGCAATATTCAAAATAGCTGAATGTTTAGAATGAACATACCGTGTTATATTAATACAATGGACATTACTCAAAAATGTAAAGGAGGGAAGTACATACTCTGCAATCTGGATGAATGTCAACAGAAATATACTCAGCTTAAGAAGCTAGACACCAGGAACACCTGGGTGGCTCAGTGGGTTAAAGCCTCTGCCTTCGACTCAGGTCATGATCTCAGGGTCCTGGGATCGAGCCCCGCATTGGGCTCGATGCTCAGCAGGGAGCCTGCTTCCCCCCATCTCTCTGCCTCTCTACCTACTTGTAATCTCTCCCCCTCTGTCAAATAAATAAATAAAATCTTTAAAAAAAAAAAGCTAGACACCAAAAAAAAAGTGCATAATAGATCTATTTTTATGACTTTAAAAACAGGCAAAAATAATTTGGTTAGATATCATAACAGCAATTCCCTTAAGACAAGAGAACCAGGAAGAACCTAATGAGACTTTAATGTAATGTTCTAAGACTCCTGCTCACAAGTCCATGCATTTGTCAGAACTCATTTAAAGATACACCCGAGATCTGTGGTTTAATTGTGTGTAATGATACTTTGATAAATCTTTTAAGCATATGATAAACTATGATCTTGTATCTGATTGGCATAGATCCAGAAGCACATTTGTTGGCTAGCCCCAAAGAGGAGAAGAGAGAACCTACACTGTTACAACTCAATGGAGGGTAATTTGGTGTCTTTTTAGTTAGATTTTTTATTTGCCTATGGTTGGTGTAAAGAAACGGATTAGACTTTTAAAGACAGATACTATATCCAGCCAGCTAGCCACAAGTTGCTGTTGTTTCTAAAAATACATCTGCTAATTTGGGGAGATTGTCTATGTTGGGAATATGCAAATAATGATGATTTTATTTCTTCTTTTGCTATCCTCGGATCTTCAATTTCATGTTCTTGGATCAGAACCACCAGTGTATTGTTGATTGCACCAGGCCTCCTCGGATTTCATACCAGTGTTCCTGATTTACAGGAAGTGGTTCTAATGTTTCTACATTTCAGATAATGCTTTGTGGAAAGTTCTGTTGTAGATAGGCTTTACAAAGTGTGTTCGTTTTCTGTTGTGTAAAAAAAAAAATTTCCGCAAACATAATGGCTTAAAACGACACCCACTTATTAACTCACGGTTTTATAGGGGAAAAGTTTTGGCATAGTGTTTAGCATGGTGTGGTTGGGTTTCTGCTCAGGGTGTCAAAGGCTAAAACTCAAGGGTTCAGCTGGAGAAGTTCTAGACTGAAGGTTCTAAGCAAGGATCCATTTCCATTCTCGTTCAGGTTATTGGAAGAAGTCAGTTTTCTATGGTTGCTGACTCCCTGCCAGCTGGCAGCTGAGAGCTGCTTCCAGTTCCAAGAGGCTGTTCCTATGACTTGTCACATGGCCTCCTCCAGCTCTGAAACCAGCCACAGAGACTGTCTTACGCTGACCTCTCTCGCACTTTGCATCTCTCTAACTGCTTGATCTCTGACCTCTAGACCCAGATTTAAGGGCTAGGTAATTTCCTGGATGATTTCCCTATTTTAAGACCCGCTGATTTGGGACCCTACCTAAATCTGCTAAATCTCTTCAGGCAGCACCTAGCTTAGTGATTGATTGCTTGAATAACTAGTGGAAGGTGTATATACACAAGGGGCCAGAATCTTGGGGGCGATCTTAGGATTCTGGCTACCACGGCCCACCCTCTAGTCCTTAAAGATTCATATTCATCCCACATGCAAAACACACTCACCCCCTTCCAGAGTTCCTTAAAAGTCTCATCTTTAAATACAGTATCAGCTCAACTCTATCTCCTCCTCCAAATCTCATTAGCTCCAAGTCACAAAGCTTAATCGTCTTAAATGATCTCAAAGAGATGGGAAGGAGGGTCACACTGGAGCATAATATTTCTGTATCTGTGGACTTGTGAAAGGAGAGGCAAGCTCTTGGCCCCCAGTGGTCCTGCCATACAGAGGTGGGACAGGCATTGATCATTGCTACAGAAGTTCCAGTTCCAGAAGGGGGAGACGGAGGGTAAAGGGGTGTTGCTGACTCATAAGGGTTTCAAAGGTCAGCCAGACAAATGTTGGATATGCTGCTAAGTGGATGTACACTAATGCCTGGAAGATTCCTTTTCTAGACTGATCTCTCTTTGTAAACACATAAAAATACTAGATGAAATATATTCAAAATAAAATATTTCTGGGCACCTGGGTGGCTCAGTTAGTTAAGCATGTGACTCTTGATTTCACCTGAGGTCATGCTCTCAGGGTCGTGAGAGGGAGCCCTGTGTTGACTCCATATTGGGCATGGAGCCTGCTCGAGATTCTCTCCCTTCTCCTCTGTCCATCCCCATCTAAAAATCAATCAATCAAATAAAATGTTTCATTAAAAGTACGGATGATCTGCCAGGAAAAATGAAATATTCAGACCAATGGTTCAGTGGACATGGGCTCCTAAAGGCATAAATAGATCATTGAAGGCAGATTTTTCTGTGAAGATGTTTGATACCAGCTTTTTCTTTTTTTTTTTTATTTGTTTTTGTTTTTTTGCCTCCCAGGGCACAGGGACAACAGGAGTCTAGTGCCAAGGCCCTGGCAATGGGAGGGTCTAGTAAGAGACCCTCTTCTCAGACTCTTAGATGCCAAAGATGGACTGGCTCAATGAGGGACTGCGGAAACTTCCCTGGAATGAGTGAACCCTGGAGTTCAGCAGACGGAAGAGAACAATTCAGTCATCAGTCAGTTCTTCCTTTGGCTCGCACCCTAAAACGCCTTGTCCCTGGGCCATCAGAAAAAAATGTCTCCAACGACACACGTACGTACGCACACACATTGAGGATGGCTTGCTCCAAGACTTTCTAAACCAAATCTTTAAAAGCAAAAGAAAGTGAATGGACCTGGAAAACTAACAGAAACACGGGGGAAAATCGTCCCTGGAGAAAAGAGAGAGAGAAAAAAAATCCTTCTAGAGAGCAAAGGGGAGGCAGTCCTCACCGTGTGCAGAGACGGACTTGGTATCACTGTCAGTTAGAGACGCCCTTTTGAGTGTATGCACTCATCTCCTTCGCATTGCTCCAGGAAGAACATGAATTAATTCTAAATAAGCCTTGAGTTAAAAAGTAAACCAAGAGGAATTCCAAAGTGCTTGAGATGAGCAGCACTAAGATGCTGTGTGTCCGACTCACGGACAGAGCCAGACGTACACCCTGAGGGTATTCATCAAAAAAGAGGAAAGAATTTGAAGACAGAAAATTAGCAAAGGAACAAACCCAAAGAACCAAAAAGGAAGGAAATGCTAAGAAAAAGGGCAGAAATCAATGATATATACATATCGGTTTAGATGCTTTATATGTTTAAGTGTTTTGTATATCTGTATATAAATTTGAATATAGATTAAATGAACAATAGAGAACTATCAAAATCATTAAAAATAAAAAATAATACAATAATAAATTTAGAAGTTCATAGACCACTCTTTACATAAATTGAAAAATAACATAATTCATCGCCCACTCCCTCTCCTGGGATTGTGTTCCCCAGGACATACACATAACTCCAAGACAATAGTGGTAATTTCTTATTGCCGTTCCCTCACCCTGCTCAAGATAAACACTGTGGCTAAAAAAGTTTTCAGTCCATGCAAGTGTTGATGATGTCCCAAGGATGCAGTGATTTAAGAACATTCATCCTGCCCAGCTTTCATCCAGGCATCTGTCTTTTTCTCTTCGAGATGGAACAAAAATAACGCCCCTCTTTCTGATATTCTCCACCAATTGATTCAACTAAGTATACAAAAATCAAAATAAAGTATATGAATTCTTTTTATTTGGGGTTTTTCTAATGGAAAACCAGAGCAGGACTAATTTTTTTCACCTCCTTTCCTGAACATTCTAAGACCCTTTTTATGTTGTGTTTTTGTTTTTGTTTAAGATTTTATTTATTTTAGAAAGAGAGCACATGTGGGAGGAAGGGCAGAGGAAGAGGGAGAAAGAGAATCTCAAGCAGACTCCATGCTGAGGATGGAACCTGACTCGGGGCTCAATCCTACAACCTTGAGATCATGACCTGAGCCAAAAGCAAGAGTCGGATGCTCAATTGACTGAGCCACCCCAGTGCCCTAACCTTTTATATGTTTTTATGGGAAAATCCTCTCACCTAGAATCTATGATGTCTCTCTCTCTTTTTTATTTTTTATTAAAGAAAGAGAGAGCTCTCATGCACTTCGAGGGGCAGAAGGAGAGAGAGAATCCTAAGCAGAGTCCATGGCCAGCACTGAATCCTACATGGAGCTCAGTCCAAGACACTGAGCTCATGACCTGAGAGGAAATCCAGAGTCGGAGGCCTAACTGACTGCCCACCCAGGTGTGCCTTTGATGTCATATTGAAGAAGGAGAAAGCCTATGCACTGGGATAAAGAATAATTTGTACCTTTCCTGGGAGGGAACTGGTTATCCATTTGCATAAGGGGTTCTGGTTTCTTCTCTTCTTGCTGAAGGGTTCGGTCTCCACTGCAAGTGTAAACCACATTGGTGTCAGCATGATGCAGGGAAGAACTGACCAAAAACCACCCAGTACTCCTTTCTGACTTAAAACATGCATCAAAGGGAAGCTTTCTCTGCACACCAGAACCCATTTGACTCAACCATGTGCTTCCTCTGACATTGCACTTTTATGTTTTTTTTAGTTGAATAAAAATATACATGCCCCCCCTGAAAACTATTAAAAAAGAACAAAAACCCTGCTAACCCATAATTCTATGTCGAGTGAAAATATCCCTCAAAAGTGAAACAAACAAAAACAGGGAATTCACTGGTGGTAGACATGCCCTACAAAGAATGTTAAAACATGTCTTTCAGGCAAGAAGAGATCCCTCACAATCAGAAAGTTAAATGTACAAAAAGAATGTTGGAAAAGGAATAAGTGAAGTTAAATTATTTTTTTATACCTTAATAGGGCTGAAGGATAGCTATCTGCTTTATTTAAATATTTTATTTATTTATTTGACAGAGAGATCACGAGTAGGCAGCCAGAGTGGGGGGGAAGCAGGCTCCCTGCTGAGCAGAGAGCCTGATGTGGGGCTCGATCCCAGGACCCTGAGATCACGACCTGAGCCGAAGGCAGAGGCTTTAACCCACTGAGCCACCCAGGCGCCCCAACTATCTGCTTATTAATCTTGCCATCCTCGAGGGGAGCCAGGTCATTCTCACATGCCCTCCTTCCTGGACAGACCAGCCGCTGTGCTGGCAGGCACTGGTCATGTACTGTCTATACCTTGAGCTTCAGCTGATCAGTTTGAATGACCAGATGCTCAAAAGATAAATTCCTAAGGTTGGATTTGTAAAATATTTTGAATGAGCAATGGGTGAGCCACCATTATCATGTGCCGAAACCTCTTCTGGGTCTGCTGTTTATACACACGTGCGCAAGCACACGTACCCACACACCACACACATACCTCGCAAAGATAGACACGCTCCACACACACACACAACCACAAACACATCTCCACACGGCACATACATGAACTATACACATCACAAACGTACTTCTGCATACCTGCCCCTGTGCCCACCACAGACACCCCACGCCCCTCACAGATACACAAGCACCCACAACACACACCACACACTTCGCTCTCCTTGACTGTCCACACAACTGTCCGCGTCACACTGATCCCTAGAATCGGTTCTTTTTACTTTTCTTCGGGAAGAATCTGTGGAAATACGTTTCCCCTCAAATTTCCTGAGCTTGCTAAACACCCTTGATAAGATCTTTAACAGAGAAGTCCCCCTTATCCCTCTGGGGAATTGTTCATTTCATTTGGTAGCAATGTAAGAGTAGGACTGACCTGATTCGGGACAGACCAGCGATTCCTTCTTCCCCTGAGAAGCCTTTGAACTTTAAAAAGTAGTGAATTTCTGGATTTACCAATTTTAGTCCCGTTAATCCTTCACCTAATCCTTTGACTTCATTATGTCCAAGTTAAAAGGCTTAATTTTTAACTTCGCTTTTACCATTCCTTGAATCTTTAGATGAAGAGTGTGAGTGTGAGTCTTATAATCTTCCAGCAAATTAGAAACCTCCTGGAAATCCACCATCAAATTCATGACCCAATAGCCAGACATCGCTGGTCTCCTGCCAGGAAGGATAACCAGACTGTTGCGTAAGTGTACCCGGGGTAGATGTTTTCTCTTGAGCTGGGCTCTGGGCATGCAGTCCTCTTCTGACAGGAAGGCTATGGCTTTTTAAATGCCCAATAAACCCCCTATTAGCTTTTTGCCTTCCTGTCTTCCTTTCCCCTCCCCTCCCTTCCTTTCCCTTTCCTTCCCTCCCCCTTTCTCTCTTTTGCAAAGGCCACATCTGCCCAACACTCAAGCTACTCAGAGAGAGGTACATTTTATTAAGGTATATCTTTCTGAGGAAGTGAATTCCCCCGTAGCTTCTGCAATGACTACGTTCTCCTGGTTCTGCCACCTATGCATAGTGATACCGCGAGCGCTTTTACCTTCGGATTCTTGGAAGGCAGCTTACTGATCAGATAGGAACATCTAAGCCCTTAAATCAGGGACTTTGCGTGACATATAGTATCTTCCATACTTAAGCATTTTTAAGAGATATATTATTATACTTATGAGTGTCTAATAATTTGGCATGTAGCAGATACTCTCTTAATTGGCCCAGCCGTTTCTGGCATTCTCCAGTCTTTCAGTGATGGACAGCCCCAAATCAGCACTTGCTCAATGTCCGTATTTTAAATAAACAGCATTCCCATCTGGTGTCAGTGTCTCAGGTTCTTGTTACTGATTACCCGGAGGGAATGATCTTCTTGTGTGCTGACCCCAAAGCTTTATGTTACTCTGTGATATGCTTTGAAATCATTTACGGATTCTACATCTGGATTCTGTGTTTCTTGTTAAGTTTTATATTTAACATTGTATATGAAATTTCCAAACATATAAGAAATGTAGAACAGTTTAGTATAACCACATGCCCACTAACCAGCTTCGACAATTACCAATATATATAATTATATATATATATATTACATATATATATTTCTCCAATGGTTGTTTTCTGTAATATTTTAAAGCAAATCTCAAATATTATATCATTTCTCCATAAAAAGTACAGCATGGGTATGTAATTCCTTAGTGCTTTAAAAAACATAACTGGCATGCCATCAGTGCCATCTAATAAGCAATGATCTCTTAATATCATCTAGTAACTAGTCATTATGAGTATGTTTCCAGTTGCTTTAGAGTTATCCTTTTATACTTTATTTATTTACTTATTT
The DNA here is from genome assembly GCA_028533885.1 of Nasua narica. Taxonomy (NCBI): domain Eukaryota; kingdom Metazoa; phylum Chordata; class Mammalia; order Carnivora; family Procyonidae; genus Nasua; species Nasua narica. The sequence continues at coordinate 127,805,696 of CM052802.1, forward strand.
ATTTATTTATTTAAATGAGGACCCAAACAAGATCCACATGTGGCCCGTAACTGTTAGGGCTCTTACCTCTCTTCAACTTTGTAACTATCCACTGTTACTTAAAAACAACAACAGTAGTAACAAAACAGGGTCATTTTCAAAGTGATTTTCATGACTGATTTGGTTAATTGCTTCCTTTTAGTGTCCTTTGATAAATAATTTATCCCTTATATGCTGGAAACTGCTGGTGTGTGGAGAGGCTTGTTTAGACCCAGGACAAGAATACTTCATGGGCTGCTGACAACTTGGCTCATTTTTAGTGAGATAAGATTGTACAATGGGTTCAGATAGTCTCAGCTTGATTTACCCACCGATGAAGTTCTCATCAGCCTTCGCCTACGGACTTTGATGGTTGTTAGTAAATGCTGCCTAGAGCCATTATTTTATTAGAAGTTACAAATCTATCCTGCCTTCTTTAGTTAGATAGATTTAGTTTCCTAAATCTATCCTGCCTTCTTCATGCAGGAACTGGAGCCTTCTGCAAAACAGGAAATTTGCCTAATTGAATATTTGGTTACCCTGAAACACAGATTTAATAGGAAAGCCAGGGGTGGGTGCGCCTGGGTGGCTCATTCAGTGAAGTGTCTGCCTTCTGCTCTGGTCATGATCCCAGGACTCTGGGATCAAGCCCCACGTCGGACTCCCCGCTCAGCAAGGAGTCTGCTTCTCCCTCTGTCCCTCCCTCCTGCTTGTGTACACTCTCTCTCTCTCTCTCAAATAAATAAATTCTAAAAAAATAAGAAAATCAGGATACTTTATGAAGTTATAGAATAATAATTTAATGTCTTAGCAAAATTGTCCAAGGAAAATTATGACTTCATGGGATTTACTTAATGTGCTTCAATCTGTGGAGTCCCTGTTTTTTGATGCTTAAATTGTCCTTTCTTTGGCCAGTAGGAGGCTACTCTAGCCGGTTTCTATTAAGACCTGACCCTAGTTGTCTGGGATAGCTGCCATGTTTTCTAATACACACACACACACACACACACACACACACACACACTCCAGCCTCCTCTAGTGTATTTCCTATTTTCTGTTCTCGAACCTGGGCTTTCTTATGGAGTGCTGGTTCCTTTCAGTAGCAAATAACATCCAGAGACCACACTCCAAACATCGAGGTACTCCTTGCTCCTAGGTCTCCTTGCTTCTAGGCCCTTTCAGTGGAAGAACGTAAAAGAACTATTTTTGGGGCACCTGGGTGGCTCAGTCGATTAAGCGTCTGCCTTCGGCTGAGGTCAAGATCCTGGAGTCCCAGGATCGAGTCCCACATTGGGCTCTCTGCTCAGCAGGGAGTCTGCTTCTCTCTTTGCCCTTCACCCTGCTTGTGCTCTCCCTCTCTCTGTCTCAAATAAGTAAATAAAATCTTAAAAAAAAACCCAACTGGGGCACCTGGGTGGCTCAGTGGGTTAAAGCCTCTGGCTTCAGCTCAGGTCATTATCTCAGGGTACTGGGATCGAGCCCCACATCGGGCTCTCTGCTCAACGGGGAGCCTGCTTCCCTCTCTCTCTGCCTACTTGTGATCTCTCTCTCTGTCAAATAAATAAATAAAATCTTTAAAAAAAAAAAAAAAACAACCATTTTTTAAGAAAAAAAATTACAAATTGTGCTGATATTTCCAATTCAAATTGAATGTTAGAGTGATTTTTAAAACTTCTTTGACTTTATGCTCCTGAATTTTTCTCATACATCAAATATAGTGATTCCTAATACATAGAATTACTTTTTTGCTTTATGATAATGTACCTATTATTAAGATTCATGGGATATTTATTTTTTTTTAAGATTTTATTTATTTATTTATTAGAGAGAGAGAGAGGACGAGAAGGGAGAAGGTCAGAGTGAGAAGCGGACTCCTCTTGAAGCTGGGAGCCCGATGTGGGACTCGATCCCGGGTCTCCGGGATCATGACCTGAGCCGAAGGCAGCCGCTCAACCAACTGAGCCACCCAGGCGCCCCCATGGGATATTTATTAAGTACCTACACCGAAGACTCAGAAACACTTGGCACAGTCTCGGATCCTCAGGCCTTTCAGCAAGTTGGTCATATCCATTTAGTACTCTCAGCAACGACACTAAGAACCTGTCATTAGTGGGATGTCTAGGTGGCTCAGTGGGTTGAACATCTGACCCTTGATTTCAGGTCATGATCTCAGGGTCATGAGATCGAGCCTTGGGTCAGACTCTCTGCTGAGTGTGGAGCCTGCTTAAGATTCTCTCTCTCCTTCTGCCCCTCCCCCCACTCACATGTACATGCATGCACTCTCTGTCTCTCTCTCTCTCTCTCTCTCAAAAAAACAAAAACACCTGTCATTAACATGGGACATCCTTATAACAAGGGGAAATTTTGACAAAGAGACATGTGCAGAGGGATGATGATATCAGGGCACAGGGGGAAAGACTTCTACAAGCTAAGGAATTCGTGAGGCTCACAGCAGAGAGGCACAGAACCAATTCTCCCTCCACACTGAGAAGGAACAAACTCCGTGGCTCTATTCAGACTTCTGCAACTGTGAGACAATAAAATACTGCTTTACAGCCACCCAATTTGTAGCACTTTGTTATGGTCACCCCAGGAAACTAATACACATGTCCACTTCATTACCTCATTATTACCACTAACACAACATGGCCCCACATCAACTCGTTATCTTTCCTCTAAAAAAGAGTCGTTTTCCTGCATCCTGCATTCTCTGGCTTAGCTGTTCAGACACTCTGTGTGCAGTCTCTCAGGTTAGAGACACAGGTTCCTCCAGCATTCATCTAACCAAAGGCCATGACCTTTCAACTTTATCTACTAAACATTCTGCATGTCTCTCTTCTTCTCTCCATGTCTCCATTGCTAGTAGGGTCTCCCTCAAGCTCCCTAACGTGGCAAACATGACCTTCATGTGCTGGTCACACCCACCCTCCTAACGTCATCTTCTGTTCTTCCCTAACTGACCATAGAGGCAGATCATTCCTTTCTGAATCCATCCCGTTTCTTGTCTCCGTCCTTTTGTACATGTTGGGCTCCTGTGTGAGAAATCTGACTGATTTACATGGGTAAAACAACCCATTTAGATCAGGAATTCCTTGTGGCAAAAGCCCTCCCTGGGCTCTTCTTGGGGTCAGAACCGCTTGGGTGGTCCCCCCTAACAGTCTGTATGTCTCTCTGGTCTTGTGCCTATGGCAGTGGCCTGGCAGCCATTTTGTCTGTCCTGCACATTAGACTGGAGAATAGTGACTCTGCCTAGTTTACTCGTGTCCCAAGCGCTTAGATTCTAGACAAGAGCAAGACCTCAGTCATTGTCTTTGAATGTACTCAGATTTGGCCTCTGTCTCCTTGCCCTGGTTTTTCACTCAGAACCGTGCCCATCCCACCACCTTGACATGAAATGACCTCACGGCTCCACTGTCTACATGGTGAAGGCTGCCACGGGAAGCAACCAAGGAAATGGCCCAGCTCCCCATTCATGCTCTGACCTGTTGACCCCTACAGGTTCCCATTTTACAAAAGTACTGTTCCTTTTCCCGTTTGGAGCTTTATAGATGATTCAACCACTGAAGTAGTTGGATCCCAGAAGGAAAACATGGCAGACTCACAGTAGGTCATTTGAAGACAGTATTAAAAATGACAACTTACACAGCACTGGGAATGTGGCACAGGCCAAAAAAGGCCAGATGGGGAAGAGAGAAGTCACCAGAATGTGTAGAGGGACCAGTGGCTGTGAACTATAGGGGAAGAATCAGCCACCTGCAGATCCCACAGGGAGAGACTTGAGAGATAAATACTCCCTGCCCTCACTCCTCAGCCTCCACTGAAAATCCAGCAGAAGCCAGGGAACAAGGCAATATGGATGAAAACCGTGTGGGTCAGCCTCCTGGGGCCTAAGCGAGATGAAGAGTGGATCGTACAAGGGGGGGGCGGTATGTGGCCAATGTCCAGTCCAACAAATATAAATTAATACTCGGTTTTACAAATAGGAAAAATCATCGTCCTACTGAGGTTACCACCCTGGATAAAGAGCTTCCAAACAGTGCTTCCTGTTTTGAGATCCAGAAACTGTGAGTCTGGCCTATGGGCTCTGATCCCGCAGTTCCTCTGAATCCATGGGTAATTCTGTGAAGACGACAACTTTGTTCTTGGCTATTGCTTTATTGGAATTTTCATTCTTCTTACATTTTCCTCAAAAAGAAAGCTTAGTAACATAAAGAACTGATCTCAGATTTGAAAAAGGGGTAAATGCAATTCTTTCTGTTGGTATTTTCATCACCAAAGGCTTCTCATTTGTGACTTTCCTTCATAGCAAGGTGGAGTAACTAAGGAAGAAAAGTGATGTAGAATTAGAAATTGAAGTAGTGCTTCTCTGGTTAAATCCACAGACAAAATCACTATCCTTTACCTTCATAAACTAGTGAGTTTCCTCTCTTTAGCCCAGTCTTGGATAACTGCTTCTCCAAATACAAGGTAGAAGATCAGTCCTGATAGGTTAATGGCAAACAACAACCAGAAGACATTTCTCCATCCAAATTCAGGGTCCTGAGGACACAAAAGCTCAAGTAAATATTACCCTTTTCATCCTTTTCTCTGTGAGGCCATATTAACAGTTTGCTAATGGGTTTCCATGCAGAAATTCATTCCCTGCAAGCAGCTTGGTAGTTGGATAGAAATAATATGTTCAAAGTGGATTTGGAATAGTCTTAATAAATAGGATTTAGGGACCTTTACAGTTAGCTTACAGAACTGCATTTGTCACTGTTTACCAAAGCACCATACATTTTCTTTTTAGTGGAAATCATGACAACATCAAACATGCTGAGTGTTTTCTTCTTGCTTTGCAGTGTCATGATGGCAACGTTGCAGGCTTGGGGCTAGACAGGTCTAAAAAGGAAGAATTCTGATTCTGTATCCTCTTAGTGGAAAGACTTATTCTATCAGATTTTCAGCTTAATCATCAGGAAGTGAGGGTAATAATATACCATCCTCATAATAGGTGTGAGAATCAATAATGAAACGAGATTCCTGCATACAAAATACCTATAATGATGCCTGCATGTGTCCCAGACTCTGGCACATCTGCTTTAATTGTCCCTTTGCTCAGGGACGGTTGTGCGAATGAAAATTCCAGAGTGTTGCGGAAGACATGGCAAGTTGCCTCTATGCGCAGAATCATCATCTCATGACACCTGTATGGCTGTATGGTTTCAGTTTTAAAGACTGAAAGAAACTGTTCTACATTTTTCTTTGCCGGGTTGATCTTTATGACAGAGGGGACCCACAATTTAATTGTATTTCCTAAAATGCAAATAGCATCTCTATGCCACCACTTCTAGATTTGGCAGAGCATCTGAAGAATCTGTGACAAGAAAACTCTACCTGACTGAGGAGAAACCCATTGACAAGTGGTGTCAGGATTCCTGCTGTGTATGCGAATCCCCTCATGGCTCCCATAAGAAAACTGGAGTATCTGTGGGTGACAGGAATGTTCCAGGCTAGATCCAGAGATGCTTCACAGTTTCCTTCAGCCTTGCTCTTCTAATTACATCAAAAAGGACTTGCACTGCGTATGTTCAATGAGAGGCACTGAGACAAATAAAAAATACCGCCTCCCTCCCCCACGTACCTCAAAAAATGGCCACAGGATCAACTGCGGTCCTGGCCTGTGATTTATTATTTCCCAAAGTTTGGGGCTCCCAGAAAGCTTCGGGCTAAATCTTTTTCGGAATATGTGAATATAAGAGTGGAGATTACCATCCTACCTTGGGGCAATATCTAAGGCATTGATATAGATCCCTGACTGACACACGGTGCTCAGTCCACACGAGAACATCAAGAGGGTCATTGTCGTGATGTAGCTGGGGGTGATGTATGGCAGGACCACAAGGAGCACTGAAGGTGGGAAATTGCCTAGGGAATGTGGAACAAATTAAACAATGAGATACATCTTTGGCTGTTGGATGCTTTGCGAATCATCTGACCCTCAAACCCTGTTCTTACCTAGAAATGTGGCAGTTTTCCTCACAGTAACAAGCCTGAAATCCTTGGTCAGGAGGAAGTCTGCCAGCTGACCTCCCAGGATACCCGTGACCCAGGCAGTGATAAAGGGAAGGGCAGACAGGAAGCCATTCTGAGGGGGAAACAATTGAGTAAACCATCATGATGGGCAGTGAGCCCACACCTTTTGTTGATAAACCGATCATCATACTGATAATCCTGAGATCATGGTGAAGAAAGTTAGTAGCCTCTTCTATCGTATCCTTAGAAAAGCTACTGGCATTAGTGTTAAATCCTAGATTATTTTGTGGTAGGTAAAGGATAAACTTTTCTGGAAGGAATGATTTGTGAAGACTAAACGATGGGTGGGTCGTGCACACTGGAGAAAGGCACGGAAGGAAATGCACTCACCTCTCTCACGTTAATGTTGAACACAGAGCTAATGTAAGTTGGTATGTAGACGATGTGTGTGACCGCTAGCCACTGATGGGTGAAGCTGCAGACACACATGGACCAAAGCGGTAGCGACCTGAACATGGCCTTGATGGGAAGAGGCTGCTTACAAGGGCTGACCTGAACACAAATGGACTGATTAGAACAGTGAGATCTGCACCTCAGGCTTCCCGAGAAATCCAGAGGCTGACAAAGGATCTCCGGAGATGCTTGGAGTCCTTACGTGTGTCTGGTGGGCCAAGGACGATATGATATATTCTTTTTCTGTGGCACTTATCCATGGGTGAGAGACGGGGTCATCATAAACCAGAACAAACCAGAGAAGGCAGTAGACACAGCCAATGCCTCCTGCAAGCAGAGGGTAAAATTGGGAATTGATCCTGGTTCTGCTTTCTGTGTGAATTTCTTTTCTGTCAAGACATCTGAGTCCTGGGAAAAGCCCTTGCTCATAATATCCCCCTTTCCATTCAAAAAAACCTCACATGAATAGCACAGCTTTCTAGAACCTTCTTTTTTTTTTTTTAAACACATTTCTTGATTTGTGTGAATGGAAATTACAGACCCTAGGGATTGCGGAAAAGTTGGTATTTCAACCTTTTTAATATTACCAAAAGAAAATTACTTCTTTTAACACTTTTAAGAAATTCTCCAATACTCTGTAGACACCAACTTGGCTCAGTTTTGACACTAACTATGGGTAGTTAGTACAGACCCCGCAGGGTGAGACTCAGACTCATAAGACTGCCCCCTGCTTCAGAGGCCAGTCACAAGTAGGGGGTCCCCATATTACCCACATTTCTGACTTGACTACACAGGTGGAGGTTCCTACAACCCCCATCTCAGTCTTGATAATTAATTAGAACAAACTCAGCTCGGAAAAGTCAGGGAAACATTTACTTATGCTTACCAGTTTGTTATAAAGGACATCATACACGAGAGAGACGAACAGCCAGATGAAGAAATACGCGGGGCAAGGTCTTTGCATGCTCAGAGAAGAGGAGTGGTTTGGGAGAACAGAAGAAGTCTTGGAGGAAATCATGGGAGATGAGTTGCCTAAGTCAATGAAACTACAAACTCACAGACCCAAGAAAGTCCATGGGCCTGAAGGACAGGAAGGACGAAGAAAACGACACGCTGTCCCATCCTGATGTTCTCGTCCACTAGTACTTTATTTCTCAGGGCGGTCCATGTTGGATGACTTATACTGCTATTTTTTAGGTACCCTAATCTGTCCACCCATATGTTGTAGTTTTCATATCTAGAAGTTAGATTTGGGTCTTTTAAAAAAGATTTTTCCATGTCTCCCCTTAACTTCCAAACAAATAGACTTAGGTTATAGCAGAGTTAGAATAATTGTCTATTTTAATGCCCTTGTCTGCTAATTCTTAACATTTGTGTCTATTCTGCATTGATTTTCATTGATTTTATTATTATTATTATTATTATTATTATTATGGATTGTGTTATTATGTTTTCCTGCTTTTTTTTTTCCATGCTTGGTAATCTATGTTTGGAAGCAGACCTTGTGAATTATACCTATTTGAGTACTGAATATTTTTGTTTTCCTATACATATATTTTTGAGCTTTTGTCTAGGATGTGATTAAGTTACATAGAAACAGTTCGATCTTTCAGGTCTTGTGTCCTCATTTGTCAGTTGGACCCCCGACAGCGCTTCCTCTGGAGCGAATGATTCTACATTACTGAGGAAGTCGATGGGGAGAGTTCTGCCCAGTGGCCTCTGAACTCTTAAGTGTTTACAGTCTGTCCTGTGGCCAGAGATTCTCTGATTCTCTGTAAGTCCCGGATACTGTTCTTTAATCTTTCCCGTTGATTTGTTCCCCGCTCTGGGCTCAGATAAGGTCCTCACACATGTGTCCTGATGAGTGTTCCACTGCGGATCAAGTCGGGGGGAGGAATCCTACAGAGAACTGAGTTTCCTGTTCTCTCTTTTCTGCCTCACGCTCTCTGCTCTCCAAGCTTTTAGCTTTGTCTCCTCGATCCTGTTTCTGCAAAGTTCCCTTGTCCTGCACCCTGACTTAGACCTCACCTCTCCCGGGTCATTGGGAACACCCCTTGGTGTTCAGTGTTTTCTCTCCTTAGGAAGCTTGCCCCTCACCCGAGAGACAACGCACAGCAGTGGCTGCATGTCTTTCTTTCCTCTCTCACAAACCACCTCTCTGGGATAGGGAGACAGTAGCTTACCCAAGATATAGAAGGCAAAAGGCCACCCAAGGGTTTGGCAGATGATGCCACCCACGAGGATGATGGTGAAGGTTCCCTGTGTCATTCCTGCAAAGAGACAGAGAGTCAGCTGTCGGGCTTTGGAAACCCCCCCCCCCCCGCCCCATTGGACAGACACCGACAGAGTGATGGGTGTCGACAGGCATCTTGGAATATGTGAACTTCAGATATATCCCTCCACACGCTCTCCCGAGCATCCATTTTTCCGACAGTTCCCTAAAAACATGGCAGACGACAGCCATGCTTCTTCCTTCCGTGCTATTTTTTTACCTACACGAGTCATTTGACATAAGCTTATTGTAAGAGTAAATTACCGCAAAGAACCAAAGTTCCCCTCATGTGCTCCCCAACCCATTCCCATTCTGGTCTCTAATGTTAACTACTCCCCATCATGTGGTATAGAGTTGCATGCCTTTCCTCTCTGCAAACATCTCTGATATATATTGACACACACACCTACCTCTGTGTAAAGGCATGTGTGCCCCATGCAGGCAGAGAGCTCAGTTTGTCTGTGGAGGGGCTAATAGCACTGTTTTAATTTCCCTGGCCTCACCGAGGATTCTCCTACATAGTAGGGCACACTTCCTTTTTATAACTTTTTTGAAACTAAGCTGTCATTTCTGAACATAAGCATAATTTATTTCAGTACTAGGCTATCAGGAGTGGCTTTCTTTGTGCATTTTTCATTTTGATAGATACTGTCAAAATATCTTGCAAAAAGGCTGTACCAAACTAAATGGCCAAAAATACTGAGTTTTTTTTTTCCTCATCTCCTTGAGAACACTGAACATCTTCAACGTTTCAGTGCCTTTTCTACCACAAAGTCCACCAAATCTTCACGTTCCCCTTGAGCCCTCTGCCTTTACTCCAGTTAGAATAGGGGACAAGTTCCCACACCCATCCAAGACTAGATCCCTCTGGTTCCCTGGACCACGTCTCCTCCAGCCTGGCCCAGGCCAGTCCACTCATTGAGAGGAGGCATTCTCACGTCTGTACCCTCGTTTAATTCCATGGCTCTTGGTTCTCACCCATCCACATTACGCAAACTTATCTTCCTTCATACAGCCTGGGCTCAAAACCAAACAAAACTTTCCACCTCTTCAGAACTCCCTCCATGTGCTTTGATGGTTTTCTGCTCCTTTTTATGCCTCTGCTTCCTGCCCTTTCACCCTTGTCACGGCCTCTCAGGACCTCTGGCTTGCTAAATCCACCATCATTTTCTCCAGGCCGGCAGCAGGTGGTTCCATGGACCCATCACCTCAGACTGAATGTTGTCCAAGGGCCTCTGGGAGGCTTCCCAGTCCCCGTTGCCTCTCCTTCTCGGTCTGGGGCCCAGAGATTGGAGGGTCATGGAACTGTTTCCTTGGGTTTCTTCTCTGGGTGATCACATTCAACTGAGGTTTTCGAATATCATCTGTGTCCTGAGAGATTTTGGTATATCTTGTTCTCTGTCATACATCTGCCAAATTCCAGACTCATTTGATCTCCACTCATAGTTCATAGCTAACACTTGATTTATATATATTGTAAATGATGCTCAAATCTATCACCTGTTTATGCAATTTGTACCACGTGTGTATGTGTATGTGTATACTTCAAGGGTATGTTTTTCTTTTCTGACCTTTATTAAAGTGATAGCATCCTGGCTGTTCTCTTTAGGACATCGCAAAGTGTATCTTTGTGTGTTAATTTACCCCATTTTCCATCTTATATCTCGTTGTGAGTTTTAGAGGAGTTTAAGTGGACAAGAGAGCACCCCATTTGGCCTGTGAGCCCATCTGTACCGTGACCACGGGGTTAGCTTGCCGGGTAGTGTACTTGGGGCTAACATTGCATCAAGGTGATTTTCTACCACTGTAGACATGCTTTGTTCATCCAACATTTGTTTTTCTAATACTTAGCCATGTTGCTGTATGCAATTACAGTGGTTTTTTTTTTCATTTTCACTGCTGTATGATGATGCATCCTCTTCAGACTGTGTGTGTGTGTGTGTGTGTGTGTTTCTATCACCTCAAACAGGAGCTGCATTTCTCATTTATCTGCTTGGTCTTCTTTCTGTAAGTAGTTACAAAGTTTCCTGCCTATAGATGTGCCTTTGTAGTTTCCCTGGAGAGGAAGATAGAATGTGTTATGTCCTCAATCCTGGCAGTACCTCGGCTCTTCTGCTATAGGGTGTTTTTCTGGGAAGTTCTCCTTCAGCCTCACAGGCCAAGTCATTCTGTTGACCAGGGCAGCCTGCTGAAATCCCCAGGATCACCAGAAATGGTCATTTCTATAAGAACTATTGAAGCAAGCAGATAGGCTTAGCCCACTCCGCCTGCCGATGGATTCCTCCAATGGCTTCCTGATGGCCCCTCACACAGCCATTGGCTTTGTGTCCTCTGAACCGAAAAGGTTTCTAGAGGCCAGTAAATACCTGTTTGGAGACACTAAGCTATTCCCTAATACCAAAAGCAAGGAAGCCTCTGGAGCTTGCAGATTTGTGGATTCCTAAGACTTCCCCTAGACAGTCAGTTGCCCTATTCCAATAGTCCTATGCCTACATAACAGGAAATGACAGAGAAGGGAGCTGTCTTCCTTCCAAGATTTTAAACTTTTCCTCCATGCTTTCCATCTCCTGATTCTTGTATTGTATTTGGGATAATCTCTCAACTTACTTGTCCAACTCGCTCATTTAATGATCATCTCCCTTCATTTAGGTATTCAGGCCATTCACTGCACTTAAAAATATTAGCAATTATATTATTTTATCAACAATTATTCTATAGCAATCTACTTTCTAATTTATTTTTTCACATTTTTAATTGAAATATAGTTGACATGTTAGTTCCAGGTATACAATATAGTGATATGACAATGTTACACACTGCAAAATATCACAATAAGTGAAATAACCATCTGTCGCCATACAATAATAATATTATTGACTCTATTTCCTACGGTGTACTTTTCATTCCCATGGTTATTTATTTTATAACTGGAAGTTTGTATCTCTTAATCCCCTTCACACTCATTTGACCGGATGCCCACTCCAACCTCTGGCAACCACTAGTTTGTTCTCTATATTTATGAGTCTGTCTCTCTTTCCTGTTGTTGTTATTTATTTGGTTGGTTGGTTGGTTGGTTGGTTTTTTACATTCCACATATAAGGGAAATCATATGGTCTTTGTCTTTCTCTGTCAGACTTGTATCACTTAGTATAATAAAGCTCTAGATCCATCCATGTTGCTGCAAATAGCAAGATTTCATTCTTTTTTATGACCAAATAATATTTTATGGTGTCTATACCACATCCCCTCCAGCCATCCATCTATCAATGGACACTTGGATTGCTTCCATATCTTTTGCTATTGTAAAGATAACTGCAGCGAAGATATGATTGCAAGTATCTTTTGTATGAGTGTTTTCATTTTCCTCAGGTAAATACCCAGAAGGGGAATGACTGGATTGTATGGGACTTTTATTTTTAGTTTTTTGAGGAATCTCCATACTGTTTTCCATGGTTGCAGCACCAGTTTACATTCCCACTAATAGGGCACAAGGATTCTCTTTTCTCCACATCCTCTCCAACTCCTTTTTGATACTAGCCATTTTGACAGTTTTTCTTTTTAAATAAATATTATTATATATATTCGCTGGAATCTCTTTCATGTTATTTGTTAATTATGTAAAAGTTTCTTTTAATTTCTTCTTCGTTTGGGTTCATTCTTACAGTTTTTGAGTTTGGTCTCTCTCTCTTGTGCTCTTAGTTTCTTTCAAATGTTTGAGGATTGGGGGGGGGGTTTCAATCCTTATTTAAACTTAGAAGCCCCATTAGTCAGCTGTGATAACTGATGTAAATTTCCTTTGTCCAAATTGGTGGACTGTTCTCCTATCAGTGAATACAAACTCTGGTGATAGAAAATAATCCTCCACGGTTGTAAAGGGCTCTTTGAGGGGTATGAGATCAGTCAGGCTGTGTGTGTGTGTGTGTGTGTGTGTGTGTGTGTCTTGTTTTCTGGGCTGAAGAGTCCCCCTGCTCTCTTGGTATCCATTAGTTATCTGGAGTGTTACCCTTCTTTTCTTACCCAGTGCCTACTTTATCAATTTCATGTTTCATGAAACATGAAATTAGCCCTGTTATTTCTGTTTTTCATTCTTCCCCAATATAATGTAGACTTCTTTCTTCAGAGTATTCCTTCCAGATACACTGTCTAAGCAAATCATGATCAGAAAGCAGTTCTCAGAAAAGCTAAGAGCAATTCCAAAGAAGATTAAGTTGGATGCATACCTTATACATAGAATTCTAAAATAGACTCCAATATATCATAATTTTAGCTGTAAAAAATGAAATCATGCAAGTTCAAGAAAAACACAGGTGGATGCTTTTATCTAGAAGCCATAGAAGAAAAGAATGATCAATTTAACTACACAGAAATATATTTTTTTCAGAATAGGAGAAATCATTATAAGCAAAGTCTTGTTACAAATGACAACTTGGGGGAAAACAACTGAAAGTCATGTCACAAAGGATTCATCCCCCTAATGTATAAACACTTGGTCAACATTGAGGAGAAGACAAAGAACATTCAATAGAAAAATTATCAAATAACCCAGTGTGCAAACGTTGCATTGTAATGTACTCATTTCAGTTCTGTGTTTTTACCTGATAAACTGATGGAGCAGAGTCGACTTCGTTCATGTGGAGGACTCCATTTCTCCCAAAGCGCGTACTGACCCCCAAATACTGATCCCTGAAATCAATATAGTTAGAGCTCTTGATGTGTAGCGCCACATAGAAATTCCCATCCAGCTCATATTTGTAAAATATCTGCATACCTGGGCTACGCTTTGGACACTTCGAGTTGCAATTAGGGAAACTAGTCCCAGTTCAGCTGCCAGAGGGGTGAAGATACTGAGGAGTGAGGTTGCAAACAAAGAAACACCGACCACTCTCTTCGTTCCTACTCTTCCAGCCAAGTATCCACCGAGGACCAGCATCAGCACAATGCCATAGCTGAGAGAACTAAAGATGATGCCCTGAATTTGAGGGCTCCAGTTGTACACAGGGGCCTTAAGGAGGCAGAGAACGCTCTAGTGAGCTATTTGCAGGAAGGTGCTAACATAACTGAAAACACTTTGTTAGAGCTTTCTCTTGTTTTCATATCACCGTTTTCCCCAATACAACTTTATAACATAGAAGCCCCCCAAATAAGCATTCAAACAAACAGCAAGAACAAGAGCACAGCTTCAGTCTTGCATTGCTTACCCTTGCAGGGAGACTGTCTGGGGCATTATTTGGGCCACCAAATGAGTCACCAGGCAGCCCCTCGGTGGAGCCATTAAACTGGAACTGATGGTCCGTGCTGTTGACCATGGCTACCATGGTGATGTTCATGACGATGCACTGTGCCGTCACTATGAAGTTGCAGATATTTACGAGAAAGGCTATTCCATAGCGAGTGGAACATAAGCTTAGACCTGCAACAATTATAATGTGACATTAGGGCTTTCCTCATTAAGCCATCATTTGTTTCTCACAAGTTGTAATACAGAAAAATACCACAGGCCATCCCTTGATGGTTTAAATGGCACCTTACTGGCTTTAGGAAAGGAAGATACAAAAGGAGGAAATGACTGAGTTGAACCAAAGGTGTTTTTATTAAAAAAAAGTTTTTTTTAATTTGAGAGAAAGCACGAGCCAGGGTTGGGGCAGAGAAGAAGATTCCCCACTGAGCAGGGAGCCTGATGTGGGACTCAATCCCAGGACCCTGGGATCATGACCTGAGCTGAAGGCAGACACTTAACCGACTGAACCAGCCAGGTGCCCCCAAAGGTGTTTTTATACCACAGCTGTATAGACACTAACTCACTCTGAGGCATCTGTCCTTCCTATAATTCTCTCTCTCCCATTCTAGAGTTATTGTATTCTATAGTTGATTAAAATCCTCAGAAATGTACATTTTATATACATATAAATAAAAAATGTATATGTACACATTTACATTCTGTAATTTAAAAAAATTATATGATATATATGTACTATATTATAAATTATATATATAAAACATAACTTCTTAAACTCTGAAGGAGTTGTTCCTTGGTGTAGATGAATATTCTTATTATTCCTTATGTCTTCAGGCATGAGGACAAGCTTTCATTTAAAGTTTAAAATTAAGGGCACCTGGGTGGCTCAGTCAGTTAAGTGTCCTACTCTTGATTTCAGCTCAGGTCATGATCTTGGGGTTGTGGGGTCAGGTTCTGTACTCAGTGGGGAATCTGCTTGAGATTCTCTCTCTCCCTCTCCCTCTGCCCCTCCCCTCCCCTGCACCCACACTTTCTCTCTCTCTCAAATAAATAAGTAAATTAAAAAAAAATTCTCTTTCTCTTCCGCCCCTCCCACCCCACTCCTGTGCTCTCACTCTCTAAAAAAATAAAATTAAATTAAGTTTGAAATTAAACCCCTAGAAATATTTTCAGAGGGAAATTTGCAACCACAAACTATGAAAAAATATAGCAAAAAAAAAAAAGTGGAAAAAGAAATGAGCACAGCATTCAAATCTGGTTTTGTATTTCTAGGAAAGACGGCTACTGCCGGAAAGAAGCTATTCAATAATGCAGAAGACAAGTGAGGAATGTTGGTCGGGCTGGTAGCAGTAGAAGAGTGAAAATGTAATCAGATCCCAGATGAACCCCTGGGGGGAGTCACACTAAGTCAAGGTTTCAGTTTCATAGACCGGTGAAGAAGGGCACTGGAGAGGTTCTTGTTCTAAGAATTAGAAGCCCGGTTCACTGAGGAAGGGAGTTCTGTGGCAAGAGCAGGTTTTGGGGAAGTGGGGATGATCAAGAGCTTATTATTGGACTGACAAAGATCCCTTTTAGGCACCCAAGGGAAAGTGTTGAGAATGTTGTTGGATACACACCCCTGGAGTTGAGAAGAGATACAGGGGTTGAGGTATAAGACTGGGCATTAGTAACCTACACATGATACTTGAAGCCATGATATTTGGGAAAAGAGAACACAAAAGGAAGAGAACCAATGACTGACTCTGGGGCTCTCTAATGTTTACAGAGGCCAAATAAGTGGGTACAACCAGCGAAGGAAACTGAAAGGGAATGGCCAGAGGCTTTGGAAGAAAACCAGGAGGCTGTGGTGTCCTGGAGCCAAGGGAAAGGGCTTCCGGGAGGAGGGAGTCAGCAGGTGCATCCGATGGCCCTGATAGCTCGTGTAACATAATGACTGAGGATCAGTCCACTTAATCCTTACACCAAGCTTTCGAGGAAGCTACTACTCCTATCCCCATTTTACAGATGTACCTATGCCTGACATAGATACAGAGAGACCAGCTAACGGTGTTGGTCAGGTGTCTACGCTCTTAACCATTGTACTGCAAGTATATGATGGCTTTTCTTTTGTCCTCGATGACTCCACGAGAGTATCTTTGCTGTAAACCAATCTGTACCCATCTGTGGGGTTTATATGGCTATGTGGTATGGAATAGGAGGTTGACACCTTGTGTATTCAAGGAGTCCTCAAAACTTCAAGGAAGGAGGTGCTTTGTGATAACAAAAGAGCCTTCCTTGAAATGCCATACTGTTTTCTCTTTAAGTGGAGCACAAGCTTTTGTAGTGAAGTGGGGGGCAGAATTTGAAAGAGTAAGAAGCTCAAATATAATATTTTTATAAAGGTTTTCCTTCCTGATTCAGGGCCAAGTAGTGACCTCTATGTCGATCAAATCAACTAATAATTTATGAGTTCTTGTGGTTTCTGATTTCTCTAAGTCGCCTTGAGGTCCTAAAGACCAAAGGCTACTCAAAAGTAGTATCAGTGAACCAAGAGGCTAATGGCTCACGAATGAGTGGGTTGAACATCTGCCCTATTAGATTACTGAAAGATTAACTAGAGGATATATTTAAAAGGCTTAGCCTGATGCTTGCTGGTTATTAAGTATTCCTTGTTACTACATGTGTCCTTAAGGATGACTTCTGTCCTGTGTCTGTCCTGAATGAATAGTTCCAGCCATGTCCTCCTAATAGATTGGTGCCAGTGTCATGCTGTATGTGAAATATTTTCAAGGATTGCCCTTAGCTACATGAGAATGTATGAGTTTGTGTGTGTGTGTGTGTGTGTGTGTGTGTGTGTGTGTGCGCAAATTAATAAATATCTTGGAGTTATGGTTTTTAACCACTGGAAGAGAGCCCCGGTACCATGAAATCATGGACTTTTAAAACTGAAATTTTATATCAAAGAACTCACTACTCTAATCAGAGTCAAGGAGACTTTTTTTTTAACTTGATGTGACAAACAGATCTTGTTTGTCACAATGTGACTCCAGTAGTGTTCACCTCACGGTGTCCCCAAATTTGTGTAATCCCCTCCACTTGAATGGGGGCAAGACCTATGAGTTGCTTCTAGCTAGTAAAAGTGAGGGGCTGCCTTCTCATGATTACATTACATTATATAAGACTCCATCTTAGTATACTGAACCTAGATCCTTTTCTCATGGGCTTGATAAAGTAAGCAGAAAGTTGGAGAAATCCACATGGTAAGGAACTATGGGCTGCCCCGAGGACAAGAGAGTGACCTCTAGCCAAAATCCTACCCAAACCAGGGCCTTCAGCTGTATAGCTGTAAGGAGATGAATTCTAACAACCTGAATGAGCTTGGAAGTGAGATCTTCCCCAGTCCAGCCTCTAGTTGAGAAGGCAACCTGGCCAACTGCTGGATTGCAGCCTTGTGAGATGCAGAGAAGAACCAACTAAACCAAGGCATGTGTTAAACTCTGACCCACAGAATCTATAACATAATAAATGTGTGTCATTTTAGGCCAATAAGTTAGTATGTTTGCAGGAATAGAAAATGAATATAGCAGGGGCGCCTGGGTGGCTCAGTTGGTTGGGCAACTGCCTTCGGCTCAGGTCATGATCCCGGAGTCCTGAGATCCAAGTCCCACATCGGGCTCCCAGCTCCAAGGGGAGTCCACGTCTCACTCTGACCTTCTCCCTTCTCATGTTCTCTCTTACTCTCTCTCTTTCCTAACAAATAAATAAATAAAATCTTTAAAAAAAATGAATATAGCAATCAAAAAATAATAAAGATGACTTATATAAACAGATAACACAAGAGATTTTTTTTTTGGAAGGGAGGGCAAACATTGAAAGATATTTGCATTATGCAGCAATGAAATTTGTCATAAGAGTAAAATCAGACATCATCAGTAAGCAGAAAATTCCGGGTGCCTGGGTGGCTCAGTGGGTTAAAGCCTCTGCCTTCAGCTCAGGTCATGATCTCAGGGTCCTGGGATCAAGCTCCGTGTCAGGCTTTCTGCTCAGCAGGGAGCCTGCTTCCCCCTCTCTCTCCGTCTGCCTCTCTGTCTACTTGTGATCTCTCTCTGTCAAATAAATAAAATCTTTTTAAAAATAAGCAGAAAAATCTAAGGAACAATAGAAAATCATGCAAAGAAATCATACAGTGAGTAAAGGACATTGTGGTAATTGATGGAGGAAAGCTAAACTATATAATAAGTGATTCTGAGATAACTGGTTAAATATATGGAAAAATAGAGTTGGAATAATATATTATAAATCAAAATAAAGTCTAGATATAATACAGTAGCAGTACATTTTGTCAAATTAAAGATGCCATTGATTTTAAGATGTGTCATTTTTTGTTCCACTAAAGATCAATTGGTCAACAAATCAAAAAAATCAAACTTAACAGATTCAAAACTGAATGCCTGAGCTCGTTCCACCCAGATTGTTTCTCAGCTCAGTGGATGGAAATCCCAACCTTCCAGATACTTTGCAATTATCCTTGATTTCTTTGTTTCACCCTTAGATCCAACCTATCTGGAACATACTGTTGTCTTTACACTGAAAATGTGTAGAGAATCAAACCCCTTCTCACCAGGGCCATTGCTATCTTTTGGTTTATAGCTGCTTCCAGGGGGTTCTAGCTATCAACATCCCTTACTTGGATTTCTGCAATAGCCTTTAACTTGACTTGCTTCTTCCAATCTATCTTCGATACAGCAATTGGAGTGTTCTAGTCATACCATAAATTAGATCGCCTCTCTTCCACTCAAAATCATCTATGTGGCTTCAGTTTGATTCAGATGAAAAACTAAGGTGTCTGTAGTGGCCAATGGAAATGAAATATTTATGCCCTTTGCCTCAAAATTTTAATTTCTTAGGAATAAACACTGAGGAAATAACAATTCTAACTGTAGACAGTGTGATGTTAAAGGATGTTTATACATATAATACAGATATTTTATATATGTATAAAACATTAATATAAAATAGCTAAGTAGGTAAACAGAACTCTATAAATATCCAACCACAAGATTTTTCAGGTCATTAATGCTTTATCTATTGGACATATTGGAATAATAATATGCATCCTTTAAGAAGAATGATTGAGTATTATAAAGTAAATGGAAAGGTGTGTATGGTCAAATTAAAATTTTCTGACTTTACCTAATTAAGCAATGCAATTAAATTTACAATATTACATGCAATGACAAGCAGAATATATAACACTAGGTATATATAAATTTGGTAGCAATTATCAAAAAAAGGTAAATGCATATGGACCAAGATTAGAAGATAATCATCAAAAATAAAAGACTGGTTTTTTATTGCATTTATTTATTTATTTATTTATTTATTTGATTTTTTTTTTTTTTTTTTTTTTTTGGTGGGCAGCAAAGCAAGGTTTATTGAGCAATAGCAAAGTGATAGTACAAAGTTCCTGAGGAGGGAGGGCCCGAGAGGATTGCCCAAAAGACTTGTTTTTTAGTACAGTGGTATTCATTTCCTTCATATATTTGAAAAATATCCATTAATATTATCTGATTTTAAGAAATCATTAAACAACTTATAAGATCGATTAATTTGTATTATGACACTGCCCATAAAGAACCCACCATAAAAATCCTAAAACCAAGCAGTCACAGTTGCATTTACCTTTCTTGGGAACGGGCTTCTCATCCACTTGCGAATCTTGGGAGCACTTCCTCTTCTTGACTGTGGCACTCAACTCTGCCATTGTGTTCTTTCCCCCTGATATTTGTCACCTGTCAGGGCAATGTGCAGGTGCCAGCCAAGAGAAAGAGACTCTTTTGAAACATATAAACAGTGCGCAGCAGGCAAACCAAAGCCGGGCCATTCCATTGGGGTTGGGTATAGGGAGGGTCATCACTCCCTCTTGGCTCACCACAACAGGGGCACCGTGCTTAAGGTGTAGAACTATTACTAGGATCTAGAGTGCTCACTGGGTGCCAGTTTAAGAGTGCTGGCTTTGGAACTAGGCACTGCCAAGTTCAAATCCAGGCTCATGATTTACCTAATGTGCCAAATGCCACCAGGAGCAAATTTGTGTGTTTCGGTTTCTTAGCTTATTAATAATAATAACCAGCCCCACAACTGCCACAGCACCGGCATCAACGATGACAACGGTTCAATAGACTGCTCATGTCTGGCACTCAGCATGTGGCTGGCACATGGTTTATTGTCATTGTTGTTGGAACCACCACACATGTGGGTCACCTCAGAGCTGTGCTCTTCTGGAATCCTCTACCACACCAAGAACCTGGCTTCTAGTGCCCCTGACGATCGATTCCCATACTGTTTCCCCATTTGACCCACGGAGATTGTTGCTGTATGTGTGTCACCAATACTTGGGGACCATATTTGCGTGACGTGATAATACCATTTTAATCCCATATCATTTCTGGCCACAGATGATAAAGTGTCTACAAAGTTTTGGAAATAACTAACATGGACATCTTGACACTAGTAGTTGTTTGGGGTCCCTACAGTTTGGACCCATGACTGCTCAAATGAGCAATGTTTCTGTTGTAAACAGGGTCTATTTGGTTTGAAGTTATAAATATCCTCTTGTTTAATTAACAGGCAGTTGGGATTGTGAAGCTGGTTTTAACTGACCTATAGCAAGAAAAACTGAAACCATATATATGGTCCAGCAGGGAAAAATGGAGATAAAACTGGATGATCAAAATGTCATTCTTTAGCAATTGGGTCTGAGATCGAAAATATCGCCATGTTTGAATATACCCCATTTTAGCCTCCATGAATGGAAGCTTAAGACTCTGAGTCCTCTCAGCTTTTAATGTTGGATTGTAGTCTTAGTTTTTCCTTGCTTAGACTCTTTGATGAGGGCCATGTGACATCTGACAGTTGTCTCACCAAGAAATACAATAATTTCTGGATGGAGGGTGGTCAGCTTTTTTGTAGAAGCACTTGACATGGAGGTCCTAAAAAGAAAAATAAGACAACCAAACCGGCATCCTCAGGAATGTTAATTTATGTAGGGAAAAATTATATAGATAGATAAAGGCATGGCAGAACTTGAATTGAGATAGGAAAACAAGAGAACCCAACAGATGAGTACAGCGTAAGAAGTGGGGTACTGGAGTCAGCTCACATGGGCCCGCAAAAGCAGATGTTACATTTTTAGGAATTTTGTAAGCTCGTTGTTGAAAACAGCCATTACTGGCAATTAAATTATATAAATTGAGAATTAAATAAATTATACTTTTAAAAGGGAAGAAATGTTTACAGCTCATGATTTTGTAATTATTTCACTGCATTTTACTATCAGGTACACTCTTGGGATCATTCATGTCTCCTGCATCTGTATGGTGGGAATACGATATAAAGGCAGGCTGCTGCCTATTTCTTCCTAACTCTGAATTCAGTGATATCATGATGGTAGCTTGAAATTGGCCACAATTGGAGATTTCATATCAAAAAAAAAAAAGTAAATGCTACAGATTTGGGCTTGATTTGTTGATTTCCTGGACTTAAGAAATGTATTAAATAATATTATATTAGAGCTAGACTCATTATTGATGAAGTGATTGATTTTTAAAAATATTTTTTTTATTTATTTGTCAGAGAGAGAGAGAGAGAGTGCACAAGCAGGGGGAGCAGCAGGCAGAGGGAGAAGCAGGCTCCTTCTTGAGCAAGGAGCCTAATGCAGGACTCGATCCCAGGACTCCAGGATCATGACCTGAGCCGAAGGCAGACGCCTAACCAACTGAGCCACCCAGGCATCCTGTGAGTTATGTTTTTGCTTAACTAATTATTAATCAAAAATTTACTTGTGGTCTGATTTTGTGGCACTATGGTTGATGACAGAATTGTAAAAATTCAGAGTGAATTCTGCAAGAAATAGAAAATTACACTGTAGTTATAGATGTAACTGGAAAACAGGGTAAGTATTTTAACTTAAATCATGATAAAGATACTAGTATCAGAAATTTTATGTTACCCCTCGAGTAGTATTATGAGTTTTATTAACATGAAGTTAAATTGGACAATTTATGCATTTTGTAGTTAGTAATGTAGAGTCAATCCCTGCAACTATATAAAAAGCTGAACAGTGGAGAAAGGCGAACCCTCTTACACTGTTGGTGGGAATGCAAACCGATACAACTACTCTGGAAAACAGTATGGAGGTCCCTCAAGATGTTAGAAATAGAGCTACCCTGTGACCCAGCAATTGCACTACTAGGTATATACCCCAAAGATCCAAATGAAATGATCTGAAGGGGCACCCGCACCCCAATGTTCATAGCAGCAATGTCCACAATAGCCAAACTGTGGAAGGAGCCGAGATGTCCTTTGACAGATGAATGAATAAAGAAGATGTGGTCCCTATATACAATGGAATATTACTCAGCTTGGAAGGGATAAATACCCACCATTTGCATCAATATGGATAGGACTGGAGGGGATTATGCTAAGTGAAATAAGTCAAGCAGAAAAAGACAATTATCATATGGTTTCACTCATATGTGGAACATAAGAAACAGCACAGAAGATCATAGGGGAAGGGAGGGAAAACAGAGTGGGAAGTCATCAGAGAGGGAGAAAAACCATGAGAGACTTTTAACTCGAGGAAACAAACAGGGTTGTTGGGGGAGAGGTGGGTTAGGGGGATGGGGTAACTGGGGGATGGGCATTAAGGAGGGCATGGGATGTGATGAGCACTGGGTGTTATATGCAACTGATTAATTATTGAGCACTACATCTGAAACTAATGATGAAACCAATAATGTTGGCTAATTGAATTTAAATTAAAAACAACAACAATAAAAAAAATTTGGACTATTATAATTCAGAGTGCTAAAGCTGGGGATAATTCCAGTTTGACGAATATAATTTGTATGAGAGAGAAATCATTCAACAGTAGATCATCTATGATATTTAATGACAACAAATATATTGAGAAGAATTGGCAGATTGAGATTCAGTTTCATTTGTCAGATTGTGGTTGAGTTTCAACCATAGGTTGCCTACAGGCATGGAGTTTAGCAAAAGTACATGAAAGTTTTACACCTTAAATATATAAAATGTCTATTTGTTAATTATACCTCAATAAAACCGAAAAACACAGTATGCTAAAAGAATCATGACTATATAGAACTTAACAGTATTATATATTTTATTATCATTCACAAACTGTGTGCCCCAGATTCTATCAGTAAGATTTATAAATATCCATCTGTGTTTGTGCATGTGTTTCCTCCCCCACCCCCAGAAAGCCAGCTGTGAAATATTCACCAGCATACCACCAAGGTAAGGAAACACATCTCCCCCTTGGGCCTCTGTACTTGGTGTAATCATTTATTGATGAACCTACCTTTTTTATTTGGCCACCAGCATTTAGACATTTTCCTAGAGGGTTTTCTATCACGTGACACTCCTGTTTCAGGAATTCCAGAGAGGCAATTTATAGGGAAGTGCACACCCCACCCCACCCCCCAGGCAGCATAGGGCCAGTTTCCATGCAGAAGATATGAAATCTGGTACCTGGGATCCGTGTTAATTCCTATTTTTTTTTTTCTAGCATAAGATACTTGGTCCAAACTCCTCTACAAAAATGAGTATATTGGGATATTCAATAGGTTCTCCAACTTCCCACAGAGGTGGTGGTTCTCACTGAAAAGAGTAAGGAAGGATTCCATCCTACAAAAGCACCATAATTAAATCCCAAGTGTTATTCAGTTCCACCGACCCATGGCTCCTAGACCCGTTCTAGGAAACAGGGACCCTTATGTGCACCAGTAGCTTGTTGGCATCTCCAGGGTGGTCGTGATCCGATCTGTGTAACATACTGTCCATCATTTTGGTTTAGGAGCAATCAGCTCATTGCCTGCCTGGACAGGGTTCTCAGACTACCTGGATTTCAGGTCCTGCGGTCTCCTTTAGGTGGCTTCTTTCAACTGTACTTGGCACAGTTTTCTGGGACACCGTAAGAACTGTGTGCTTGTGTCTCATGAACTGAAGTGTGTCACTGACATCCTATCCAGCCAAACTTTGAACATGATTATTTCATCAACAAGCAAAAACACAGAGCAATTCTAGACTGATCTAAAGATTGAGGTTATTTTATTCTCTGCTTTTATGCCTAGACCACCTAGCATCTGACCTCTGAAGATAGAGAGCAATTTCCTGTCACGGGGTTTGATGCTAAATTCCACGGTGAAAGTATTATGGGATGTCTATTCCTGGTTTACCACAACTTTGCCTATTCTTGGAGGTGTGCCTCCAGGACCTTTCTGTCATAGCGGGAGTGGGTTCTCAAACTCTCCAGCTCTGAGTCTGTTCATCTAGATGGCAGCCTCTCTAGTCCATTGAGGACATTTGTCCATTTTCAACTTACTTTCAAGACTTATACCCATGAAATAGAATCTCAGTATTTATTAATAGTGTGCTCAGAATATCAGCTTTCATAGAGGCAGAAACTTAAATAATAACTCGAGTAATCTCAAGTACTTGTAGCCTTCTCCAATCTCTATTCTAGAAAACTAGGAGGTGCCTTGTCCTGGAAACTGAATGCCCAATACTAGCAGATGTGACCATATCTATGATCATTCTCCCAGGAGATTTTATCAGCATTTACTCACACAGCTAAGCAGGTGATTGGGCACGGGCAGTGAATGGGAATCCATATAAGGGAAAGTTCTGAGGGCATTTGGCTGCCAAGGAAGCATGTAAGCAAGGATTACTCCAGTAAAGCTTGGTGACCTCAAAAAGGTTCTGAGGCAGGATGCCCTAGCAGGGGGGTTGCAATGGTAACACAGTTGCGCCCTGGCTTGCCTTCAAGGCCTAGGGCTGTCCGAAAGAAACGACTTACAGTTGTCACACATGTATTGTATATCGATGTGTCATATATGTGTTTTGTGTGTTATATATGTTTAGTGTGTATATATGTACATGTATATATACATATATGTGTATATATGAAATTGTAAAAATATTTTATTTATTTGAGAAAGAGAGAGAGAACTCATACACACAAGGAGGGAGAGGCAGGCTCTCTGCTGAGCAGGAAGCCCAATGCGGGGCTCAATCCTAGGACCCTGGGATCATTACCTGAGCCAAAGGCAGACGCCTGACTGACTGAGCCCCCCAGGTGCCCCTATATGCGATTTTTTTACATAGTAACCTTGGTTTTCCACTGCTGCCCAGAAAATTGCTGGTTCCTTGGGCCAGGGACTATATATGGCACCCTGAGATGTTTCTGCTTCAAAGAAGTGTTCACAGGGAATCACACTGAAGGTCGGCTTCCTGCAGACCACTAGGGTTAAAGGCCGTGCGTGTCCTGCTAACAGCATCCTACTTATACCATCTGTGAGGTCACAAGTACCATCAAAAACCTGTAGCTCCCACATTCCCCCCTTGTGCACTCTGCTGGATTAACTCCTCTCAGCTGCCCTCAGCCCGCACTCCATCTTCTGGCCCTAGTGACCCTCATTGCCCCATCCCTACATTTCCCCTTCTATCCCCATCCATCTCGGTTTGCTTAACTCTCCCTCATCTCCTTGCTTCATGACTCAGCATTCCTCTAGATGCCATCTTGGACCAGAGCTACCCCAGCCCTGTCTGCGTCAAAGTCCTGGACGCTACTTGATGTGGGAGGGAAATCAAGGGGGCGAACTTGACCGCAAAAGGCTGGAGTCCTTCAGGCCCCCAGGAGTTGCCTGTTGCTGCGGTGAGCCTGTCCAGGAGAAAAGCCCAGTACAGACTTCTCGACGGCAATGAATCTGGGCATAAGGGATGGAGGTGTGGTTGCCCATTTTTTTCTTATCTGAAATATTTATTTGCAACCACCCTACAACTCTTCCGGTGTGTCCTGCCGGCTGTTGGTATAAGGAGTTATCCTTGTGCTGTTGCCAACTACTGGACATCAACCCTAGATGGAGACGGAGACCTGTCCAGGTCAGCCAGTTGATAAATAAAAGAGCTGATACTTACTGACAAGTCCCCGAATTTAGTTCCTTAAATTCAGCTTTTAAACACCTCGCAGAGAGTGCGTGTTTCTTGGAAATGTCTTGCATGGTTGACATTTCACGCATGTTTATGGATGATCAGGGGTAAAACTTCAGCTCCCTGCTTATACCTCTCTCCCCCCGCCTGGTTAGGAAAATAGGGCATTTTCATATTTTCACTCACCTTTTTAAAAATCAGTATGAGAAAACCTGGGACTCGGGGAGGATATCAAAATTGTTAGTTGTTACATAGAAAGAACCCTGAGAGAGTTTGCATATCAACACCAGGACAAATGACTTACCAACTCAGTGTCTGAGGGAGGACTTCCACTGAGAACCTGCTCTTCCTTCGGGCTCTGGCCCTGCACCCCCTGGCAGACTGCAGAGGATTCTCTGCTACCCTGGGGCTGAAATTGCTAATCATTAACAAGATTCGTCAAACTAGAAATTGAAGGAAAATTGCCAAGCAGCCTCTGAGGAAGTTTCCAGAAATGTGTGTCTTGAGAACCTGGAATCTAAGCGCCTCTGCTGCTCTGCCTTCTTCCTTGCTGATGTGAGTGTCGAGTCTCCTCAAAACCCAAGGTGTGTCCTCTAGTTCAGACATCTGCCGCTGTCGCTTTGCTTTGTGGTATCTTTAATGACTTCAGTTCCATTCTGGAAAGGTGAAAGAAAGAACGGGATTATAATTAGATGCTGAAGTTAAATACATTTTTTCTTCTTTGTGTTTTTTCCCTTTGAAATTTTGTTAATTTTTTTCTTGGAAATCCATGAGATATAATATTACAGTAAACTTGGACTTCGCGCCTGCTTTCCCCGGTCTTCTCTGGGGCGCGTACGCATGCACGCAACCGCGCCCCCATAACAAAAACATTTCACCTAAATTAGTGAGGTTGCTCCACATATTCTTTGATTTTATACTATCTACAGGTGTATTCCTAAACTATATAAAATAACGCTTTCTCTTCTTTCTAAATTTGTACACCACCTATCATGCACTATGGACTTATCTGTAACTCACTTTGGACAATAAACGGCATGAATTGGGAACACTCACATGGGCACCCTGGAGGCCAACCCCTTTCAATTTCTTTTGCTTGACTTGTTTTCATCTCTACCTCCATGTGGTTGAAAACTATCCTCACTGTCTCCAAGCTTGTTGGTAGTTCTGCTCATCCTCATCTCAGAGAGGAGGCAACACTTTCAGATCCCCAGCTTTACGTAGATGGTTCCTTCCCAGCTCCCCCCATGCTCCGCGCCTGCACACTTTCTCTGTGAGAATATTCCAGTCGACCTCGGGTCGTGGAAAATTCAACCTGGTTCTGTGCTCCTGGGAGCCCTCCTTGCTTCAAGTCCTGCTCATCACCTTGACTTTAAGTTCCTTCGTAGTTTATGGCCCCAGAGAAGGTCTCCTTGTGATTTTGAGTTTGACTCTTTATACCTATTTTGAACTGTACTGTGAAGGAGTAGATTACCTCCCAGTACCCTGGTGGAGGAGTGGAAGCCTGGCAGAGTTCATCTCTGAGCTCAAGAATTCAGAAGGAGGAGGCCAGGTCTTCAGGATTCAGAGCTACTGTTTTCCAAGAATTCTTTATAGGTCATTCTCACACCCTTTTGAGGTTAAGTTTTATTACAGTCTTTATAAGAAGAGAAAAGAAAAACGATTTGTCCACATGCACTTCGGGAATTCAAGCACCAATAATCTCAATTCATTATGCAGGGGGAAGGGATGTCAACTTCCCTTCTCTGTGTAAGAGATTTTTATTTTTCCCTGAGTCATTTTGGAGGGACTCTGGACCCCGAGATAATGAGTAACAACTCCCAAATTCAAGTATCACGTGAAATATCACTAACCTCGAATCGGTACCCCAGTCAGAAAATGTGGCTTTGGTTTTGTGATTTAATTTTTAACTTCAGTTTAAAGTGCCCTGGGGTTGTTTCTTCTTCCATTCTATGAATTAGACTCGGTAGAAATAGGTTCATGTTGTCGTTGTGTGGGAAAGATCCAACTTGGCTAACGTCTATAATTAATTTTTTTTAACTTGAATATCAGTTGAAATATTTCCTTGACTTAGATGGTAATAGCCACCTTTTTAAAATGTATGATTTCCTTTTGAAAAATGTTGGTTTTTGGATTACTTTGTTTTTGTCACGTGAATTATTGGAGAAGATGAAGGGCACGTTTCTCCTTTGATGAGGTTCAAATTATCCTCAGAGTTGTTTTCATATGACTATAAACAACTGTCGTTAATAATTAGTGGCATGACAATGCCGCATGATGTTGGCTGTGATTCTGGGTACTATTTCAGAGCATTCCAGAAGATTCCAGTGCACCCTCCTACCGTGAGCATAGGAAGCCTGTTGTGTCTAGTCTAGGAGGCCGGGAGGGGCCTCAGCAGAGGAAATACCCCTCCTGTGCACACACAGTGACTCAGGGAGTCCAAAAGCAGCTATTAAGCAAACGTATCAGATGAGTCTAAATCCTGAAACCAAAGACTTTATTAGAGTCATGTTTATTCTCTGGAGCTTGGCTGCTTTTTCAAACATACTTTAAAAAAAAAAAGGCTTTATCTTGTTATTTGAGAGAGAAAGAGAGAGAGCGAGAGCGCGCACAAATCAGCAGGGAGGAGGGGCAGAGGGAGAGAAAGAAGCAGGCTCCCCACTGAGCAGGAAACCCAGTGCTGGACTCCATCCCAGGACCCTGAAATCATGACCTGAGCCCAAGGCAGCCACTTCACTGACTGAGCCCCCAGGTGCCCCTCAAGCATACATGAAACCATGAATCCACATGCTGTATTGTTAGGTCTGCTTAGAACCTTACATCTTCATCCTGGTTCCGACAAATCTTTTTCTCTCCCCGTCAAACTCCTGTCTTGCCTCAATGTCCCTATAGCGAATGGGGTATTCAGTCTCCGGGGACTTCATCTCCATGAGTTTGTCTTCTACCAGCAGAGCAGCAAGGTGTGTCTCTGCCAGCCACACAATGTGCTCGATTACGTGCCGGACTGCTCCTCCACAAACACTCCTTGCCTTTTCCTTAGATGTGGCTTTCTGCCAGTCTACTTTCCAGCTTCACTGGCTCCAATTTCAGCAACCCCAGTACCAGGAGTACAGGGCTAAAAGTGCGAAATTACATCCTGTCGAGGATAGCATCCATAGGAAAAACACTACAATGGTGACAAATACAATTTTCAGGAGAAGATATGGAAGAAAATTAGGAATGCAAATGGGATGACATGTCATGTGCTTCCAGATAGGATAGTAAACAAAAGTAAGTGGCTAGTTGTATTGTATCATAGCTATCAAGTAAGACAGTGTCACATTTTCTGACCAGCACGGGTTATAAAAAAATATATCACACTGAGTTTTTATCCAGGGACTTAGAACAAAGGCACTTTACTTGTTGATGCTCGCTTACTTGGAGATCACTGAAAGAAGCAGGAATAAATCATACAACTAAATAAAACCATGCAGCATACTTTGCACATAATAGAAAAACCGATAAATGAAAGTCAGTTGCCATCATTGTTATTATTATTAACACCTCTGGACTGTCATGTAATGATATTCATAACTGAAAGTTATTATAAATCTAACTTATCCAAAAGAATCAAATAGAATTAAATTAAAAAGTTAGAGGTAGGGGCGCTTGGGTGGCTCAGTGGGTTAAAGCCTCTGCCTTTGGCCCAGGTCATGATCTCAGGGTCCGGGGATCAAGCCCCGCATCGGGCTCTCTGCTCAGCAGGGAGCCTGCTTCCCCCTCTCTCTCTGCCTGCCTCTCTGCCTACTTGTGATCTCTCTGTGTGTGTCAAATAAATAAATAAGATCTTTAAAAAAAAAAAAAAGTTAGAGGTAGCGGGGCACCTGGGTGGCTCAGTGGGTTAAAGCCTCTGCCTTCGGCTCAGGTCACGATCTCAGGGTCCTGGGATCGGATCCCGCATTGGGCTCTCTGCTCAGCAAGGAGCCTGCCTACCGCCTCTCTCTGCCTGCCTCTCTGTCTACTTGTTATCTCTCTCTCTCTGTCAAATAAATAAATAAATAAAATCTTTAAAAAAATCCAAACCTACAAAAACAGATAATAAAAAGCAAGCAAACAAAATAGAAACAAATTCTACTTAGTCATGTTCTCTAGTCCTTTATTTTCTTCTTGAAAAAACCAGAGGCAATTAACTATAATTTAACTATAACTTTTAGAGGCAATTAAAAGTATTTTTTTCCTTTTTAACAGAAAGGGCAGCATGCAATCTCTTTTTCAGTAAACTAATATACATATTTTTTCTTTTTATTGCTATTTCAAATAAATTTGGGAAAGAGGAAAAAATTGTCCGATATTCATCACCCTAACACACCAACAATTGTCAATTATATGTGTTTTCCTTGTTGGCTTTTTTTAACCCCCTTGTTTTTTGTTTTCTGTTTTGGTTTTGGTTGGAAATCACAGTACAGAAAAAATATAAGGCAAGTACTTTAAGATGTTTCCTTTCTCTTTTATTACAAAACTTTGAGAGCACCAGGGATTCTTGAAATATTTGTAGTTGGTCAACATTCAAACTATCATTATCCCACATCCATTTGGTGTCAAGCTATTTGTTAAGAACCGATAAGAAAAACATGGCTACCACCCTCTAGGAGATTACCTTCAGGCAGAACAAATGAAGATGTGGAGCTTTAAAATAAGATGTGACAAGACTCTTTAGGATGACTGATGTGCCTGGCGTCCTAGGGGAGGGGGTGTTTGCTAAGAGTTTTCCATGTGGGAAAGCATTTGCAATGGAAAATAAATATGAAAGATTGGCTTGGGATCCAGGGAGTATATACTGTGACTAGTGGAGAGTCCTGGGGTTTGATGCCTATGAAGAACTAAGGTTTGCAGGTACTTCTGGACACATGAGCTGATGGCAAGCAAGGAAGATAGAAGAGTAGGGAAAGGAGGCTAGTCGGAAGCCAATAAGACATGGGAAGAGGGAGAGAGAGATGCGGTATCTCAAGGTGTAGACAGCAGTGCTGAAATCAGAGTATAAAGAGAACAGCGGCAGATGCTATGAAACCCTTCCATGGGGCAATGGGGTGGTGACCCTGGAATTGCTGAGCCAGCAGCAGGGACATGTTCATTGCCAAATTATATAATGGAAAACAAATCAAATATTGCTGGAGAAAAGCCCAGACCCAGAGAAGAGTATTTTCGACAGTAAAGCAGACCAGAGAACCCACTCACCCTACTAGGGTGCCGAGGTCCCTCTCCAGGAACTCTGGAGAGCTGGCCATGGTGGGTCCAGGCATAGAGCCTGCTCACCTCACAGTATAGTCAGGCAACTGCCCTCTGAGAGCAGGCCCTTCCAAATGTGGCTGCTGGGTTTAGTTAGGGCTCCCGATAAACTGATCAACTGGGGACTTATTGACTTTAGGACAGAGATGGAGCAATCTGCTAGGTAAGTGGGGGTTAGCCTCAGGCTGCCTCCCAGACACTCCTCTCGTGCACACCTGGAGAGTGTGCCCACTCTGGTTACTTGGTGCCCTGTTATGTTTTGGAAGCTTTTAATTAATCAGTCTGATTAGCCTTTATTTGAAGTCAAATGCCAAATAACAAACTTCTGTCTTGTAAGTGGAACCATTTTAACTAAAGCATGGTTTAGCCTCGGATCAAAGTTTCTCGTAGCTTTTTGCTAGTCTTTTGTAAGTTCCCTTAAAAAAAGGGGGCACGCACTAAAAAGGCTCTCAGCACCGTGCATGAAAAGCTAGTAACTTCCATAGTGGTATCCACTTACGTGTTTCTCAAAATCAGGGCTATCTTCAATTTCTGAAAGGCAACATTTTGCATCTTCCAAGATTTCCTGATCATTAAGATCCCAGCAAACTGTTTGTATTCTAAATCTTACCACATGATAGCTTTCTTGTCTCTGTTGCCTCGTTATGTAATGAGGGTAATAATGTCCCCTTGCCACTGGGTGGGTTGTTGTGAGAATTAACTGGCCTAGAATAAGCATGCCGTAAATGTTGGCTATATTATATTATTATTTTTATTATTCATCTTCTCCTCATACATGCTGGTTCTTTTGCCTGGAACAATTTTTCTTTATGGAGTAATGCCTGCTAACTTTCAGAGCTTGGATCAGGTCAATATCACTTTTTTTTTTTTTTAATGTTAGTCCCCATACAGTACATCATTGGTTTTTGATGTAGTGTTCCATGATTCATTGTTTGCGTATAGCACCCAGTGCCCCATGCCATCCGTGCCCTCCTTAATACCCACCAATGTCACTTTCTTGATGAGGTCTTTCATGGCCACGTGATGTTCCCTCCAATCTCTCCTGTCCTTCTGTACTGCGTTCCCAGTGCTCATCTTAATTTGTAATTCAGGATTGATGATGGAGTTTACCATTTAACTTCTGCCCAAGTGCTCTTGGGCACTCATTCCCCTGTTTCTCTTCCCCTCTTTAGGACTTTACCCAAATGTCTCCTTTTCAGTGAGTCTTCCTTCTCTGCTTAATTTTTCTCCTCAACATTTATGACCCCTGCCCAATATGTGGTTTACTTACTGACTGCCTTGCTCCCTTTCTTTGGACAGGGACTGTATCTGTTTGCTCCCTACCCTAGTCTGAGTAGGCTTGCAGCAGGCATGGGATATATATCTTTGGAATGAGGATATTAGTCCCCATTAGCATGTGGACTTCCATGGTGAGGACAACATTGGCATCACTTGTCACTGTGGCTCCAGCCCCTCACCCAGAGACACACAGAAATGGCTCAAAGTACACATAAATGAAGAACAAAAAAGATAATCCCATCCAGAGGCCAGACTACAAAACAGTCAATCTTTTCCTGAAAGGACATGGAGAG
Source organism: Nasua narica (assembly GCA_028533885.1). NCBI lineage: Eukaryota > Metazoa > Chordata > Mammalia > Carnivora > Procyonidae > Nasua > Nasua narica. Next base: position 127,838,520 of record CM052802.1, read on the forward strand.
CATCAACCTGAAGACAAAAGGCTAATCTTGAGAAGGAACTCTTAAATTACTGTTGAAAAGAACTCAAAAAGATTGATAATAATTGACTTTGAGGAAAGAGATGAATAGTGATGATATCTGCATGAGAGGAAGAGTTTCTCAATTTCACAGTCTCTTACAAATAATTTTCTAGGTCATTAATCTGAACCTGTTTGACACATTTTGTTCTTCCCTATATCTGTGCATGAAGTCAAAGACCTGTTTATGTCCAGCCTTGGAATGGCAGGATCTACATGTCCCACACAATGAAATAGCTGAACAGTCATTCCTCAGGATTGCTTCCAAGAACCCCAATAAAATTTATAGCTCCAAAAGCCAAATTGGCTTTTTCAAGTCCCTGGGAGATAACAGAGTACCATGGTTGTAAGTAAGGACACTGTGCACCAATTTCAATGATGTTCAGCTTCTCTGCTTCACTGAAATGTCTCTGTCTATGGCACCCAATTTCTCCACTGGGTTCCCAGGAGTTGGGGGTAGAAGTGAAGTTGGGTCCTTGGACCATCGGGGTGACTCACCCTTAAAACTACAGGCCACTTTCTGGAACTGAAGGGTCCCATATCAACAGGGAGAGGCTACTCTCTTGCTTTCGGAAAAGTAACTAGACATGACCACTTGGAAAGTGGTTTCAACACAAACCAGAAGCCATTATGTTCTGGTTGGGGAGGTCCATGCACTCAGCAACCTTGGCATACTCATTAACATGAATTAATAATTACATAACTCACATCACTTGGGGCAGAGCTCAGGTCCTAAGAATGGTAGTGGCATCCAGAGCAGCAAGGGATGGTTCTGAAGAAGAAAGCATTCTCGCTTCGTTATGGCAAACAGCTGTCTCAGCTAGAACTGGTTCTCTTCCACAATAATTAAAAAGGAAACAAAATAGATTTCATATGAACCTATTCCCGAGATTTCATACCCCTTCTTTCCAGTATCGCAACTTTATATTGGGGAATTATCTCTTCCCCATTGTGTAAGAACATATTGTGATGGTGAATCATGGCATTCTGACCTCCTTCTGGAAGCTGAAGGGCTCAGTTGAGACTTTGCCCATCAGATCTTCAGGCTCCGTTACAACCAAAGAGCAAGCATGTGACCTAAATTCCACCAATTGAATTCTCTCCTGAGACCATAAGTATTGAGGAGAGGGTCTGGAGAATGGAAAATATAGAAATCAACACCATTGATTTCAGCAATTGAGCAAGCTGCTGTAGCTACCTTTCTTTGGTCTTTACTTTGAGCCCTGGAGCATCCCCATTTCAGTTTCTTTGACTAAATCCACGGCGGCACAAACAACCCCATTGGATTCTATAACTACAGCCCCCAAATCCTCAGTAACACAAACATTTTTTTTTTTTAATTCTCTATATGAAAAAAGGAAATCAATACCATGGACTTCAGAGAATGGACACATTTTTCTTGACATTTTCCCAGAGGAGTAAGAGTAAATTCCTAAAACTTTGTGAAAGGACTCAAAACAAATACATATTCTATGAAATAAATTCCCTGACCCCTATGAAATAAGTTATAAAAATCAGAATATGGCATTGCACTGAGAGGAAAAGGGGGTGGGTCCTATGAAAGAGATACTCTAGTTAATAATGCTATGGAAAATTTTAAAGAAAACCAGGAATTGGAAGCATCAGAATGGATACTGCTTAAAAAATAGACCATTTATAGAAAGAAGCTGTACCACATGAAAGAGTTAAAACTTTAGCTACCCCCTTGAACATTTTTAAATGGACATCTAACACTTTTCATCAAAAACATAAGTGAGTTGTTTTATAAATAAAAGAAAACATTAAACATTTTTTAAGATGGGGATGCCTGGGTGGCTCAGTTGGTTAAGCAACTGCCTTCGGCTCAAGTCATGATCCCAGCGTCCTGGGATCGAGTCCCGCATCGGGCTCCTTGCTCGGCAGGGAGCCTGCTCCTCTCTCTGCCTCTGCCTGCCTCTCTGCCTGCTTGTGTTCTCTCTCTGTTAAAATAAATAAATAAAATCTTTTAAAAAAAACATTTTTTAAGATGAAATATGAGGAGAAATGATTACAATTAGAGTAAACATTTCATGACATGATTTGATTTTTTTCCCCAAATACTTTTATTTTATTTTTTCAGTGTTCCAAGATTCATTGTTCATGCACCACACCCAGTGCTCCATGCAATACGTGCCCTCCTCAGTACCCACCACCAGGCTCGCCCAACCCCTCACCCCCTCCCCTCCAAAACCCTCTGTTTGTTGCTCAGAGTCCACAGTCTCTCCTGGTTCATCGCCCCCTCCGACATGATTTGATTTTAACAGAGGTTTCAACCACCTTCTTGTAAAATTCATACCAAATTTAGAAGTAACCACATAACTTTTTTATCTGAGAATTTACCAAATACATCTTGAAACTGGAAAAATATCCTGCTTCACTTCAAAGAACTTGTTCCCTACCCTGCCCTGTTGCTCTGAATTCGGACATTCCAACCCTGGTCAACCTTCCCCTGTAATAAAAACACACACACCAGGCAAGGAAAGGCAGGAAACCCAAGAGCTAGGTGAATGTATTAATCATTAACAGGTAATCTCCAACCTGATACTTGGAATTCTCCCTTTGCTCACAAGCAGGAGGTATTTACACTCTAGGCATTGGCTCACAATAAGATGTGGATGCCTTCCTTTTTTTTAAAAGTGGGAAGAGGAATAGTCCGGATATCAGCACATTTTCAGGATATTTTAAGAAATAATTTGGAACTTACAGAAGTTGGAGAAGAGCTTGGGAAATGTGTTGGTGTGTTTCCAGCATGGAGAAATCCAGGCCAAAGGCAAAGTAAAAGATCCAAGGGTGAAATCAGCAGAAACTGGAAGATAGATAACCAGTTTGTAGGATACGGATAAATAGATGAGGGATTCTTAACAAATAAAGGAGAATAATTAATTTAAAAAAATTGGAGGAAAAAAAATTGAAGGAAATTCTAAGACCACTAGCCCCAAAGCAAATTACTTGTGAAATTCAAGTCACCATCATATTGAAAGTGTTTCACACTTTGGACGTCTTGGTGAAAGAGAGAATCCTATCACACCTACCTACATACACCTGTCCTACAAAAATTAGTTGGCTGACCAGGCTTCCTTGTTGCATCAGATACCAGAAGAGACTCGCGGGAAGTCAATACTGAACTTTTCCTGGCTATCTTAATATTTTAACGTATTGAGCTCCATAATGATAGTGTGGCATATTAAGAAAGAAATTCTCTGCTATTCTGGAACTCAGGGGATTAGATTATCCAAGTACTTTTCCAAACAATCTCCATTGGATTATTTTGAGGAGAAGATGGGGGAGGAAGGTGGTCACAGAAAAAAAGTCAGTGGCCGGAACTAGGCTAAGGAAAAAGTGAGAGGTGCCCAGGACAGGACAATGAAGGGAAGCTCACTCTGCTGGGCCAATTCTGTGCTTGCCCAAGCCTGAGAAAGAATATCTCCTTAAATGTTGCTTCTTGCGCACCTGGCCTGCCTCACCCTAAGGGAATTGAATTACATCCAAATCGCAGTGACAATTATGATACTTAACAGAATGTAATTCTGGTTCGGAAAGAACGGAACTAACTGCCACAAGTTAGAGCACAAATTCAGAGAACAGTAATAAAACCAAGGGAACTGTACTTGGGTGAGATGTCCAGGTTTCTCAGGGGCCAGTTTCCTCATGCATATACGGTAGGAGGCGACTGATGCTTGGTTTCCTCCATGAGTTATTACCTTAAGAAATAAACCATTGAGAAAATAATGATTCTGGGGGCTCCACACAGCAAAAAGTAAATCTTCCTACAAAGGCACACTTAGAGGAAAAGTCTTTGGAGGCTCAAGTTCTCTCCATGATTAAATAAAGGTAGATGAAAATAAATGAATTAAATATTCAAAACAAAATTTATGAGATGTAAAACAAAAGGAAATAGGAAGTAAGATGATGAGAGATAGAGCTAATAGATCCTAAAATAAAAAGACAACCATCTTTGGGGCGTCGGGGTGGTTCAGTTGGTTAAGTGTTCCACCCTTGATTTTGGCTCAGGTCATGATCTCAGGGTCATGAGATCAAGTCCTATGTCAGGCTCCACGCTTAGTGGGAAGTCTGCTTGAGATTCTCGCTCCCTCTCCCCCCTACATAATAAATAAATAATCTTAAAGAAGAGAGACAACTATCTTTAAAATAAATAAATCACTAACCGGTCTGATGAAGAAGCAGAAAGAAAGCACCCATACCTCGTGTCAGAGTCCAGGAAGCTCACACCTCAGATACAGAAAAAAATGAATGTATTATTAAAAAGATAATTTGATAAAACATTTCAATATCTTGCAAATATGTTTTCAATTATGCATAAAATGAATGATCCTCTAAGATAACATAAATTGTCAGAACTGATGGTAGAATATATAGAACCCCTTCACGGGCCCATAACCATGACGGAAATTGAGAGTTATAGTCTCCTCACAATGGCTTTTCACCTACATAGTTTTACAAGCAATGCCTTCAAGCCCTCAGATAATAAAAGCAATAATACAATTTCCATTCTTTTTTTTTTTTTCAGATTATCGGGTACTAAAAAGTTTCTTATTCTTTTCTTGAAATCAGCATAAGCTTCAGAGCCAATGTCATACCAACAGGGCAGCCATGTCCTAAATAAACTATTAGTGAATCAAATCTGATGGTATCGAAAGAATACCATCAGGTATTTGGTACATTTGGCTCAACATGAAGAAATGTATTCATGTAATTCATACTATTTACGTCAAAAGAGAAAATGCATTTCATATCATTGTTAGATAGATGCCGATAAACAATTTGAGAAAAGCGAATTAATTCGCATGACTTGATGTTAGAAAAAGCTCTTTAGGGAAGGGCGTTGGCTAGAGATGCTTCCGATCAGCTCACAACTGTACCCATTCTGAGCCCCTGGGAAATGTAAATGGTAGCCCTTCTTTAAACCATCAGGTGGGGAACAGTAACTACAGAGTCCCTGACCCAGAGATGTTGTCTGCCAAAATCAGTCATGGCAGCTGCTCCTGGACGTGTGGGACCATTGTTCTTACCTCCGAGGCAACTGATGCTTCCACAGACAAGCATGCGGAACCTGAGCTCATTCCTGTTGCTGTTTGGCAACTTAGACTGTGATCCAAAAGCTGACAGCATTGTCAATTGTCAATTGTCCGGCTGCCTTCCCTTCTGCTCTGGTGCTGGAGCGTTCCATGGAAGAGGATGAGAGGGACGGCCAGGAAAAATGTGAAAGTGGCTCCTCCCTGCCCGCTCCATCGATCAGTCCTAAGCCCAAGACAGAAGAGTGGCTTTGAAATGAATGAAACATTGGATTTGTTTTAAGTAAATGTTTTACTTTTCACCTATATAAATGTACCACATGACTGGTACCCAAGTTATAGGAGATACCAGCACCCGGCAGCCTCCATCACAACCCCCATCCCGTCGCAGCTGCCACCCCCACCCGAGAGGAAGTCCTAAGTTGATTTTTAAGAGGATAAACTAGTTTTGCCTGTTTTGAAAATATTAAGCATTTGAAATAAGATACTGTTGGTCTTCTTTCATTCGATACTGCGTCTACGAGATCCATGTTGCACTGTCCTTGCTCGCCTTGCTGTGTGAATAGACCATTACTGATTTACTCATTCTTCTCTTGGCCGACCATTGGGTGGTATCCTATTGGGCTACTCCGAACATTGTTGCACATCTTGTTCTGAATGTACAACGATGTTTCTAAGTGAAAGGTCTGTGCTAGAATGTCTACCCTGGGCTTCAGGGGTCGTTGCCAAGTGGCTTCAGAGGTTCTAATTCGCCCTCATGCACAGTGGGCGAGAGTTTCAGTTGCTCCACACCCTTGCCAATCTTTGTTTCCATCTTCTCTCACTTTCTCTGTCCATTCTGCTGAAGTGCGTGGTACTATTTCCGGGTGGTTTCCATTTCCAGTTCTCTAATGTCTAGTGAACTCGACCAGTTTTTTTATCTTTAGGCCACTTAGAATTTCTCTTTCATGAAGTCTCTGTTCGAGACCTTGGCCCATGTTTCTGTTGGGTTGTCTGCCATTTTTTATTCTTTTTTTTCCCTGTATTTAATTTGCCCATCCATTATCCGATTCTTCTCTTCTTCTCTTTGTTTTCTACAAACTCCCCTTCTTTTCCATGTTGTAAATACCCAGAGACAGACATAGAGTTTTCTCATCTTAGCATCATCCTCAAAGCCTGGAATCTGTTTTCTTTGAAACACCTGCTCAAAAATATCTGTTGATTGGCATCAGGAGATTCTCTTCATCTACTAGGTTAGCCCAAAGTTCCGTCTCTGTGGTTCTGGGGGGCTTTTAAAGATGGCGGGAATTTCTTTTCTAGAACAGTTGCAGCAAAACCGGTGTCAGCTCTGTGTATGAGTCAGCTCTCACAGCCTAGAGGATGTGTTTTAAGAGGTAGGAACCCCAATTAATTCCTGTTGGAGACAATGATGACTATTTGAGTTCCAGAAAATAGGAAGAAGGTCAAGTGATCTTTTTCAATCCTGAAAAAGGAACTTCTCTGGTACGTGAGGTCATTCTACACTTTCTTCCATCTTGTTAAACCTTTAGTATTCTTCTTATAAATCACCATTTCATTTGAAAGTGCCTCTGTTGCCTCCCTTCAATTTTCATGACATGGTCCAAACTATCTCCTTGTACCTTCCGGAAGTGCCCATCTTGCTTCCCCTTGAGCCTTTCAATTCTGTCTTTTCTCTCCTTTGATTTCTTATTAACCTCATTCATTTAATATCTGCATGGTTATTTCCTGGTCATGAATCCCAGAACATAGCTAAGGATAAGTAGGTATCTGTTCAGCCTGACGGAAATAATCCTGACCTAAATAATTTGAAAATGGCCTATTTAATTTTAGCATGTGAATTTTAATAGAATTGAGCCACATAAATAAACATCCATGTTTCACACAATGTATACAAATAATAAAAAAGTTAATTCTGTAGATTACAGCCTTAAATTTCTGTTCCCTGCTGAGCTCTGTAGCGTAGGACCACAGCGCCCAGCAGGCCTTCTCAGTGTCCATAATCACCCCCAGGAAGGTACTTATCCGTGATTATTTTCACATGGATTTTTATTCAGCCAGTACTTTCCAGAGAGGAAACTTCAAAGGCAACAGGAATTGACGTTTCCAGCGTGTCCGGCAGCTGTCGACCCTGGCTGCATGCTAGAAACCCCTTGGCTGTCTAAGGACCTGTGGTACCCGGGCTCTCCCACAAACCAGTTCATTCAGAGTCTCTACGGGCAGCCCCATCCTCCGAATGGTTTAGACACTCCCCAGGGGGATCCAACACGCAGCCAGAGTTGAGAACCGCTGACCCTATGGCCAAGAATATGAAGAAAGAATCATGATTCGTAAAAAACGTCGCGAAAGTTAATGGTCAGCACTGCATTTTGGTTTGCGGTTCCATATCCTCAGAGGCGGGTGAGGGTCTTCTCTTTGGCCCAGTCCTGGATTTCTACTTGTCCAAATGCAATGTAAAAAAACATGCCAAACATGTTGACGGCAGCAGACAGGAAGAAGACATTCCTCCATCCAGACACAGAATCCTGGAGGCAGAAAACAGAACTATCAGTCTCATGGCTCCTTCCCCACCAGCTCTAGAAATCCTCCATTTTGTGTACTGCAATATCCATCTTGAAGTAAAGTGGGAGTGATCGGCAATAGCCACTCGTTACCTTAAGTTATCAAAAAAGATTTTATGAAATTGCTGGAGGCAGAATGACTCTAAAATGAACGTTGGGTTCTGGGTTGAGATGAATCTTATTTTTTCTTTCTTTCTTTTTTTCTCTTTCTTTCTTTCTTTTTCTTTCTTCCTTTTTAAAAGATTTTATGTCTTTATTTGAGAGAGAGAGAATGAGAGGGAGAGAGAAAGCATGAGAGGGGAGAGGGTCAGAGGGAGAACCAGACCCCTGCTGAGCAGGAAGCCTGATATGGGACTCGATCCTGGGACTCCTGAATCATGACCTGAGCTGAAGGTGTTTGATTAACCAACTGAGCCACCCAGGTGACCGAGGTGGATTTTTCTTTAAGCCAAAATGAATTAACCTACGCTAATGTCTTTCTAGAAATCTGGATCTCAACATTCACAAAATATCACATTACTCATTTAAAATTATGCCTAAGGTGACATTTTAAAAGTCTCATCCTTGCGTTCTTTCTGTTTAGTTTTGGTTCTGGTTGTTGACATCAGTGCTGACACCCCTTAGATGGGCAGCTCAATATAATGTGAGTCGTATTTGGCCGGAATGATCCTCCTCACCCAGCCCTGATAAGTAAGAGTTCATTTCTGGCATTAGAGTCACAGTGAATTCCTAACAATTTGGTCGAAAATGAACCTGGAAATTAGATCACATGGAGATGTGTTAAAAATGAAACAAAACTTGGTAAGTTGGGATGCCTGGGTGGCTCCCGTTGGTTAAGCGTCCAAATCTTGATTTCAGCTCAGGTCATGATCTCAGGGTCCTGAGATTGAGCCCCTCGTTGGGCTCTGTGCTGGGCGTGGAGTCTGCATAAGATTCTCTCCCTCTCCCTCTCCCCCTGCCCTCCCCCCTCTGCCCCTGTTCTCTCGCTCTCAAAGAAGATAAAACTATTTTGTTAAGTTCACTCTTGTCATCCTGCCATCCCAGCCTGGCTCTGTTTTTTCTTCCATCCTCCCAGCCCAGGCTTCACACCAAGTGAACCTCATGGCACATGCCCACAGCCATGCTCTTGTTACTGTGACCTCACCCCCCTTTATTTAAACTGGACTTGGGGTCCTTTATGCTTCCATTTTGTAATTGTTTCTATTTAGAATTAACCTGAACAGATTCTTCATAATCTTTCCCTTCTGCTCCTCTGTCTTTGTCTCTTACCATTCCTTGACACATATCCTTCACTCTGGTCCTAACCCAGAACCGTTTCATGCTTTTCTTCCTCTAGGAGCTCATCTATGCTGTTTTCTCTACCTGAATTGCTCGTTTTCATCCACCTAGCATCCATTCATTTTTAGAAGTCCAGCCTATATTTTCTTTCCCTGGGCAATCTGACCTAACAGACTGCCTTGTCGAGTCCCCTGTGAAGAGAGGAACCGTGTTGACATATGCACTTGCTGTCCCTGTCGGACCACACCGTCCTGGAGAGCAGAGGCCCTGCTCTGAGTCCCCGGGGCCTCAAACAATACCTGCCACTTGCAGATGGTCAAGAAACTGGCCAACCTGACTGATGAGGAATCCAGTGGCAGTGGAGGAGATGATTCCTGCCATGAGCCCAAATCCCCTTGAGATTCCCATGAGGAAGCTTGCATACCTGTGGGCCGAAGATTTTACAGATGATTTTATATAGAGAGCTGTCTGGGGCTTCCCAGCAGCTCAACTTTAATGTAATTCAATTGCAATAGCAAAGTCACTTTGCCTAATGCTGTTTCCTTTACCTAAAGACTTTCGGGGGTAATGTCTGTTTGCCAACCCTTAAATCCTCTCCCTGTCAAATCAACAACCAGAGGCCATTTCAGTGTCCAGGGAGCCCAGGACCCACTCGCCACCCCCCTCCTGAGGCCCCTCAGCAAGGCAAGCAGTGTATACAGTGCCCAGGACAGCTCTCTGGACAAACTGTCCGGGTCCAAAGCCTGGCTCTGCCTTTGTGTGACCTCAGCCCTGTCCCTTCACCTTGGTGTGACTCAGTCTTCTCCCCTTTAGAGTGAGGATAGCAATCGGGCCTACCTCATGCAGTTGTGAGAATCAGATGTGTTGATATTTGTCTATCAAGTAGGGCTTGGCTCATGGCAAGAGCATATGTGTGTGGTAGATGATATTATCAACACTCCAGAAGCTTTTCCAAAACACTCGTGTGTGGGCCCTTTCCCAGAGCGCATAGTTCCATTTCTGGTGGGGAGGCTTGGAAAGCTTTTCATCTAAATGACTACTGGCCGAGATTAGGAACTATTGTTCTAAAACTGCCCTAATAGGTCATGGCCAAATTCTAGTTATTTATCATCATTGTGCTATCATTTTATGCATGTCATAGAATGAGGGAGTTGCAAGAGGAAAACTGAGGCCTAACACCTCCAGAAGGCCCTGGAGGGGAAGGGTGAGGGGAAGGGACGGGTAAAGGTCTTACCTAGGGGCAACATCTAAGGTGTTGATGATGAACCCCGAATCACACAGGTTGCTGGTCCCGGGAATGAGTATCAGCAAAATAATGGTTGTCACATAATTGGAAGCCACAAAGGGCAAAGCCACAGCACATAGCGATGGAAGGAGGAGCCCTGGGAATGAGACGCACCATCAGGACCTCTCTCAGACCATGTGCAGGGAAAAGGATTTGTTAACCGAGCCCATGGACCTATCCTTACCTAGTGATGAAAAGAGTTTTCGTACAGTGATTAATCTGAGAAGGTTCCTGGACAGAAGGAAATCTGCCAACTGGCCTCCTAGAATCGTACAACTTGAAGCAGCAATGAAAGGCAGGGAGGACAGAACCCCACTCTGAAGGAAGGAAACAAGTACAATGAGTGTGGACATGTAGGCGGCCCCAGTGTTTATCAGCTCCCCAGGCAACGGTTAACCCTCACTCTGGACTTTCTGAGTTGTTTTTAGGAAGTCAGCAGCTTTTTCCACAGAAGAACACTGCCTCAGGGAAGAGGGCCAGTTGCATGGCATTACACTGGTCCCCAGAGAAGAGTGATATTAAGCTCTAAGGGACACTGAAGAGTTGGCTGGTGTGGTAGAGTTGCTCGGTGGTTGAGGACACAGCTCCCACAGCTGCTCTGTCACTCAGTGGTTGTGCGACCCAAGGCACATCCGCTGACCTCTACATGTCCCCAGGTCCATGCCTAGACAATAGGAATCATCACACGCTTCTCTCAAGGTCATTGTGAAGATCAAATGAGTGGTTCTGTGCAAGGCCAGAGTGCAGTACCCAGCATGGAACTCTTTCTCCTTAACGCCATTATAGTTTTCGTAGAAGTACGGGAAGGATACTCACATCTCTGATGTTCACATGGAGCACAGAGCTGATGTACGTCGGCAAGTATGTTATGATTATGGTGCATAACCAGAAATGGCTGAAAAACCCCGTGAAAATGGCCCAAAGTGGTAGGCATCTGACCATAGCCTTTATGGGGACAGATCGTCTGGGAGAACTAGACTGAAAGGAAATAGCTAATCAACATGGCGTTTGAACAGGGGTGAGGGTGCCTCTCCCAGGAGCCCCACAGCACACCCTAGAGGCCTCCGCATGGTCCACATGTAGAAGGGATGCACTGTACCTGTTGAGCCAGTGAGGCGACAATGTAGTCCTTTTCCCGGACACTTATGCATGGATGATGCATGGGGTCATCATAAATCACCGTGAACCACAGGAGACAGCAGACACAGCCGATGCTACCTGGGAAGCCGGGACCTCATTAATTTTGGGGTAGATCTGTGTGCTGTGGAAGGGAGTTCCCTCTGATGTGACCCACATCCCCCTCAAAACACACCTATCAATTCATGGTTATTCCACCATAAGGAACTACACGTGCCTACTTCTTTATTTCAGTTCTTTTACAAACCTCCGTTTTTAAAAAAAGATTTATTTATTTATTTGAGTGAGAGAAAGAGAGTGCAAGCAGGAGGGGGAGAGGGGGAGGGAGAGAGAATCTCAAGCGGACTCCTTGCTGAGCACAGAGCCCAATGCGGGACTTGATCCCAGGACCCCGAGATCATGATCTGAGCCAAAATAGAGAGTGGGAAACGTAACTGACTATACCACCCAGGTGCCCCAACAAATCTCCTTTTAAAAGCTCTCCAGATACCACCTCTCAAATGTAGAGTGCCATTTGGCAATGGCAGAGCCCTCTGGAGAGAACATGAACATGAATGTACCATTGCATAACTGGTTAATTACTCTTAGGACTCCAGTGACTATAGCGTTATGGGTCATTAACAGCAATTTCTTATTACCCACATTATTGTCTTATTTTGGAAGATCTGTTTAATCAGGTTTGGAGAACATAGTAGTCATACATACATGAAACAACCTGCCAGAGAATCAGTGTGGCAAGGCAAAATTTTCAGCACATTTGCAAAAGATAGTGTTATTTATATTCAAACAGCATGTTCACTATGGATTTCCAGAAGAAATATTTCTTGACAGTACCTGATTAACACGTGTAAACCAAAATGATCTGGGATTAACATCATTAATGAGAAAGCCTTCCCAGCCAGAACCATATTGAATGATATTTGGCTATAACAACAGAACAGAAATGTGTCTCATTGCTGAGATCTGTCATTTGAAGAGGGTTAAAGACTGCAGCTGATGGGATAAGCCCTGGAAGTTTCCCTAGGGAAGGATGCATTTTTTTTTAAGTAGGCTCCACAACCAGCATGGAGCCCAATGCAGGGATCAAACTCACGACCATGAGGTCAAGACCTGAGCCAAGAACAAGGGTCAGACAATTAACCGACTGAGTCACCCAGGTGCCCCAGGAAGATTAGCCTGGTAGAGCATAGATTAAGGGAATCTTGGCAGAAATAATAATTACAATAAAATATGAAGACACATTTAAAGTGTGTTCCACCAACTTTTGGAGACATTGACATTTTAACCACAAGGCAACTAGACCTGGCATTTAGATGTGGTGGTGGAGAGTCTACAGAAGATGTCTGGGGTAGGAGGGAAAGGGACATTCTCAGTTCCTCAGAAGCCAACACCACCCAGGGAGTCATCTCCTAGATTAGAGTAAGGGAGCTACCAATCGTCAATGTTCTCTCTCCTCTGGGAATGGGTGACAGGTAACGTGGGCATCCAACCAAAAATGGCCAACAGAGGGCTTGGGATTGAGGAGAAAATGACTCACCAAAGATGTAGAAGATAAAAGGCCAGCCCAAGGCCTGTGAGATTAGTCCCCCCACGCAGAGGATAATGAAGGACCCAAACGCTGCCCCTAAAGAGAAGAGGGACAAAAAAGGCACATATGAAAACAGCAAAGGGCTGAGAATGAGTGGCTTCTCTGGACATTGTCCCGACAGAGTTACTGAGTGAGGAGAGTCTCACTTCCTGCTCACAGATCTCCCCCGATAACGTCATGTGAAGTACTTAGAATTGATAAATAATAATGGTATGCCTCCCAACACTTCAAGAGCTCCTTAACCCCAAGAATCCCAGTTCAAATCCCTTAGTTTGTCATAGAAACTCCCTTCAATCATAGCCCACCACTATTTCCTTAGAATCAGAGTCGCATTCTGGCAGGGCACGATATGAGGTTGAGGACAGGGAAGGAAAAGTCTTACACAGATGAATAAGATACAGTCCCTGACCTCAAGGAGCCTTCAGTCCAGTTGGAGAGAAAAGCAAGAGCAAAATTCACTATTATAAATATAATATAGTCTAAACCTTGGAGTTTAAACATAATTTACAGAGACCCACAATGAGAAATGCACTTTACGTGCGACATGATCCACACACGAATACATACACATACATAAACCTCAAGCAAGTTTCATGAATCAGTACTTAGACTCACCATGTACAATGCACTCCAACATTTTCTATTCTGTTCCATTCTATTCAGTTTTGTTTTTAAATACTGGTTTTGACCCTCTACGTTAATTTTATGACCCCCAAATGGGTCCCAGTCTGCACTTTGGGGGAAAAAAAGGATGTGGAATACAACTACAACAATCAACTCTAGTATGCTATGGATGTATACATGGGGAGTGTTAAAGCTGACGATGAGACTTACAAATTGTTTACATAAGCTAAGCAGTGGAATGGATGGATTTTGGGTAAAAGAAGTCAGTAGAAGACCTTCCAGGAAAATGGGTCAGGAGAGTAGAGCCAGAGAGAAGTTAAGAGCCGACTGTAGGTGACAAGAGCCTTGCTTACAGAGGGATGCTGAGTGGAAAAGCAGGCTGGCACCATATGGTAGCCGATCTTTGCATCCATGCCATAAGGAGATCAGTTTTTACCTGCAGGCATGGAGAAATGCATCGAAATCCAAGCAAATGAGCCAAAATGCCTTATCTGTGGTTTCAGGAGATAACTTGGCTTTGATGGGAAGAGAAGTCTGCAGGGAACAAAGCTGGAGGAGAGAGACTAACTGAGAGCGATGTGGTTTTGAGATATAGGTGAGGTTTGGTGGAGTGAGGTTCTAGAGCTGACGACCAAGAAAGAAGTCTTGAGCTGTCTTTGGTGCAAAATGGTGGTTTTATTCAAGCACGGGGACGGGACCCATGGGCAGAAAGAGCTGCTGCCCCGGGGTTGTGAGGGGGGGCAGGTTATGTATTCGGGGGTTGGGGGAGGTAAGGAAAAAGGGAGGTTTTCCAAAAGAACTTTAATGTACTAAAGAGGACCTACAAGATATGGGAGGCTTTGCCATTGTCGAGTTAAGGGAGCTTTTCCCCTCTAGCGAGGCATTAACATTAAAGTTGGGGACTTCCTGGAAGAGTATCACATGTATCCCACCCAGGAGTGGGAGCGGGGAGTTGCAGGGTGTCTGCTTGCACTTGGTCCTCAGCGAGCTTTCTGCTCCCCTCATCAAGAGCATTTACAGGTAGAGAAGGCAGGACAATTGCAATGGAAGGAGCCAGAATACAGGAGGGTTGCTTTAGAGTAAAAATCTGGAGGATGCAGCCATACATTGGAGCTGGGAGAGAGAGGCTTGAGGGAACCTCGCTTCTGCAAGTATACACTTTCGGTGCTACCAGGTGGGGCATGGCAGTGAAGAAGTCACTGAGTCCTTGGTGCGATCTGATCACATGCACTGGAGAGGCAGACGGTGGGGCGAGGGAGGTCACACAGCTGTCGTCTACACGCACACCCTTACCTGAGCCTGCAATGCTGGTGAGCTTGCTCCGTTCCAGTGGGGGAGCCCACTTGGCCCAAATTGTAAACTGACCTGTCCATGCCATTCCCTGGAGGGAAAATCATTAAGAGCTTTGATCCTGAGTAGAAATGAGGCACCTGTATCCCACTCAGAATGAAAAAGTAGCTGGATACCTGGGCCATGCCCTGGATTGTCCGAATCACGATAACCAAAATCACTCCGACATCAGCAGCCAATGGGGTAAAGAGGGTGAGAAGGGAGGAGATCAGCAAACCAGCACCAAGCATGTGTTTTGCTCCAAATATCCCTGCTAAATATCCACTTGGGATCAGAGTCACTATTATCCCATAGCTGATGGAGCTGAAGATGATACCCTGAGTCTCTGGGCTCCATTCATATACAGAGGCCTGGTGGGGGGTTGGGGGGCAAGAAAGAAAATTATTTGCTAAGAGTTTCTGTTATGAAGATTTACATTAAAACCAGTGCTCCTTGGGGTTGGTGGGATTCTAGTATAAAAACCCACTTTTCTGTATTTTTTTGGTTTTTATTTTTGTGAGTTTTTTAAGGTTTTGTTTATTTTCTTAAAAAAATTTTTTTAGGATTTATTTATTTATTTGCCAGAGAGAGAGAGAGAGAGAGAGAGAGATCACAAGTAGGCAGAGAAGCAGGGAGAGGGAGATGGGGAAGTAGGCTCCCTGCCCAGCGGAAAGACTGATGCGGGGCTCGATCCCAGGATTCTTTAAAGCCATTCTCCCATGGCTTTAAAATTTTTTTAATTTAAATTCAATTTAACTAACAAATTGTATATTATTAGTTTCAGAGATAATTTAGTGATTCATCAGTTGTATTTTTTACCTCACATATTTCCACCTCTTCCAAACAAATAACCAATTATACCCCTAATCTGCTCCTCTCTGTTTTTGTAAAAGCAAAAGAAATGAAGAAGGAGAGAGATAAAGAAATGAATACACTACAGGATGATATTAAATGAAATAAAGCCATTGAGAGATATTTCATTTGAGAGCTTCCTTTAACTATTTGCTTCTGAGAAAAGTTGGGTGACATGTTGACTGTCAATTTCAAAAATAAAAAAAACACAACTTTACTGAACTCTCATCAAAATTAGTCCTTAAAATAAAGTTTAGGAATTATGGTCTACCTTAGTAGAAATGACTTCCTAAAATACATATTACATATTAATAAGATCACATTCTTCTCATGATGTAATAAATAATTTTTGGTAGCCTACTAGATATGTGGCATCATGCTGTAAATTAAAGTAAAGAAGCAAATATATATATATTTTGTGTGTGTATATATATAAATATTATATATATAATATGAACTATTTTTGTCCACTTATGATAACTATAAATAATGCAAGATACATGATTCTGGTCAGAATTCAATTTTGAGGATAACATCAGTAAAATAGGGACTCTGAGAAGAGAGAAGGACAATTTACAAAGATCCCAGGAAGGAAGCAATACTTGACTCATCCTTTGAAGAATGACGATGATTTGCACAAAAAGAAACAAGAAAATTCATTTTTATTGAAGAGCAGAAGTGAACTTGTAGCATTTGAAATGATACCAAGTGATGAGAAACTAAACAGGACTCCGAATTGCTCAGAGCCTGGGCCACGGATAGATCTGAGGGTGCTGAGAAGTGGGGCCAGATCTTGGAAGAGCACAGCATATCAAGAGAGAAGTCTGGCAACTTAAAGCTATCCTGGAATCTTGAGCACAAGAATGTGAGTGTGTAGGATGAATTTTGGAGAAAAGACTGGAAGCAGAGAGTTCATTATAAATAAGCTGAGCCCCAGGTAATAAAATCATGAAATACAAGGGTGACATTAGGAATGTAAATGATAATTTACAGAAAGAAATTTAAAAATATGGTGTAATCATGATTCTCATACAATCTTGTGATGAAGATTTTATTTAACTCATA
Organism: Nasua narica; assembly: GCA_028533885.1. Taxonomy (NCBI): domain Eukaryota; kingdom Metazoa; phylum Chordata; class Mammalia; order Carnivora; family Procyonidae; genus Nasua; species Nasua narica. Next base: position 127,855,343 of record CM052802.1, read on the forward strand.
GATTATTGGGGGAATTGGTAAGATGTTACAACTGGTCCAAAGAGAATTCAAAGACCCATAAGTAAGAATAATGCTGAATTAGATTTTAAATATATGGCAAAATTGGCTTATTCAGCTGAGGGGCAAGTCAGGAGAGTATCAGTTGATTTTCCACAGGACAAAATTCTTTTGCAGAGCCATGGGCAAAAACTCCTTGCATGACTATTTGTTATACGGAACTTACAGAGTTGCAGAATGGCCCCAAGACAATGAAAAGTGCAGTGATCTACATAGAAGGATGTGCTCTGTGCCAAGTTTTTCATGAAAGACACCTGGTATTCTCTTCCTTTGTGGAAGTTTTCACGATTTCTTTCTATAGTCCCCCTAGCTTGTAATCACAACAATCTCAGTGGAGGATTATTTTTATCACAGAAGTAAGCAATATCTCAAAAACAAAATTCCAGTCCTTTTTCAGCTGATCATTGGAGATTCATGCTTCTATACTTTACAGTATCAAGATCCTTCCTTTCGAACTGGGTTTTCCCTCTCAGCAAAGAGCATCGTTCTCCATATACTTACCCCTGTATTAAATTCCTTCATGGATTTGCTGGGGTTGTTGAGGGTGTCTGCAAGAGGTCCTTCTGTGGAGGCATTGGGCAGACCATGCTGCTGAGTGCTGTTCACCATGGCAATGATTGCAATGCTCAGACTCACACGCTGCGTTATCATGGTGAAGTTTGAGAAGTGCATGATAAGAGCCAATCCATAGCGTAACGAACAAAACTCTGGACCTAGAGGACATATGGAAGTACGCAATGAGCATCCTGACTGAGGCCACCATCTTTCCACTTCTCCCATGGCTAAACCTGAAAAAAACATCAGAGACCTCACTCAGCCCCACTGCCTTTTTTTCACCAAAATAACCATGACTACATACAGTGTTACTTTGTCATATTCTTTAGTTGGCTGCAAGGCAATCAATCTGGGATCTTACAGTCAAGTGAAGCAAAAATGGCCTTTTTTCCCAGAGGTGAGGGAAGCAGATGGAAACCATAGGAAAACCTCAATGAAGGCATTTATGTCACATTGTTCCAAAATAAAGTGAATAGGGGACATGGTGGCAGAGCCGATGACAAAAGTCAGGTCACCCAGCTGCAGATCAGAGGTCCTATCTGTTCTGCGTATTCATTCACCATAAAGCTTGGAAGTTTATACTTAAGAACTGCCACTGAAGGAAAATAATCAAACCTCAAGGATTCTCTTTTAAATATTTGAGCGAGAATGTAAATGAGCACCTCCACTGATTCCTTCGTGTGAGGTTCACTTGGAAACATTTTTGTTGTGTGCCACTAGTCCCTGACCTGACTGCATAAGTGTTCACCTTTTAAAAAACTAATGCAGAGAACCATTTTTACTGAGTTTGTAGGTGATATAGTACGGATGAGTATTCAATATGTTACAAGACAACATATTTTCCTTAAAGATTTATTTATTTGTTTGTTTGTTTGTTTGAGAGAGAGAGAGAGCAGGGGAAAGGGCAGAGGGAGAGGGAGAGAGAAAGAGAATCCTCATGCAAACCCCCAGCTGACTGTGGAGCCCAACACAGGGCTCAGTCTCAGGACCCTGAGATCATGACCTGAGCCAAAATCAAGAGTCAGCCGCCTGACCCAATGACCCACACTGGTGTGTCCAAGAACACATTTTTTAAGAAGTGCCGCAAGGTGGAATAATGAATCCATAGTGCAAGGGTTCCCCAGTGAATGATGGATTGGGTTTTTTCTGTGAACTTGGAGAACTAGAACTAAAGAGAAACAAAGCAAGGGACTATGAGCAAACAGATAAAAATATAATGAAAGATAATTTGTAATAGCCAAATAGGCTCAGTGATAGAATTATTTGCCTGCAAAAGGATTCTTTCCATGCTACTGGAGGATTCCAAGCTCCGGAAAATAGCCAGCCACTTGGCAATAATACTATAGCAAGAATTCATACATAGGTTATTTAAAATGACTTTTTAAAGACTTATTCCGTTCCTTATGTCTCAGTATTTATAGGTCATTTGGCTTGATTTCTGATAAATAACTCAGTGTGGCTCCCTAAACAAAAAAGCAACAGATAACAGGATGAGGGGCTGAAGCTGGTCCAATGCTCTCCTGAGACTTTGAGTCTTTTATAAAGACTCATGGGTGACATGATGAAAAAAATTAGGAGGAGAAATCAAGGAAAAGAACAACCCTGGCGATGAGTACCCACTCTTCCATAAAGTAGCCTACAAACAAGAGGTTACCTTTCCTGGTGGAAGACTTCTTGTCCATTTGGATCCTTTGGGAAGCGATGGCACAGTCTGTGGACTTTCCCTCTGCCTTGAATCTCTTTTACCACGACTGGGTTTTATCTATAGGATGAACAACAGTCCAAAACATGACACACAAATAACCTTTCATGTGAACGTGGCCTTCTTTCAGCATCAAAGTTGCGATCCAACACAGCTACGCGACATTTTGCAGTACACTCTTGTTAGGCTAATGGAAGACTCGGTTTTTATAAGAAAATCGGGCCACGTGACTTAGACCTAGTTGTTTGAATTCTGCAATCATCCATTCCCTTGTCTGTTCAGAAGAATCAGCCTCTTTCTGAGTGGTGCCACAAGAATTAAATGAGAAAATTGCAAACCACAAACTGTGCAAAGGTGAGGAGTATTGTGGCTCCAGGTGGGTCAGAGGACAGGAAAGTTAAATAAGCTCAAGAGTTGATGAGAAAGTTCCAGAACATCCTTTCTTTCCTTCTGACCGTGGTTCTCTCCCTTCTGGACAACCAGAACAATGCCACATCAGGTCTTCTCTGAAGAGCAAGGGTGACGTTGCCGCAACTCTTACAAGTGTTACATTGGAGCCTCTGAAATGTTCATTGATGTCTTTGCTACACACAATTTGGTCACTTTATTGAACTGAAGTGTTCTTTAAACCACCTGTAAAATCACACTGAGTGGGGCTTTCTACTACAATTACAAGTAAATCCAGTTATTTTGACAGGGAAAGAGAATTCGTGATCCCCACGTGGACATGTTTAACTTGTCTATTTGTATATATTTGTATATGTTGATATTTGTATACCGGTTGAACTCTCTTTGTGGATACATATGCTTATTTCTTTTAGGAACAATCTTTATCCTCAGAATACTGTCAGTGTCCAAGCCATGCCTAAATGGAAGCCTCCATGACTTTACAGACACATGTTTCATGCCTGTATTTCATCACCCAAAACTTCACATTCTTTCTGCACATCGATTTAATGAGAATAATCTGCACCCTTAGGGACGTTCCTAGTCTATGCCTTTAGGATGGAGGCTCGTAAGGAATGATAAGATGAAGAGTTTTGTCTGAAAAATCCTTTGCAGAATTAGTTATTACAGCATAATATTGGAAACAAATTAACCTATCAAAAAGTTTTTAGTGAGTCAATTTTCACAGATTCTTATGATGGGCTTTATTAAAATAATGTCCCCAAGATGTTGACAAATGTTAGGGAAATGCAGGTACTTCAGTGTACAAAGTGGTAGCCATGTTGATTCCTGCGCTAGTGCAGAAAAAGAAGAAAATTCACCCAAGTACAAGCAGTCGCTAATTCTGGGTTCTAGAACACGGTGGTCACATTATTCTTTATGATTTTCCAGATCCACCTAGTGATTTAATTTTTTTTTCCCAAATCATAGATACTCATTTTATACCCAGAGGAAACTAATTTGAAAGAATGATAATTAGGCTTCATTAATATAGACAGGATAGCCTTCTGCCTGCCAAAATCTCTAGAATTCTAAGAATAAGATCTCCCCCTCAAAGGTTGGAAATTTTCTCATTTGTTTACCCGGAACTAAATAGATGCCCAGTGGCTAAACCAGACAAGGTCAGCACCAGGAGACATGTTGGCTTTTGTCCTGCTGTGGCAGGCTTTCGAGTCTTGCTAGCCTCTGGATGATCTCAGGAGCCCGGTTCAGTGCTTCTCATTCAGGTCTAGCGGAAGCACAATGGAACGGACAGCTGGTTTACCAGGAGTTTAGACCACTTTCTAGTTGATCTCCCTTGTTAGATAAGTTCCCAAGACTTGCCTAAAGGGAACTTCATCGCTGTACATGCAACTCCTGGTATCCATACTCCACTGAAAGCTTTCCCACCAACCTCGTCCATCAATCTGAACTCTCGAGCAGAAAGACACTCAGAGATCATCCGGTCCAACTGTTCATTTTACTGGTGAGAAAATTGGTGTCCTGGGAGTCTGAGAGGTTGACACCCAGTCTCATGGTTTACTGAGCAAGCAACAGCTCTCTTGATGGCCAGACTGTTGCTTATTCTGTTAGTACTACTTCCCCTTTATGTTCCTATTTTAAGCTCAGCTTCAAACACAATAGGGTAGCTTCCTTTCGAGGTACTCTACAAGGGAATTTAAATTTATTTATTTATTTGTTTAAGATAAATATTTATTTGTTTAAGATAAATTTATTTGTTTATATTTATTTGTTTGTTTGTTTATATTTATTTATTTAATTGACAGAGAGACAGCGAGAGAGGGGAACACAAGCACCGGGAGTGGGAGAGGGAGAAGCAGGCTTCCTGCCGAATAGGGAGCCCGATGCACGGGGGGCGGGGGGGGGGCTCGATTTCAGGACCCTGGGATCATGACCTGAGCCGAAGGCAGACACCTAATGACTGGGCCACCTAGGCGCCCCTACAGGAGAATTTATATGCCTTTAAATGGTTTTAATCATTTACTCCAAAAGGCAGTTTGATGAGGAAAATACTTTTAAGTGGAACTTGGAATATTTAAGAGAATAAAAATGACTCGTTTTTCTTGCTTTTTTTGGTTAGTGAAATGATATCACAAACCTGTCACTTCAGCTGTCCTTCCCCTTCCACCTGTTGCCATTCCTACCTTAGTTTTCACAATTTCACAAACTGCTTTGAATTTTGTCTCAACAGCGGATTTCATTTGTTAATTTCCGTTTCCCTCGCATCAGACAAAGAGAAATTGGGCAGACATTCCAAACTACTCTAAACTAGGGTCCCTCGGTGATGTAATAATGAAAACTATTTTCCCAGCATAATCACAGAAGCATATGAAATGCTGGTATCTGAGCCTTGTCCTGACTGATACGCACTCAGAGATAGTGGGTTGAGTCTTGGTTCAGTTGTAAACACTGTTAAGGACCCTCCCTTTCAGGGGTGACACTTCTAAAAACTAGCGAGCCCGAGCACCAAAACTGTAAGTAAATATAGAAAAATTGAATAGACAGTAAATAAAAATTCTACCTTTTAAAAATAATTTGATGATACAGTATAGAGTTGTAGTTGATATAAAATTGATAATGCAGACAGTATGGTTTATGCAGAAGCAAAAGAGTAGTTTTTGGGGTTTTTTCCCATTTGTCTCAGTCTGGAACTCACTATTTTGTTATAGTAGTCTTTTTATTGCTCTTAGAGTTCCCCTAATCCCGGCCTATCTTGCATCATCTGTTAGTCGAGTCTCCCGGTTTACTCAGAGTAAATGTCACATGTCATTGGAGAGTATGAACCCTCAGTTCAAAGGGTATCCAGGGACCAAGCTCTACTGTCCCATTTACAATATGAGTAAACCAGTGCAGCTTTCATAAGCTGCCAGAGTGTTAATTGAACAGGAAATAGAAAAAGAACAAGAGAAAACAAAACAAAAAAAACAGGAAAAATGGGGATAATATTACTTCGCAGGACAATTGTGAGTAGAAAAAAAAAGATATTGAGGCACGCCTTCTAAATGTAAAGTAAGCATTGTAAACTGTTACCGATATTAACAGCAGCAATAATAATCAACAGTCACAACATGGGCACTCAGGCCCTCTCAGGTTACTGAGCACAGATTTAGAGCAAATAAAATACATTCATGTGGAAGCGCTTTTGATTGGTGGTTAAGTTGGTTTCAAACATTTCCTTTTAAAAGCAGGTTCTTCTGAACTAGAGCCCACAAGATGGGGGAAGAAGGGCCACATCTTGCTACAAACATCCCAGAACGTGGGAAGAAGCAATGTCTCCCAGGTTAGTAAAACTGAGGCCCCTTTTTATCATCTGCCTACCTTTCTGAAAGATTGGTAGCGCTGAAATAAAACTCCTTATTCCAGTAGGTCATTTATGACATGCTGTCAATTCACTTCATGATTTAATTGTGAAAAAAAAAAAAGAAACAAAGAAAAAGAAAAATTGTATGAAGCACCGATAGTGGGTGATCCTAGAAAGCAGGGTAAGGCCCAGATCGAGTGCGTCCAGGTCACTGCCTCGGGGGACTCACAGCTTGGCTCACCAGGAGATCCACAGGGGTCCCTGTGCCCTTTTCCTCCAAGTGACAACCCAGGCTTGTCCTCTAGGCACGTAGGAGCCCAACTGTACTTTGGACGGGGGACCTTCTCTGGCAGATTGGCAGAAGGCGCCTTCACTGAGTTTCCACCTGGGCCTTCCCTTGAGAGCACCGTAATCTCAGTCTCTCTGGGCCCCTCTCCTGAGCTGGCCGGTGAGGGCAACTAAGCAGGTGAGCCCTACAAGCAGACAAGTGCTCTTGCCTTTACTCTTATTCGCGACTTCATATGCTCCTTTTCTTGAGAGACAGTTTCAAATATACATGGAAATCTGAAAAGACTCATTTGCCACAGTCCCCAAGCCCACGGCTGGGCAGTTCTGATCCACTGTTTTACCCCGCAGTGAAACCCATCCCACTGCTCCAGGTGTCATAGGTAATGCAGAATCCTCAGACAAGGGATCATTGCCCAGTGTTCGCTGTCACTGGTGGCCTCTTAAGCCTTACTCGGCTGAATGGATTGAATTGTTTGCATGCGTTAGAAAGTCCCTTCTTCATTTGGAAACAGAAACCATTCCTGGGTGGGAATCCTTAGGCTGTTCTTAACGGTTTTCCTCCGACTTCCCCTCAAACTGTTCCCTCCCTTTAATGGATCTCTGCTTGATTAGGAATTATCCTCCAACCCAAAAAGAAGAAAAGCACTTACCTTCACCATTAAACCAGTATTTTAAGCCCTAGACTATAAGGCTCCCTGAAGAAGTTTCTATCCTCTCCTCCCTTCCAGATAATTCCACAGAGTTTCACAAGGATAAATACTGAGCCATGTGGCAGTGAGACGGCATCAGGTCTGGCCCTACATCCTCAGAGCGGGACGTCTGGGTTTGACTCTGCTGCTTAATTTTTAACTTCATTTTCAAGTTGTCAATGATAAAGTGAGTATCTAAAAAGGTGACATCATGTTTTTCTGCCTTGAACTGTGCATACAACCAAAAAAGTCAACAAGCATTTTTCCTGAAAGGAAGTTGGCATGGTGTGGGTGGAAAACCAGGCTTCCAGGATTGTAGAGATGAGGTGAACCCCATCTTCACTTCCTAGTGATTTCGGCGGCCTTGGACAAGTCGCTCAACCTCTGTGAATTTCATCAGTGAAGCAAGGGTTGTAACACCCAAAGCGTGGGGTTATTATGCAAATTAAATGAAATACTTATGCTAACTGGTAGTCAGTCTTCCATAAATGAGATGTTTCCACTAAAGGGTTCTGCTAAGTCATCCGGACTTTCCTTAAGTTTTTGGTGCCCACATCCTAATGAACGTTGGCTAATCTGATACCCTTTCATGGAGCTACCCTGTGTCGGGGAACCTCATCAAAAACTTGCGGCCACTGACTGATCCATAAGCTCGGCTCAGGCACTTGGGGTCTCTTCGGCCTCTCCTCTGTCCTGGGAATGTGAGTCCCACTTGCCTTTTCTGCTCCCAGTGGCTGCTCCGAGGACATGACCTTGAGATGATGATGTGGTGTGGAGAACACCTGTAGGATATGTGACTGAGCCCAGTTAGGGCCTCTTTTATAAACTTCTAAGATTTGGAAGGTGGGTGCGGAGATCCTTTGCCGTCACCCATGACAAGAGTCATTCCCTTTGCTCTTATTAAAACGGCCACCTGCCGACCTGTCGGCATCTGTCTTCAGTCTCTCCCTGTCTTCCGAGTACAGAGGCCAGTTTCCGATTACACTTAGGATGCTCCCAAGGGGGAGACAAACCAACACCCTGTACCCTTCCTTCCTTTTTCTTATCAACGAGCCTGTCACACTCCAATCTCTGCCTGACTGCTGATTCTTGGGTTATGTCTTATTTATGAATTTTATTTTTTGGTTTTTGGTTGTTACTGGATATTTCCAGCATAACCCTTGAACCTTATAAAATGAGGTGGGGGCCCACCCTCTGTCACTTAACTGTTAGCTTCAAACTGCCTTCACGGTGTTTCCCTGTGGGAACCCTGTGGGACCCCTGTTGGGTCGGTCTCACCCTACTCCCCCAAAGAGCCTACTGGAGCCAGCACCTTAGTCTGGCTACTTCGTTTTTTTGTTTTAGCTTCCTGTCATTGCTGTAATAAATTAACACGAAATTAGTGACTTAAAATGACACATATTTATTCTCGCAGTTCTGGAGGTCAAAAGTCCAAAATGGGTTTCACTGGGCCCAAAATCAAGGGGTCCACAGAGCCACGCTCTTCCTGGAAGCTTTAGGTGAGAATCTATTTCCTCACCTTTTCCAGCTTCTAGAGGTCACCAGCTTTCCTTGGCTCACAGCCCCTTCCTATGTTTTGAAAGGCAGCAGTAAAACATCTTGAAATCTTTCTAACTCTGACCCTCCTGCCTCCCTCTTTATAAGGACCCTTGTACTTATATTGGGCTCACTTGGAAAATCCAGGAGTCTTCCCATCTCAAAATCCCTGACTCAATCACACATGGAACGTGCCCTTGGCCACACAAACTAACGTACTCACAGGCTCCAGGGACCAGGATGTGGAAGTCTTGGAGCGGCATTATTCAGTCCACTTCTAAGTAGCCAGGAGAATTAAAGCAATAGTTCCTCCCTTTAATGAAAATTCTGGTTATTGACTTATTGTAAAGTCATCGAGTACCTGATCAGCCAACAAAAACGGTTAAAAAAAAAGACATATGAGGATTTTTTTTTCTTCCCTAGCTTGCCCAGAAGAAGGTGTGACATTTTCTAATTTGCTTGAAGGCACAGCATGACATAGCAGTATTCCTGGTAGAAAAAGTAGCCAAGGGGCGCCTGGGTGGCTCAGTGGGTTAGGCATCTGCCTTTGGCTCAGGTCATGATCCCAGGGTTCTGGGATCGAGTCTCGCATAGAGCCCCCTGCTCAGTGGCGAGCCTGCTTCTCCCTGTCCCTCTGCCTACAGCTCCCCCTGCTTGCGGTCTGTCAAATAAATAAAATGCTTTTGTTTTTAAAGATTTTATTTATTTATTTATTTGACAGAGAGAGAGAGAGAGAGAGAGATCACAAGTAGGCAGGGAGGCAGGCAGGGTGGGGGGGAAGCAGACTCCCCGCCGAGCGGAGAGCCCGATGTGGGGCTCAATCCCAGGACCCCAAGATCATGATCTGAGCCAAAGGCAGAGGCTTTAACCCACTGAGCCACCCAGGTGCCCCCAAATAAATAAAATCTTAGAAAAGAAAAAGTAGCCAAGAGCGATTCCCTGCAAATAGGAGTAAATGTACTAAAGGAAGATCCCCAGTGTCCAATGCCAAAAGTAAGATTCAAACTATATTCTTCAAGCTGCATATTTTATTTAAATAGTATAATTGTATAGTTGAGTTTTGCAAGCTCCTTGCAGGGATCCCGTGTGTTTTGAAAATTGCTATATTCACAGCTCCTGGCACAGTATCTGGCCCATATAGTATGTGGTCATTAAATATTAATTTATTGGGTGAATGAATTTTGAGTCACACTCATCAACAAGAATCAAGATTTATGTAGCTGGTTCAAGCCCTTCACCCTTCATCATGATTTTCACATAACAAAGTCTTGTCAAATCAACTCCCGGAGTTATGTACTAACAGAACAAATATCTGTAACTTACGTGTAAATATCAAGAGTAATGTAGCAGAAAAGATCAGAGGTCCTTAGAAAGTTAGGTCTTTCTGGACTGACATTAGCTATTTCCAATCAGAGCCATTTAATGCCATGTTCTTTTTTGAGAATTTACTATGTTCCAGATGTGTTGCTGGTTTCTGAGAACACCAATTTGTTTAAGACCTGACCCATGATTCCACAGAGGTCGGAGTCCACTGAGCAAGACTATACACGGACAACTGGGGTGAAAAGTGAAGAAAAAAAAACAAGACATGCATGCTGGGAGATATCAGGAGAGAGCAGCTGAGGACCCCGCCAACACAAGGATGTCAGGGGAAGGCTTCCAGGAAGAGGCATGGCTGTGGTCAGTCTTTGCAGGTGGTCTGGGTGAGTCGGTGACATAGGGGAAAGACCTTCCGGAAAGAGCAAAGGCACAGAGGCATGGTGTGGGGATTGCAATCGTTCAACTCAACCAGGGATTAAAGTGCAAAGGCACAAAGGGGATTTGGAGAACTGACTGCAAATATGGGAAAAGTTTTGTCTTTTAATCAATTGCTTTCCCCAGGAGTAGAAATAACTGACCAAGAAAGGAAATAGAAAGGCGCTCTTAAGGTTCTCTAGCAACAAAAACTGCAAAATTTTTCAGAATCATTTGAGCAAGAAAATTTTGACTCAAAGAAAGAAAACAATAAAATTTTATTAAAGGACATAGAACAAGACCTGGCTAAGTGGAACTCTGTACTTATATTGCTGGGTGGGAGCACTTTATATCATAAAAATGTTGATCCTCTCAGAATTATTAAGTATATTCATTGAAAATCCATTCAGAAAAAGAAAACTGGGTCGGGAGGCCTGGTGGCTCAGTGGCTTAAGCCTCTGCCCTCAGCTCAGGCCATGATCCCAGGGTCTTGGGATCGAGCCCCACGTCCAGCTCCCTGCACAAGAGGGAACTGGCTTCTATCTCTCCCTCTGCCTGCTGCTCCCTCTGTTTGTGCTCTCTCTCTCTCTCTCTGTTAAATAAAGAAAGAAAATTAAAAAAAAAAAAAGGAAACCTGGAAGGGCAAACTGGAAAGAGCTTAAAAGCCCATCCACAGGAGACTAACTGAAGAGATTGCGATACATCTTTATATAAAAAAAAGTGAGCAACAGTTTAAAAGAATGAGTTGCATCTGTACCATTTGACTTAAATGCTTTTGTATAATATCAAAGAGTTTAGGTCAGGAAAGCAGATACAGACAACATAGAAAGGGATCCCATTTTTTTCTAAATATTTACACACAAAAACCCAGTATCTTTGTCTAGTCTTTATATGAGATTCTGTGAGTCAGACCAGGCTGTTAACTTTGGTTATCTGGCTTAGGTAACTAATGAGTTGGTAAAAAAACAAAACAAAACAAAAAAAACTATTAAAATTACACGTAAAAGGTGACTACAAAAAAATCAGCATTTATAGCCTACGCCTGTAGAATGACGTGTGTGTGTATGTACATAAATACACGTGTGTATATGTCTGTCTTTGTGTGCGTGTATATGTACAGGTACAGGTGTGTATGTCTACGCATACACATACACACACGCACATACACGGAAATAGAGTGAGAGTCACAGATAGGCTAAGAGAATTAGCTTGGTGGAAAGAGATAAGCTGAACTTTCTTACTTCGGTTTTTCCTATATTGTTTCAAGTTTTGTACAAAGAATGTTTACTTATTCTGTAATCAGAAAAAAGAAAAAGAAAAAGTCCATTTGATTTTAGAAAAACCCAAAGCACCAGCATCATACACTCCAAGTCAGAGAATAGCGGGAAATCTGGGGGAGAAGTCAGCAAGACCAGGTCACGAAGGCCTTTTATGTAATATTCAGGGGCATGAATTGTATCTTGTGGTTCCTGTACACCCTCAACACAAAGGTATGTGGACACAGAAATGGGAATGCTCGGGCAGGGCAGCCAACGAAAATGGCTAAAAGTAAGACAAATGAAGACTTTTTTTTTGGCCTAGTCTGCCGAGAAGGCAGGAAAAACACAAAATACTTTTCTGAAGTGCCAGTTTTAAGCAATGCTTTGAGGAACATGTTTTTATTTTATTTATTTATTTATTTATTTATTTATTTATTTATTTATTTATTTATTTATTTGACAGAGATCACAAGTAGCCAGAGAGGCAGGCAGAGAGAGAGGGAGAAGCAGACTCCCCACTGAGCAGGGAGCCCAACCCGGAGCTCGATCCCAGGACCCTGAGATCACGACCTGAGCCGAAGGCAGACGCTTAACCGACAGAGCCACCCAGGTGCCCCTTTTTATTTGTTTTAAACAATTTCAGTCAAATGTAAAAATTGCTTGAATTCTACAAGAAAAAATACAGAGACATGAAAAGGAATCCACGCCAGGCTTTCTTGTGTTACACACCCAGATCCACTCTGTGGTTAAACATCATCTAGGGAAAAAAATAATAAAAATAAAAAGGTGACTGGGAATGACTAAGATGTTTTAAGCCAGCGCAGGGTGTGATCAGGTTTATACTTTTAGGAAGTTTCGTCTGGTGGTTATGTCTGATGGGTGAGAGCATGTACATCCCTAACTGAAAAGTACGACCAAGTGAGAAACTCAAAGTGGGACTAACGAATGACACCAGACTTTTGTTTCCAAGGAGGAGGCAGAGGCAGGTAAGCAGTGATGAGGACAAACAAAGGCTGAACCACAGAAGTTTCACATTACGTCATTCTATGTCACATGAACATCATAGAACTTACGCCCAATTCTGGCTGCGAAATGACCCCGAGGTAGAAAGAAGTTGATAAATAGAGAGAGAGAGATCTCCAGATCAAGGTCCCCAAGGATTTGAGCAGTCACCAGCATTTGCCTCAAGTCCACAAAGAAGACAACTCCAGGGGTTCTCCAAGTAAGTAAAGACAAATTATTTCTATAAGGGCCAGAGGCCTTTGTTTAGGGCCTCGATCTTAGATGTGGCATGCACCATATAGAAGAGACTGATTCTACCCCATTGTCCGAGGTGAAAAGGAGGCTAAGGAACCTCTTTCTTATCTTTTCCCTAGACCTGCAAGCCAATCATAGCCTTTAAGACCTGAACTTCCAGAGGGCAAGAAGAGACAGAAAGGGACCAACACAAGGGCACCAAGAAAAGAGCAGCCTTTGCTAGAATTTTAAGATAAAGAGAGACTCTTAAAGGCTACCATGGAAAGCTAACATATTATCAGTGCAAGGAACAACTTTTTATCCAAACAGCAGATGGGACCGTGAAGGAACACGTCAACAATAAAGTAGAACACAACAAAAGTGAGGCACAAATCACCTGTATTTGTCCTGCTCGGGATTTGTGGTGTACTTAGGATTTGAGAAATCCATGTCCTTGATTCCAAAAATCTCTCAACTACTGTCTCTCCAAATACTTCTGTTCTACTCTTCTGGATTGACCTATTATTGTGGGTATACAGAATCCCTTGTTTCTCTTTGACTCTTGGCTGCATTTTCATTTATGTTTTTCTTGTCTTTTTGTTCTGTTCTGCATTCTGAGCAAATTCCTCAAAATTTTCTTCCACTGCCCTGAGGCAGCACATCTGAAATTTAGTGTGCATATGAATTACCTGGGGAATTTACGAAAGTGTAAAGTGTCTCAGTGGGTCTGGGGTGGGCCTGAAGTTTTGAGTTTCTGTGAAGCTTCCAGAACCAGGCTGATCCTGAAGCTATTGGCCCACGGCTACTTTGTGTAGAAATACTCTTATTCTCTCGTCCAGTGTATTTTGTATATAATTCAGTCTGAGAATAATATTTAGTCTAAGATCTATTTCAGCAATAAGGTTTCTTCTTTCAAGGCCTATATTTTTTCTAATATTTCTCAATTTTTAAAATAGTCAATTTTTCTTATTTAATTTGACCTATTTCAGTTTCATCTTTTCCTGGTGTCTTTAAGCAGAAGTGAATCTTTCATTTATTTCCTCGAGCATCTTAAGCACCGTTATCGTTGTCTGACTTTAAAATTATTTTCACCTGGAGTAAATTTGCATGACATTTTTGAGTTTGATCAGTGTCTTTTGGGTTTATGTTACTTCACGAATTTTGAAATTTTGGTGTGCAGTGTTTTTACTTGTCTGTCTCTGAATCTCTCTCCTTTATCTTCTATCCCTCAGGGCTTACCTTGCACCGTCTAAGACTTTTTTATGTTGCCTTCACCTGCATTTTAAGGTTCACATTCCAGAACCATGCCAGGTCTTATTGTAGCCTTCACGGTCTACCCACCTTGCGATGATATTCCGGCCATCATAGATTTGGTCTCTGATCCTGTAGACAGCTTGACTGAGATGCTAGCTGCCAGCCCTAGTCTATATTTGCCTCCCTGCTTCTTCAGGATTACATCTTGCTAAGGCCCAGAGCCCTGGAAACATGAGGCCACAGCCTGGTCCACAGCCTCCTTCGTGATGTGATAGAAACTCAAAGATGCCTCCATGATCCCTGTCTCCTCAGGTCCATGTCTGTGTTCACGTCCTTGAGTATGGATGGGACTTGTGATTTGCCTCTAACCAATGGAATATGACAAAGGTAATGGGATGTCATTTCCACGATTATATTGTATTATGCTATATTAGCCTCTGTCTTATTAACAGGTTTGCCTCTCCGTCTCTGCTTTCCAGGCTCTGAGGAAGCAAGTGATTGTATTTAGGAACCCCCATATGGGAAGACACTGCAGGCAACCTTTACCAAGAAATTTAAACTTTCAGTTCTGCAGCTGTAAAGAACTGGATTTTGGTAACAACCTGAGTGAGCTTAGAAGTGGCTATTTCCCCAGTTGTGCTTTTGATGAGACCTCAGAATCAGCCAATATCTAGATTACACTCAGGTGAGACCTTGAAGCAGCAGACCAGCTCAGCCAGCCTCAATTTCAGATTTACAGTTACTGGGTAAAAATAAACATGCATTGTTTCAAGCCCGGAGGACATTTTTGAACAGCTCCAACATTTGGATCATCAGAGCCTCAGAAGTACAGGAGAAATAGCACAGAGTGGGAAAAAAACATTTGAACCAATATTGACTAACAACTCTCAAATACATTGAAAGACATAAATGTACAGGGTCAGGATAATCAGAAAACTCCAAACAGGATAAAACCTGTTTGATCCAATCCATACTCAGGATGGATTGGAAGTACAACAGGCCGCTCTGGAAGTTCTCCTCTCAGTTGCAGAAAGAGAAAAAGATCAAAAATAAGCAAGCAAACAAAACAAACAAATAAGCAAGCCATCATGACACAAAGCCATTGGGGTAGAGAGATGTAGACCAGACCGGGGAAGTGATAGTGAGGTTTGATATACAGAGGGATGTGTGTGAGAGAGAGACAGAGACAGAGACAGAGACAGAGGCAGAGGCAGAGACAGAGGCAGAGAGACAGAGCCCTAGTCCCGAAGGGAGGAACCAGGCAACCTACCTTGGTTAGGTAGCAACCTATCTCCTCCTTAGGATCCCTTCATCTCATAGCCTAGAAGGCACAGGGTCCCTACTGAACCTGGACCCTGGTGATATGGGTCAAAGGTCAATGGGACTTGTGGTTTTTAAAAACTTATTTTGAAATAATTTCAAACTTACAGAAAAATTACAAGATAAACACAAAAAATTCTCCTATATCCTGTACCTAGGTTCACCAATTGTTAATATCATACCACATTTGCTTTCTCTCCACCTGTGCATCTATTTATAGATAAATATATACAACCGCTGAAGCATTTGAGGTTAAGTTGAAGATACCATCCTCTATCCTTAAATATTTTATCTCTAAATTTGAATTTCACTAGCTATCTTAAGGATGTCTCTACTAAAAAAAAAAAAAAGGATGTCTCTCCTAACATTCCCACCTCTGCCCAACCTGGGATCACATCTTGCATTTAGTTGTCATGTTTCTTCAGTCTCTTTTAATCTGGACTAGTTCCTCAGCCTCTTTCATGATAATGAGTTCTTAAAGGGTACCGGCTGGGTGTTCTGTAGATTTGTTGAACTTTT
Organism: Nasua narica; assembly: GCA_028533885.1. Classification (NCBI taxonomy): domain Eukaryota; kingdom Metazoa; phylum Chordata; class Mammalia; order Carnivora; family Procyonidae; genus Nasua; species Nasua narica. The sequence goes on from CM052802.1 coordinate 127,871,240, forward strand.
AAACCTCACTGCAAAGTCCCCTTGGGGCCCAAAGATATCTTGGCAGCAGAGTTCAAAACAGGTGGATGGTCAGAGGAGCCAGAGAAAAGGGTCTGATCCAAGGGCTGATGGCCCGCTCATCCCCGCATTGCTGTATCAGGCATAGAGCTAAGGACGTGGGCTGCACTTCCGTGCCCCTGAATGGTGTTGAAGATGTCGAGGAGTCGTAAGGGTAAGAGACTCTTGGAAAGGGAGACTGGTCTGAGATTGAATTTAGCTGTACGAAGAGTCAGGGGAGGGTTTTAGTCCATCTTAGTGTAGAATCCGCCTCAGGGTAGGTTCTGTATATAGGTAACGGGTCCCTAGGACCTGAACTTGGGCCGTCTGGGCCCCGTAAAAGGAGAGGGTTTGGTGGGGAAGGGGAAGAGCCTAGCTTGGGATTTGCAAACCAAGCAGATTCATTTTGCACCTTCCACCAGCACCCCAGCTCAGTGGTGGTTATGAATTTTCCCTCCATGTAAACATCCTATAAAGGAAATGTGCAGGGAGATGGGAGGAAGAAGATATGAGTTCTGCTAGTTGCCTCACTGTTTTGGTCCCAGATTTATTTGAAACCCATCTTCCTCATGGATTCCATGCTCTTGGTTCTGGAACCTCACTGTATTCACATACCATGGAATACTTTGAATGACTCTTGACCTTTTCACTGTAATTCCTGGCCCCCTTCTTCCCCTGGTGAACTTTCACTTCTCCTTCAGAATATAACTCAGAAGTTTTCAACTCTGCAGAAGGCTCCTGATTCTGCCAGGAATTACACACTCCTTTATTTTTTTTCTCAGCTTCAACACTTTTTATTACCTTGTTATAGCATGTAGGACATAATTTTTCTTACATGTTTTAGCTTTCTGGAAACTTTTCTAAGAAATAAATTATCTCTAATATAATTGATATATCCCCAGGGTCCAGCCTAGTGTCTGCTGTAGAGAAGCTATTCAATACATGCTTATTGGGTGAATAAATACATTTAAAAATGACTGTTTGGATGTAAATGCCATTGTTAGCCATTCGAAGTCATCCATAAGAACAGATTAAATTTACAATTCTTTTTAATATTGATCAAAGAAGTAGTAATGCTTTCTTAAAGGCAAAACCATATGGACATAAGACACCAAAAATGCAAGAGTGCCATCTATTGATTCACATGTGAGCAAAAAGGTCACTAGGGTGCCATGCAAAATACATGTAGTTTCAATAATGTGCCTTATATGTAGGTTATATAAAATGTGAAAGAAAGATGGAAACAAAATTAAGAGATGTTGCTATGTTTTTTTCCTGGAAAATATTGTCTCCTAATAATTCATGTAAAATGTAATAATTTTATTTCTTATAATGATAATTTAAAATGCAATAACAGTTTATCAAGAAATATATTTAATGATAAATTATTAAAAGCTTTTTCCACCTCAGCCCTTCCCCCAGATTAAGAATGAAACTAGGAAGCTAATTCTCACAATTTATGTTCAGTATTGTCTGGGAGATGCCAGCCAGTGTAGTATGGGAAGAAAAGTAATTGTTAATGTTAAATGTTAATGGTCTAAATCCTCCAATTAAAAAGCAAAGATTGCTACAATCCATTAAAAATGGAAGAACTAAACATATGTTTGCTAGAAGAGAAACATCTGAAATATAAAAAACAGGTAAGTTTAAAATAAATGTGTAGGAAAAAATGTACCATATAAACAGCAAGCATAAAAAGACTGGAGTGTCTATATTAGTAATAGAGTTGAAGACAGAGAGTATTTGCAGATAGAGTGATATTTTGTATTGGTGAGAAGGTCATTCATCAGGATGATATAACAATCATATATGTGTATGAGCTTAACAACAGAGCTCCAGGACACATGGAGGAAAAAAATGGAAAGAATTAAAAGGAAAATAAACAATTCTACAACCACAGTTGGAGATTTTAATACCCTTCTTGCAGTAATGATGGAATAACTAGATAAAATATCAGCAAAGACATAGGAGATCTGAAAACCCTATCCATCCCCTGGAATGAATTGATACTTATAAAACATACTGAATATCTGCACCCATGTTCTTTTCAAGTACCCATGGTTATATTCATTGTGATAGACCATATTCTGGGCCGTACTACAAGTTAATAAACTTAAAGGAATTTTTTTAAAAGATTTATTTACTTGAGAGAGAGAGAGAAGAGGAGAGAAAGCACAAGCAGAGGGGCAGGCAGAGGAAGGGAGAATCTCAGGCAGACTCCCCAGCCAGGGTGGAGACTGAGGTGGGGCTCAGTCTCACAACCCTGAGATCGGGACCTAAACCAAAACAAGAGTCAGTTGCTTAAAATAGAGCACTGTAAGAGGGGTGGGAAATGGGGTGGTGCAACTATAAATAGGTGGTCAGAGTGAGCCTGGTAGAGAAGGGGTCCCTGAAGGAGTTGAGGGAAGGCACCTGGGGTTACCTGCAGGACAACCCTTCCCCAAAGAGGGACCGCTCAGAGTGCATGCCTTTTAAGGGAGACTACAGTGACCGACCTCCTGTTTCTGCATCCCAGACCACAGGGTTGAGCTTAGCCTTCCTTAAGGGAGGAAATGCATTTCCCCTTGGGGCAGCTCCTTGGGTCTCTCTCTAGGCCCATATTTGGGGACGTATCTCTGAAGGCTCATCTGCACTTCCCTTCTCTTCTAACACTGCCAGCAGCTCTCTGCAGGAGCTAGGCCCTCCTTCTCGCAGCAGGAAACAGATGCAAGGTGGGGCAGCAGTCACAAGACAGACCCTGTCATGAGGTTGTTGCTTTTCTCTTGCTGTTATTTTTAGCAGTGGCAGTTTGTTTTCTTTTTGGCCTTCACCGGCCTCCTTTGCCTGATCCTTTGACAGGACAGATTTGGGATGAGCTCTGCCTGGGTCCAGAGGCACATCCATGAGAGTGAAAATCATGGGGACCTGCAAGGACGCGTCATGGGATCAGGGCCTCATTCTGCGTCTTCCGTCTGTGCGCTGGTTGCCTCGGGAGCAGCTCTGTCCTGCGCTGGGCGCAGGGCCCGCCACCATCCCGCGTGCCAGCAGGGCACGATGCGCCACTGGGGGGCAGAATGGCAGAAGTCTCCGTGAGCAGCCCCGGGACATAGTGATTAAGACAGACTCCTGTCTGGGAAGGAGAGAGGAACGTGTTCCACGGTTTGGGACCGGCAGGGCCTTGTCTGGGCGAAGTCCCCGGCCCCACAGCCGGTCCTCCACCGTGCAGGCCACTCGCAGCCGGGCCACCGCGGGCTCCCGTTCGCAGTCCTGGGCCGCGGCCTCTGGTCATGAGGAAGCGCAGCGCTGGAATCCTTGGAGGGCGGGACACGGCGGGGGACAGAGAAGCGGGGCTGGCGTGGGCCGACTTCGGGACCCCCGGGACGCTGCTCCTGCCCCCGCCCCTTCTCCCCAGGCCCTTCAGCTGTGGCAAAACCGCACGCGACCTAAAATCACCTACAGGGGACCCAAAGGCTACGGATCCCAAAGGGGGTCGGTGGCAAAAGGAGAAAGATCTTGCCTCTCTGCGGGTTTCCTGACTTGAGACGCTCTGTGCTCAGGTCACAAATGGCGGA
>CM052802.1:127874926-127893373 GCA_028533885.1 Nasua narica
GGGAGGGGTGTGGGGGGAGCGCGGAGATGTGGGGGAGGTGGGAGGGGGAGCGCGCGGGGGTGGGAGAGGGGGGTGGGGGGAGCGTGGGGATGCGGGGGGGAGGTAGGGGTGTGTGGGTCTGTGGGCCGGTGCCCGCGCAGCCAGGACCCTGCGGACGCTCCGGTGGCTGTTGGGCTCGCTGTGCCCGCTCAGCGCCCGCCGGCCCGGGAGCTGCGCGCTGCGCGGAAAGGGAGGGCCTCTGCTCTGAACGCCCTGGGCCTCCCGAGGGGAGCGCCGCACCCCGACGCAGGGGAGCCCGCGTGCGCCAGCCGGGGAAAGGAGGTCTCGGGATGGAATCCGCGGCGACTGCTAGAGCCCACCTCGCAGCTGCAACCCAAGGCCCGGTTTTATGTCTGGCACTGTCCGTGCAAAGGAGAGGGCACTCTCTGAAGTGCCCGCCAAGGCGCGGGGCTGGGGAGTGGGGGACAGGGCGAGGTTCCCCAAGCAGCTGCCTGCCTGGGTGCCTCTGCTCAGGCATCCGTGTCACGGGTCGCCGGGTCCGCGCTGCTGGACGCTTGGAGGCCCAGCCCCGGGGGACACCCCCGGGGCGCGGCCTCCCCCACACCCTAGCTTCTGCAGCTCCCCTCCCCGTGCTCCTGTCACCCGAGAACCGCGCCCTGGCCTGGAGTCGAGCCGGTCCCCTCCCTCAGTCTGCAGGACCTCTGTTCCCTGGACAACCCTTCTTTTCCCAGCTCTTTCTAGATCTTTTCCTCAGGTCTGAGAGTAGGACCGCAAAGACACATTGGTTCTTCCGGTTGCCAAATTTACTTTCGTTATTGGGGCTCGGTTCACCCGGTGTCTTTTGTCCGTCATGGGCTGGGAGTAGGGGCAGAGAGAGCTGGCAGTGGGGTTCCAGCAGTCAGATTTGACCATCTCAGCGGAATCCTCCATGGCCTCCCAATTACTTAAGGGTTGGCACCAGTCACGAAGAAATAGTTCTGGTACTAAGGATTCTTGATGTTTATTAGAGTAGGAAAGACTTTCCCACTCCCCTACTGAGTTCTGTCCTGTTACAGCTTGGGGGAGGAAGCCTTCATTGCTCTCTCTGTCCGTGTTCGCTCTGAGAAAACTTCCTGCACCGAGGAGTGTGGCATGTGGGCCATCATGGAGCCTCCAGTGGCCCCAGCTGTTCAGCCACTGAATATGGCTGGTGGGACTGAGAAACTGAATTTTAAGTTTTATTTAATTTTAATTAATTTAAATAAAAGCAGCCACATGGGATAGTCACCACCGTTTTCCACAACACAGCCTCATCTTCTGTCCCATCTTAATTCCAGTCCATTTCCTCTCTGTAGAGAGAAGACTAGGACCTGTGCAGGCCGCCGGCAGCCCGTGCAGTGCGGGGCTTGGAGGCCCCAGTGAGGCCCGCAGGTATTTCCATACCTGTGGATTTGCATCCCTGCCTCTACATCCCATATTGGAACTCGCCGGAAAAAGCCATGGCCTCAGCCACCAAGAAGATAAAGGAGGAAGCCATGTGCGCCATCTGCTTGTCCCTGATGTCTGAGCCTGTGAGCATCAGCTGTGGACACAGCTACTGCAGACAGTGCATCATGAGCTTCTTGGAGAACCAAGGCCCCGTGGAAACAGCGTCAAATATGTTCCCCTGCCCCCACTGCCGTGCTCCGTTTCAACTGGCCAGCCTCCGGCCCAACAAGCAGCTGGGGAGTCTCATTGAAGCCATCAAGGAGATGGAGCACGAGATGTCATGTGAGGAGCACGGAGAGCGCCTCCACCTATTCTGCGAAGATGAGAGCCAGCTCATCTGCTGGCGCTGTGAGCGGTCACCGCAGCACAAAGGGCACCACACCGCCCTCCTGGAGGATGTATGCCAGGACTACAAGGTGAGCGCGTGGGCTGGCAGGCTTTGGCAAGGACCGCTCCCATGCTGCTCCTTGGGGACTGGGGTTATTTAGCCTGTGACCTGAGAAAATGATCCCGGGGTAGAGCTGTCATCGTGTCACCCTCCATGCCATGTCTTTTGTGATATGAGAAATAGTGTATTATGGGTCCTCATCGAGTCAAGTCCCGACTGTCCATCTTGCCCTTCAACAGGAGGGTCACACGCGCGCCCCCCTCCATTCTTGCTATGATGAACATCTCCCTGCTCCAGAACCCATTGTGCTCAAACCCAGACGGGCGTGTGCTATGGCTTCACCCCATGTGTGTAATTTTAACGTCCGAGACCATATGATACACTTTGAAAACAGAGGAGACAAAGACATACCACCTTTTAGGTATCCTACAGTCCAGTGGGGAAGACAAATCAGCAAAAGAGACTGCCTGGAATCAGCTGGTTGGGTGGGGAGGAGGATCACCAAGGGGTGAGGAGTGGTGTCTGAGGAGCCTTCTCGAAGTGACTCCGGAAGGGCACGTAACAGTTTACCCTAGATAGGGGCGTGGAGAGAAGAGAGGGCATTCCAGACAGAGGGGACCATAGGTGCAAGGGCGTAGCCAGGGTGGGGGGTGTAGGGAAAGCTGGGCCGTGGCCTTGGAAAAGAGGTTGGCCTGGAACTGTGGTACCAACTCAGAGTCTAAATCCTAGCCAAGAGCAGTGCTGGGCACTGGGGGGTTTTTCTCTGCAGATGAAAAGATCAAGTTGACATGGAAAAGAGCATTCTGGCTTTTTACTGAAACTAAAAGGTGTATCCAGGGGTAAAATTCAACTTATTCCTGTAAGAAGGGGAAAGGGGTGGTTTCAGGCAAGATTCAGGAAGGGGAGCTAAAGGATTTGAAAATAATTGTTCATGGAGGATGAAGTGGAGGGAGAGGTTTCGGGCAACTCCTGTTTCTCACTCCGAAACAGTAAAGCACGGCAGGCCTTTGCTGTAGGGAATGAAGGAAAGGGCACAGTCTTGCTACCTTATTCTCTCTCTGTCCTGCCTAGATTTGAAGAAAATGTCCCCAGGGGGGGTTCCTTGTTCCTGCCCCCGTGCGGTGGAGGTGGGCTCGTACTAAGGTTCTGGGTGCCCCGGATAGCGATGGCAATGCAGTCTTTGACAAGTCTCATAGATCCCTTTCTTGAGAGTCACTCAAGAATTAATGAGGACACTTACTGGATTTACAGAAGACAGGAGCTGATCCTTTTAGTATTGATCACAAGTAGCAATTTAGGTCAACTTAAAATTCCTTTCCATGGAAATGTGAGAAACTGTTTTGGAAAAATAACCCAAAAACTTGATATAGATACAAAATCATTTTAGATTGGCTTTGCGAATTATCACTCTTCAAAGATATCAGAGCTTCCCTCCTCCATTAACTGTTCCTCGTAACTCCAGCTGACATCCTGCTCTTTCCTTCCCAGCGGAACATAACACATTCGAGTTCCATGCGCATCACCCTGGCATTGGTTATGTTTGGTTCAACACATCATTTTATAAAATCTTGTAGATGATGATTAGCTAGTTCTGCGTGAAGTATTTCCCTGACAAGACCATCGTGGAAATGGCTTAGGCTCTCGGGCAGCAGACGAAGTTGGAATCACAGCTCAGCTCAGCCTCTCAGAACTATATGAGTGCGTTATAGCACTTGGGCAAGTTATTTCGCCCCTTTCTAAGCCTCAGTTTCTACTGCACAGAAATGATGTTAAAAATTCCTACCGATTGCTCAGTGCTGCCAAGGGAGTCGCATCTGTGATTGCACATACAGCCCTTGGCGTGCTTCCTAAATTTTGTAATGACTCAGTGTATATTCAGTGTCATTCTAATAGTCTTAGAGGGCTGGGGTCCCCTTCCGTGCCTAATGAAGAGTTACTAATTGAATAGACTTTATTCACCCGATTTTTCTTTCAGGAGAAGCTTCAGAATGCTGTGACAAATTTGAGGCAACTGGAAGAAGAATGTATGAAACTTACGGTGTTCACAACAAAGCAGATAAGCGAATGGGATGTAAGAATTTTCGTTTATTGATCTCGAGCTCTTTTCCGTCCTAGAGTGTAGGCGTAGGGGATGGTTGGCAAAACACAATGACAATTTATTTTTAGTAAACCAGAGCAAATGAAACCAGATGAACCCCCCAAAAGAAACCATTTTTTTTAATACCCCTAGTTGTCTACATCTGTGAGAATTTATTTCCGGTCCCTTCAACTTTTCAATAGTAATTGGCTAGGATTCCTGATACCTTAGGAGATGCAGAATTGGTATGTCTGTTTCTGTTAGAGCCATCCTTGACTAGGTTTCAAATTTTAAATATCTCAGAATGCCTTCCTGGTTTGAAGGCCTCAACTTTATAAAATTCTGCCACCCAGACCTCCCCCAGCTGAGACCAGGGACTTCCTTACTAGCCTGGTTATCTTAGAGTCCAATCTCCATGATGTTTATTACAAGCTTTTGCCTCCAAAAATTTCCTCAGGCTCAGAAATACCTCCTTACGTCCCAAATAGAAACTTTATCTGTTACTGATAAAGTGTTTGACCTCAACCCTAGTTCCGTGATTAAATTATCTGGCACTACTGCCCCTCCTTCCTCCTGCATCTTGGCCGAAGGAGAAGGAAATCAGTCAGGTGACTGTGGAGAATCATGACGACTCTGACTCTCTCGCATCTGAGTGCCTGCCTCCTAGGCAGGACTCTGCGGCGGGGAATCTGTGACATTCCTTCAGCTCCAATGACTGAGAAAACGTTCTTCTGTGTTTGTGAAAATACACATAAAATTTACCATTTTAATCATTTGTAAGCATACAGTTCATTGGCGTTAAGCGCTTTAACTATCACCACCCTCTATTAGTGGGAGCTAATAGTGGAAACTAAACTCCAAAACTTTTTCTTCATCCCAAACTGAAACTCTGTACCCATTAAACACTAACTCCCCATTCCTTTCTCCTCTCAACTTCCGGTAACCACTGTTCCACTTTCTGTCTCTATGAATTTGACTAGCATAGGTACCCCTTATAAGTGGAATCATAATATTTGTCCTTTTGTTTCTGGCTTATTTCACTTGGCATAATGTCTTCAAGATCCATCCACGTCATAGCATACGTCAGAATTTCATTCCTTTTTAAATCTTCCTAGTATTTCGTGATCTGTATACCACATTTTATCAATTCATTCATCGGTGGACATCTGGCTTGTTTCTACCTTCTGAGCACACTTTTTTGACTCTAGGAGAAGATAGAGATTGAGAAACAAAAAATCAAGTCTGACTTTAAAAACCTTCAGAGCTTCCTGCAAGAAGAGGAGAAGTCTCACCTGTGGAGACTGGAGAAAGAGAAAGAGCAGACTCTAAAGAGACTGAGAGATGACGAGGCCACTCTGGTACAGAAGAGGCAAGAACTCAAGAGTCACATCCTGGAACTAGAGGAGAAATGTCAGAGCTCAGCCCAGAAGTTGCTGCAGGTGGGGCTGTGCACTTGGGGAAAGGAACTCTTGAGCTATTAAGAGAAGAAGAAGGGTGAGGGAACATGGGCAAATTGGTGAGGCCTGCCTCCCTTGCTCAAAAGTGGCACATCGGTATCGGTATGGGGAATTTAAAGAAATGTGTCTTTTAGATACACCTCCGTATCAGGTGGCCTTCACTAGCCTATAGTGAATCACAAAAATCTGTTTATGTGAATCGGAAAAAATATAGCCCTTCTGATGGATATGGTGGGGTCCTTGGCTAAATGGAATCATGGGGTAACTTTTGCTACCATTTGCCTCTGATCCACGTGCACAGAACCCTGACTGTCAAACGGCCTTCTGAAATACTCCACCAGGTGACTGGTGGGTGATAAAGTGGGGCAGCCAACATGAGTGACAATATTTTCCCTAATTTGCTTGTAGAGCCCTCCACAGCTCTTATGGGGCCTTCTTTCAGCTGTGTGAAAGATCTAGCCCATTAAGATAAACTATGCCTGGAGCTATTAATTCTAGTTCCTTCCAGCAGGACTCAGGTTACACTGAAGGTGTGAGAGGACGGCGTGACCGTGACCGCTGTATCACCGCATGATACCCGCCATGATCTTAGTGGGCCATTCGCAGGGGCCATGCACGGGTTCACCACCAAGGACCCTTAGTGATAGGTGATACGGGCTCACTCTGAAAGGAATTAGGTCACTGAAAGTAAGTCTTGCCAAAGGAAGCATGGGCAAATCTCCCAGGCCTCTTCCCTAAGCGTCCCCCAGGCTGTGACTACAGACACCACAGCTTCCCACAGATCTCAGCAAGAAAGCCAACAGACTCAGAGGCTGGGAAACCCCTGCTGTGCTGAGTATCCCAAGGGGGCTGGGATGGGAATTAGACTCAATACGTAAGACGGCTAGGGTCACTCTCTTCCGGAAAGAGCATGCATAGAGAACAGCCCCCTGTGCCAAACCTCATGGAAACCTCTCATGGAATACCGAGGTTCCACTTACTTTTTGTCTTTGTTTCTCTGTAGGATGTGAAAGAGACTTTGCGCAGGTAAGTCCTCCGTGAATGCACGAGGGAAGGTGATGGGTCTGTCAAGGTGAATGGAATGTATCACTGAAGGAGTTCTTGGCCTCTGCTTGTTCTAGGAGTTGGGCTATGACGTTGGAAAGACCAGAGACCCACTCTCTGGAGCTTCATACTGTGTGCAGTGTTTCTGAGGTTTATTTTGATGTGAAGAAGATGTTAAGGAGCTATCAAGGTATGTGAAGAATCTCTAAATGCTATGGATGGAAGGGACCTTAAGTCATAACCATGTTCGCCACCTGTCCCTGGGCAGGCTCACAGCCAGAGAGGCCGTTCAGTGATTTTCCGGGAAGCTGTCTTGCCCTCCCCTTGTTAGCACGCTGTGTGCCTAGAGCAGGACACAGCATACCGGTTATCTGTGCAGACCCTCCACATTCCTGATCCCCATCTATTAGCTGTGTCACCCCAGGCAGACAACTTCCCCAGCTGAAGATATGGACAGTCCCCACTTTATTGGGTTATCATGAAAAGTAAGGGTGTCGACATGTGTAAAGTGCTTAGTGCAGTGTCTGGGACATAGTGTTTGTGGTTAATATCTTAATCAACTCCTAGGGCAATGTAAGAAAGATCAGGGAGCATTATGGACTTTGATTCAAATGGTTTCAGGACCTTGACCCAGACAACAGATGGTAAATATTAGAACCATAATGAAAATTGAATTTTACCAATTCCAAAGCCTGAGCTTCCTGATTCATTGATTCTCTTAATCAGTGCTTTCTATATTTCTGCAGTAGGTTATTTATAATTACAAAATTTAAAAAGCTCTGAAAATTGAAAGCTTTTTAAAACTTGTTTGACTACAAAATCAGACCTAATCTAAAATGATTTGGAGACTGTATTATCTCTTCCAGTAAACAAATTTAGCAGCTTAAAACAACACCCATGTACTATCTCGTGAATTTTGTGGGTCAGAAATCTGGGCACAGCTTAGTTGATCCTTTGTTTAAGGTCTCACAAAGCTGCATATTAAGGTGTTGGCCAGGCTCGGTTCTCATCTGAAGACTAGACGTGGGAAGAATCCCTTCTAAGCTCACTCAGGTTGTGGGCAGAATTAATTTCTTTATGATTTATAGGGCATAGGGCCCTGGCTTTTTGTGAGCTGTTGGCTGGAGGCTGCCCTCGGCTTCTAGAAGGCACCCCTCAGCCTCTTGCACACGGGCTTCTCAACATGGCCAGTTACTTCTTCGAAGTGAACTCAAAAGACTATGTCTTTCAGAAAGATGGAGTCCCATATAATGAAATATAATCTTAGGAGTCACATGCCATCATTTTTGCCATATTCTGTTGGTCACAGGCAATTCACAGGTCCTGCCCACACTCAGGTGGAAGGAATTGTATAAGAGCATGAACGCCAGAAGGCAGGGACTCTGCGAAGGCCAAACCGAATCTAACAATACATTAAAAAAAATCATTTGCCATTATCAAGTGGGATTTATTCCCAGGATGCGAAGGTGGATCAATATTGGCAAATCAACAATGCGATACATCACAACAGCAGAGAAAGGATAAAAACCATATGGTCCTTTCAATAGATGCAGAAAAAGCATTTGACAAATTATAACATCAATTCATGATAACAACCCTCAGCAAAGTAGGTTTAGAGGGAACATATCTCAACATAATAAAGGCCTTATATGGAAAACCCTCCACTAACATACTACTCAATGGTGAAAAACAGAACTTTACCCCTAAGGTCAGGAACAAGACAGGATGTTCACTCTCACCATTGTTATTCAATATACTGGAAGTCCTAGCCACAGCAATCAAGCAAGAGAAAGAAATAAAAGGCATACAAATCGATAAGGAAGAAGTAAGACTTTCACTATTTATAGATGACATGATACCTTATCTGGAAAACCCTACAGACACCACCAAAAAAACTGCAAGAACTAAATTTAGAAAAGATACAGGATACAAAATCAATATACAGAAATTTGTTGCATTTCTCTACACTAATAATGAAGTACCAGAAAAAGAAATTAAGGAAACAATCCCATTTACAATTGCACCAAAAATAATAAAATACCTAGGAATAAAGTTAACCAAGGAGGTAAAAAATCTGTACTCTGAAAACCATAAAACACTGATCAAAGAAATTTAAGACAATACTAACAAATGGAAAGAGAGTCCAGGCTCATGGATTGGAAGACGAAATATTGTTAAAATGTCTGTACTACCCCAAATAATCTACAGGATTTAATGCAATCCTCATCAAAATACCAACTGCATTTTTAACAGAAGTAGAACAACGACGACAAAAAAATTCTGAATCCTAAACACATTTGGCCCCACGGGTTCAGATAAGGATTATGGACCTGTATTTGTTTTCCCCTCAAGTTAACAACAAACTACAATAAGAACAACTACAAGTTTATGTCTAGTTGGTTTGTTTCTCGCTCCTGTACACCACACCTCTGCGAACATTCTTCTCCATGTGTCCTTGTGTTCTGTGAATGGTTTCCTCTGAGAATATACCTTGAATTGAAAATGCTGCTGTGTAGGGTTGCACATCTTAATTTGACTAAATCCTGCCGATCTTGAAATTGTATCAGTTTATATCCTGCCGATAACATAAGAGCTCCGACCGTTTCGCATCTCCCTGAGTCTTTGCATATAATTTAGAATTTTTGACAATCTGATGGATCTGAAATGGTACCTAATTATGGACGTAATTTGTGTTCTATGATTTCCCTGGCAAGGTTGAGCCTCTTGTAAGTCCATTAGCCTTTTAGTCTTCTTCTGTGATTTACCCATGATTTGCTCTGATTGAAGCATTTTTCTCTTGGGTTCTCTCTCTTATTGACTCATGGGAGTTTATTATAGCTAATATCTCTGGTATACGTATGGCATTTTACATTTTCATTTTATCTCTTGATATATAGGGTTTCAAAACACATTTTCATTCAAAGTCTGTGACTTTGTTTCCGAAGAGCTCTGTCATCATCAATGGGTATTGAATTTATCAATGAGTTAGTGTATTAAGTGATAGAATCATGTGGTTTCTCTCCACTAATCTGTTAATGTGGTGATTATGATAATTTATTTTCTAATGTTAAACCATAGTTGCAGTCTCAGAAAAAGCTAAATTTTGATATATTTATATATATATATATATATACACACACACATATATATATATACAGTATATATAACATACAGGCCTGATAGCCAGATATTAATTTGTCATGAAGATCATTGTTGTGCTGCACTTATGTTATCGATAAGGGTTAGTTGCATAGAACAGGTAAACAAATAGTCCCCTGGGCAAACAGGAATCCTGACTTTAGAAAGTAAAGAAAGTGGAGCTGTCCCCACTTATACTCTGATAGCTTGCTGACTATGATGGCATGCTGGTGGAGACACTTGCTAGGAATGTCAGGAGAGGCTGCTTATGCATCAGACCTCCTCCCATATAAAGTGAGTCATGTGTTTTCCCGGTAAGTGTCCCTCTGCAAACCTCTTCCTTCCCCATTACTGTAACTAATACCCGACCAGCTCTGTTGATGACATTGTATGTTGGCTCTGCACCTTGACTCTTTGCCTCTTTGTCTGGTTGGTAATAAAAACATCCCAGTCTTTTCATACAATTAGATATATAAACAGAATATTATATATCTAATAATATATATTAAAACATTTGACATATATGGAGATTATATTTTCAATGTAATATATATTCGTTGTGACATATAGTATATATTGATATATATCAGATGACTAATAATTATATAACATGATTATATAATTAATATGTATAATTAGTAATATAACAGTTACATAATATATAGTAAAAATATGTAATATGTATGATAAACACATTAAATATACAAAGTATACATTTATACATATATAAAATGTAAAGTTGTTATGCATAAAATATAATTATACATGTAAAATTTGATTTATTATTTATATTATTTTGTTTAAGATTTTTGTGTCTATGTCTATAAGTTGCAGGGTTCTATAATTCTCTATTCTTTGGAAAATTTGATATGAGATTGCCATTATCTGTTCCTTGACTGGTAGAATTTCTTTAAAAATGGACAAGGTCCTTTTTATTTGGTGTATGTGCATGTTTTATTATCTGTGGGTAAATTTTAAATTCCTTATTGTATTTCTTTAACATGAGGTCTGTTCATGTTTTCTTTTTTCTTCTGAATTTTACTAAGAACTGTTTTTCTAGAAAGTCATTCATGTTGATGTTTTCAACTCTCTTAGTAACATAAAGTTTACCATAAATTCTCTTAATTTTTAAATTTCTATATTCATTCAAATTTTGTCTTTTTTTCTCCTTTGATAAATCTTTTTAGAGATATATCTATTGTATTAGTGTTTTCATGAAAGCTACTCTTGGCTTTTCCCTCTCCACTGCATTCTTATTTTCTTTCATTTCATTGGTTTATTGTTTAAACTTTTCTTTCTTTCTTTCTTTATTTGCTTTCCTTTTTAAAAAATGTTCTCTTTGGGTTTCTCTGTTGTTGTTTTTTTTAAGATTATTTATTTTTTTATTTAGAGAGCATGTGAGCACGGGGAAGGGCAGAAGGAGAGGGAGAGAGATCCTCTCAAGCAGACTTCCCACTGAGCACAGAGACCCATATGGAGCTTCATCTCATGACCCTGAGATCATGACCTGAGCCTAAACCCAGAGTTGGATGCTCAACTGACTGAGCCATCCAAGAGCCCCATTCTCTGTTCTTTTCCTATTTTAACCTGGATAGTTAGCTCCTTAATTTCCAGCTTTTTTCTTTTTCTAAAATAAGTACTTAAAGGCTATAAATTTTCCAAAAAAGTCTGCCTTAGCTTCATTGTATAATTTTTTATATGTAGCATGCTCATCTGTCTATCATTATATTATGATTTAGAAACATTTATAGTTCCTAATATTGAGAAGATTTTTTAATTTATCTTTTTAAATTGGTTTCTAACCTAATTGTATTGAGGTAGGAGAACATGATCTGTGCAATATAGAGTCACTGGAATTAGTTCAGACGTGCTGTCTGACTAGTCTTTACTCAAATAGTACATATTCCATCTATACTGGGAAAAGTGCATATTCTCTGTTTATTAATTGCTGAGCGTTCATGTATTTATTAGATTGGGATTTGGGTTATTCAGATCTTCTATATCTTCCCTTTTTTGCCTGCTTGATCTATCAGTTATGGAGAAAAAGAATGTTAATATATCTTATGATTGTAGAGTTCTCAGTTTCTCCTTGTAATTCCATTAATTTTTACTTCGCATATTTTGAAACTATATTATCAGTGCATGCTTGTTTGGAATTAGGATATCTTCCTAAGTGAATTGTATATTTTTGTTAGGTAACCCTTTTCATCCTTGATAATACTCTGACTTAATATCATCTGATATAATTATATAACTAACAGCTGTATGACCATGTTATCCATCTTTAACTGCCAACCTTCCTATGTCTTTTTGTTGTCTGTGTCACTTATAAGCAATCTGAGGTAGAATTTTTAAAATCCAATTTGATATCTTCCCCTTTAAGTGGTATTGCCAACCTGTAAGCATTTTAAATTCTTAACTTGGCTTTTCCTGAATCATTGAGATAATATAAATTGAAACCTCCAATTTTTTTGAGTCAGGCTCATGATAAGAACTGATCGGATAGCATTTACTAGAGGGATTATCTACAAAGGGGAAGACTGGGTCATTACCAAGGAATAACGAGGCAGCCTGGGCTAGGAGTAGGTAGGGAGCCACACCTCCCTGGGGCCTCAGGAGTAGTTGGAGGACATTGTAATTGTAGGACAGTGTGACCAGGCAGAGGAAGGAAGACCCTCCAAGTGATAGACAGTGGGGAGGGACTTGAGACTCTTAGCTCTGCTTCTTTTTTGCCCTGTGGTCTCCTCTAGTACTTTCCAATTGGCTTTGGAGAGGATAGTAACCATGTCAACTCTGGTTAGTTCTGGTCCTTGACTCCTCTGAGTGACTAAGATGGTGATAATGATGAAGATGATATTGTTATTATTACCACTTATTGGGCACTTACCATAGTCCAGGAATTTTACTGAGCACTGAGCATACATTAGCTTATTCAATTCTCCCACTGTTCTTTGTGACAGATAACATGATTTCTACTTCCTATTTAACAAAACTGAGTCTTGGAGAATGACTTGCCTAAGCTGTCACGGCTAGTAAGAGATGATGCTTGGATTTAAATACAGGCTGGTTTTATTTAAATTAAACTGTACTCTTGGTGACAAAAATTATTTATTTATGTATCTACTTACTTATCTTTTTCAGTCAATGTGACTCTGGATCCAGATACAGCTCATCGGGAGCTCATTCTCTCTGAGGATCGGAGACAAGTGACACGTGGATGCCCCCAGGAGAATCTGGACAATTCTTCTAAGAGATTTAGTATCTTACCCTGTATTCTGGGCTGTGAAGGCTTCACTTCAGGAAAGCATTACTTTGAAGTGGATGTGGGCGAAGGGACCGGGTGGGACTTAGGAGTCTGTCTGGACAATGTTCACAGGGACATTGGTATAATGCAGAATCCTCAGACTGGATTCTGGGCCATTAAACTATGCAATAAGAAAGGCTACTTAGCACTTACCTTTCCCATAACTTCCCTTCCTCTGGCGGAGCAGCCCCTGGTTGTGGGGATTTTTCTGGACTGTGATGTCGGAGTTGTATCCTTTTACAACATGACCACTGGATCCCACATTTTTACTTTCCCAAAGGCCTCCTTCTCAGATACTGTGCGGCCCTATTTCCGGGTTTATCAACATTCTCCTTTGTTCCTGCCTCCCCCAGATGAGTAAGGAAAGAAGTAAAATCTCCTTCTTGGTTTAACTAGCATAGAAAATATAATGTCAATCCTGTGAGGGCAGAAGAAAACAGAATGGTCTTTTTTCTTCACTTCTTGTACTCAGAACAGTGCTGGGCTTCTAGTGGCTACTTAATAAATCTGCTTTGAATGCATGGATAGAACAACTGCAAAAATACCACACATGGTCAGCCTGAGCTGGGGAAAGCCAGCTAATAGCAATGATCATACATTGTCTTCTCCACCCCCCATCCCATCAGTGGGTTCAGAGCTTTGATTTCCAAGAGTCTTTGGGTGACCTGCAGGGTGCCCCAGAGGTCAGGAGGTCTGAGTTCTCCCAGCTTGTTTGATGGTGAAGGAACTCATGGGTGGGGTGTGAGGGAAGGCTGCAGTTGTCTCTGCCAACTGCAAGAAAGAGCAGGAGAACCAACACAGTGACTCTTCCAACCACCGACATAGCTCAGATGATGCAGTGAGGACAAATGCCTTCCAGACCTGCTGAGCTCTGCCTGGGCATTAACACATTAAGTATGAAAGAAGAGTTAAAATCAGCTTACAGTGATGTGTTTCAAAGGGGAAGGAGATACAGAATGATAACAGATTTTCTTGGGGGACTCGGTACTAGAAAAGAAATTGATATTTTCCATACTGTGCCAAGCCAGCTATCTTGAAATAAAAGATCTCAGCAAATAGTTGCCACTGGCGTGATTGTTGGCAGACTTTGTTATGATTCTTCTATAATCAAATAGACTTTAGCTCTCCCTGGGTCTATTTTGAAGAGAACATCCCATGTTCAACCTAAATTATCATGGCTGAGTTGACTAATAGCAAGATCAGCCAAGCCACAAACAACATAAATGACTGAGGTGTGATGCCTGGGCCTTTAGAAGCTGACTTAGATTCTAGGGATGGCGGCAGTGTGGCTAAAAGGAAGCTGGCAAATTTGTGGAGGTGCCATACCAGCCCTGGACTCTCTGGATTTCCTGGACTTTCTACAGTTTCCAGACTGTCTACATGGGAGAGACATGAACTTGCTTTAGCCACTATCATTTTGGGTTTTCTGTTCAATGGAACTTTTTTTTTTTAATGGAACTTAATCTAATCTTCCAAGGCACAGTGAGTTGCTATTCCTTTAAAAAAAAAAAAAAAGTAGCCATACTTTTTTGTATGTGATTTGTCCCGCAGAACCGAGCTGGCCTTGCAGGTACCCGGTAAGGCTCAAGAATGTGGTTTGAGAGACTCGTGCTGTGTGAATAACCTCGGGGGTTATATGAACTGGCCTCCAGGTCAGAACGAGCCCTTCTGTCCCCAACCCCGAGAGCGACACGTCTTGTCTCACGTCCCCTCCTGCTCCAGGGGGGCTGGCCCCCAGGATGGAATCTGGGAGGGGAGGCAGACACACACAGCCCAGGCTCCTTGCAAATCCAGAAACGCGAGAACACGAAATGCAGCTCGCTCCGAACTGCACGTAGGCGAACAACTGTTTCACTTAAGACCCCATCATTCACCCTGTGAGTCTGGTCCTTTCGGGGACAGTCAGCCGGAGGTCTCGGCCGAGGGGACGACGCTCTGCCCGGGCCCCCAGTCAGGACCCCAGCCTGGCCGTCTCCTCCGGCTTCTCCGGCCGATGAGGCTGGACGTGTAAGTCCCTGATCTGATGTGGCTCTGCCTTATTCTCATTTATTTGCCAACTATTAACTTCATCTCTGTGTAGATTCCTTTGCTCTTTCGTTTCTATCAGGGTTCTGTAATAATAATAAAGTTTTCTTTCCTTTTTGAAACCGAAACATCGCTGTCGTGAATCTTTTGTTCAGAACATACACCCACCGGCAACACCAGCCTGAAGTGGAGTTTGCGCTGATTCCCTGGGACTCCCAGGGAAGGACAAGAATTACCAACAGCTGGAATTGGAAGTGCAGGGAACTCCTCAGACCCTTCACCCCAAATTCTCTTCTTCACCAGGAATAAGGAAGACAGAGATTTGTTGTTCAGGAAGGCATTAGCATTAGCATGTTAATGAGCATGTGGCCAAGAGAATCTGCTACACTCCTAGAGCTTACACTCAATTTCTCTGAACAAGTAAAAGTGATACAACCCGTCCTATTCTAGGAATCAGGTGTCTCTTCACTGGAAGCCAGAGGCAAGGCCTGCAGTCTTCAGAACTCATTCTTCCCACCAGCCCTGCGTCTCAGCCATCTGACCCTCTGTGTCTCCTTTCTCCAATGCCTAATCTCTCTGAGGAGGGGACTGGTTTTGTTCCTTTTACATCTTGGTGCCAATCCTAAGTGCCTGCTTTAGTTTGTTGGACACCTGGATCCACTAAAGACAAGTAAATGAAGTTGAAAAATGTTCACCTTTCTACGGTACAGCCAGATCCATGTCTGATTGCTGATCTGATTTACAAGTGGGTGACACCAGCCTTCTGGGCCCTGTTTCTTCAGGGGTAATACTGGGGCAATAATTCCAGGCTCAGGTACAAAGCAACACAGTATTAACACAATAAATAGGCCTTTGATGTGACAATTGCAAAGCACTTTCATTGACATGACCTGCTAAAGAGGACTTCTTGGGCCACCATCATGTAATCTTTGTGGGATCCTGGGTAAGTCGGTCCCTTCTCTGGGCCTCCAGCCCTCTGGAAAAATATTAACCCGATTTCAGTGATGACAAAGAAAAACATTCACTACCTTGTGGGACTCGGCCCCGATCAGTGGTTCTTAACTTTTGCAGCCCACTGTGGTTATCTGCAGAGCTTTTTAGGAACACACCGAAGCCGGCCTGCCCAAAGCAAATTAAAAGTGGATGTAACGAGGGGAGCCCAGGCAGAGGGTTGACATTTTGAGCTTCTGTAGTGACACTGAAGGTACCTCTCCCCCGGAGGTGTCACTTCTTTGGCCTTACCCAGGTCCCCCTACCCCATGAGCCTCAAGGACGACGGAACACCCCCTTTCTCTCCTGAGGCGGGTCCTGGGGGCCTTCAAGATCCAATCCCCACTGGAACCTCTCCACCCGGGGCCGGGAAGCCCCCGAAGGGTGTGTGCCCCCAGCAGGTGCAAGGCCCTTGGGACTCCGGATCCTCTGCGCAGACTCCACCACTGACCCGACTGCGGGTAGGAGGGGGAGGGTGTGAGGGGAGACCTCGCGAGACTGGATCCGGCGTTTGGATCCGCCCCTCCGAGCCCAGCCCCGGCGCCGGCGCCAGGGAGCGTCCCGGCGTCTCCGGTCTCAGGAGCTCCGCCCCCAGCGTCGACCCCGCCCCCCAACCTTCAGAAGCCGCGCGTGCGCCCTCGCCGGGCTCGTGTTCGGCGTCTCCAGCTGATTGCCAGCTTTCTTAGCGCAGACTTGGCGTCCTCCCACCTGGGAGAGCAGCAGGCTGGGGAGCCCCACTGCTCCCCGCCGAGGGTTTTCTCGTTTCCTTCTAAGTGCGAGAGCTCTGGCAAAGGAGCTGGTTGTGGTGGACTCGCCAAGAGTTGAAAATGGAGACCCCACGTCTGAGTCGGGCGGAGAGAGGTGAGTCCAGTAGAGACCCCCGCGGGGTGTGTGTGTGTGGGGGGGGGGGTGGTCCGGGAACCGCCGACTCCTCCTGGCCTGTGCTTGTGGGCTGTAGCCGCTGGGCTTTCCTCAGAGAGGTCTCAAAGGGAAAAGTACAAAAAAATAATGTAATGGAAACCTCCATAGCCAACCCTCAGATCTTTAATCGTTAACACCTGTGTTTGCTCTGTTGCGGAAAACAAGCGACGGAGGAAACTCCAGCGGCACAGGGAGCACAGGGGGAAGACAGCTTTATTGACGCCAGGTGAGCTCAGTGGGATCGCTCCCCAAGGCTGAGCAATCTGCAGGGTTTGGGGTGAATTTTTATGGCTATAGGTGATGGGCGAGGGAAACGGGACATTGATGCAGTCTCTCAGGGCCGATTGCCACCCCCCTCTCTTTGCGCAGAGCAGTGGGGGTCTGGGGTCCAAGGTCTCTATTCCGCCTCCTGTCTCCGCCTCTTGATGGTCGACAGGGGTACCCTAGAGATCACCATTATCTAGATTTAAGGGACTGTATCCGCGGAGGGCAAGGACACGGGCAGTGGTGTGTTGAGAGCCGGTATCTCTAATGAATGGAACGAGGCTGTTGAGGAGACAAGGACGGAGGGTGACTAGGAGGAGTAGGGACAATAAGGGGCTTGCCAGGAGTAATAGCCAAGATGTCCGTGACTGTGGGTTGAAACCCCAAGATGTGAGTTCTTCTCGATGATGTTGGATGCATTCCCGGAGTTTGCGTACCTTGACAGTGACAGTCTCGGACTGGTTGATAGAGTAGCAGCATTCTTCCTGTGGGAAGGGACAGGTTCCTCCCTTTTCAGCAGTGAGGAGATTTAGGGCTCGAGGATTCTGGAGGGTTACTGCCAGCAGACTGGAGAGTTGTGTCTGGAGGGAAGTTATTGAATCTGTGAGGAGTTGGTCCTGGCGGTGTATGTCTCCTAACATTGCCTGGAAAAGAAGACAACAGTGGGGGTGGTCTGCCATAAAGTATTTTAAATGGGGAGACTCCATTATCTTCCCAAGTCCATAGCTAACCCTATGGGGTGAGGTATGCTCTGGCTTTTAGGGAATGATTTCATTATCCCAGCCACATAGAACTGGTCAAGGTGATAAGTCACACAATTGTTGGGGAATTAATCCCATTTTCCAGCTGTTTAAATAATTATGTGCCCATGGGGGTCCTGTTATTACTCTCACAGAATAACAAGCAAGAAGATTGTCTATATATGAGTTACTGTGGTAAGTTCTCTGACGTTTATCTCAAGTTGTCTAGCTTAGGTAAACAACAAACATTTAAAGACAATCAGATCTAGAATTTAACGTCCACAAAGGGGTGTCATTAAAACATAATTTTTCTCTCTAAAATAACCCGCATTTCCAGAGATAGCCAAAACAGGACTAATTTATTTGAGAAACAAGTCCAGTTTTTTTTTCTCCCCAAATATGTTTATTTTAATTTTTCAGTGTTACAAGATTGATTGTTCCTGCACCACACCCAGTGCTCCATGCAATACGTGCCCTTCTCGATACCCGCCACCAGGCTCGCCCACCCCCCCACCCCCTCCCCTCCAAAACCCTCAGTTTGTTGCTCAGAGTCCACAGCCTCTCCTGGTTCATCACCCCCTCCGATTTCCCCCCATTCATCCTTCCCTTCCTTCTCACGATGCCCTCCATGA